>CM042179.1:9755794-9785133 GCA_023376005.1 Doryteuthis pealeii | reverse complement strand
GAGCAGGTGTAGACCGTGCATAACCACTATGTCCTTATTAACCACAGAACGAAAGAAAACAGGATAACTTGAAATACTGGAACATTAAGAAAAGAAAAAAATTTAACAAATCCCATATTCTCCATCCTGGGATGGTTTGGCGGAGTATATTGGGTACATAACACTAAAGGAATAAATAGAATTTTCAAAAGTTTTTTCTTTCTGAAATATCTAAAATTGCTACTGTCATATGGGGAAATTGACGAAAAATTCAATAAAGCTTCGGCCAGGTTTGAATTTGCGACCTCCCGGGGGTAAGGCAGACTTGATAACCACTACACCACAAAAGCACACTTGATTGAATTAAGAAAAGAAATTTACAAATCCATATTCCCGATTATTGGGGACAGTAATGGAATCAATAGAATTACAAGTTTTCTGAAATATCTAAAATTGCTACTGTCATATGGGGAAATTGACGAACAATTCAATAAAGCTGCGGCCAGGTTTGAACTTGCGACCTCCCGGGGGTTAGGCAGACTTGATATCCACTACACGACGAAAGCACACTTGATTGAATTAAGAAAAGAAATTTACAAATCCATATTCCCGATTATTGGGGACAGTAAAGGAATCAATAGAATTTCAAGTTTTCTGAAATATCTAAAATTGCTACTGTCATATGGTAAAATTGACGAAAAATTCAGTGAGGTTTCGGCGAGGTTTGAACTCGCGATATCCTGGGGGGTATGTAGACGTGATAACCACTACACCACGAAAGAAAACTTCACTGAAATAAGAAAAGAAATTTACAAATCCATATTCCCGATTATTGTGGACAGTAAAGGAATCAATAGAATTTCAAGTTTTGTGAAATATCTAAAATTGCCATTGTCATATGGGGAAATTGACGAAAAATTCAATGAGGTTTCGGCGAGGTTTGAACTTGCGATATCCTGGGGGGTAGGTAGACGTGATAACCACTATAACACGAAAGAACACTTGATTGAATTAAGAAAAGAAATTTACAAATCCATATTCCCGATTATTGGGGACAGTAAAGGAATCAATAGAATTTCAAGTTTTCTGAAATATCTAAAATTGCTACTGTTATATGGGGAAATTGACGAAAAATTCAATGAGGCTTCGGTGAGGTTTGAACTTGCGACCTGCCGGGGGTTAGGCAGACTTGATAACCACTACACCACAAAAGCACACTTGATTGAATTAAGAAAAGAAATTTACAAATCCATATACCCGATTATTGGGGACAGTAAAGGAATCAATAGAATTTCAAGTTTTCTGAAATATTTACAATTGCCACTGTCGTATGGGGAAATTGACGAAAAATTCAATGAGGTTTCGGCGAGGTTTGAACTTGCGCCCTCTCGGGGGTTAGGCAGACGTGATAACCACTACACCACGAAAGCACACTTGATTGAATTAAGAAAAGAAATTTACAAATCCATATTCCCGATTATTGGGGACAGTAAAGGAATCAATAGAATTTCAAGTTTTCTGAAATATTTACAATTGCCACTGTCGTATGGGGAAATTGACGAAAAATTCAATGAGGTTTCGGCGAGGTTTGAACTTGCGACCTCTCGGGGGTTAGGCAGACGTGATAACCAATACACCACGAAAGCACACTTGATTGAATTAAGAAAAGAAATTTACAAATCCATATTCCCGATTATTGGGGACAGTAAAGGAATCAATAGAATTTCAAGTTTTCTGAAATATTTACAATTGCCACTGTCGTATGAGGAAATTGACGAAAAATTCAATGAGGTTTCGGCGAGGTTTGAACTCGCGATATACTGGGGGTAGGTAGACGTGATAACCACTACACCACGAAAGAAATCTTCATCGAATTAAGAAAAGAAATTTACAAATCCATATTCCCGATTATTGGGGACAGTAAAGGAATCAATAGAATTTCAAGTTTTGTGAAATATATAAAATTGCCATTGTCATATGGGGAAATTGACGAAAAATTCAATGAGGTTTCGGCGAGGTTTGAACCCGTGACCTCTCGGGGGTTAGGCAGACGTGATAACCACTACACCACGAAAGTACACTAGATTGAATTAAGAAAAGAAATTTACAAATCCATATTCTCGATTATTGGGGACAGTAAAGGAATCAATAGAATTTCAAGTTTTCTGAAATATCTAAAATTGCTACTGACGTATGGTAAAATTGACGAAAAATTCAGTGAGGTTTCGGCGAGGTTTGAAATTGCAACCTCCCGGGGGTTAGGCAGACGTGATAACCACTACATTACGAAAGCACACTTGATTGAATTAAGAAAAGTAATTTACAAATCCATATTCCCGATTATTGGGGACAGTAAAGGAATCAATAGAATTTCAAGTTTTTTGAAATATTTACAATTGCCACTGTCGTATGGGGAAATTGACGAAAAATTCAACGAGGTTTCGGCGAGGTTTGAAATCGCGATATCCTGGGTGGGGGTGGGGGGGTAGGTAGACGTGATAACCACTATAACACGAAAGAACACTTGATTGAATTAAAAAGAAATTTACAAATCCATATTCCCGATTATTGGGACACTAAAGGAATCAATAGAATTTCAAGTTTTCTGAAATATCTAAAATTGCTACTGTCATATGGGGAAATTGACGAAAAATTCAATAAAGCTTCGGCCAGGTTTGAATTTGCGACCTCCCGGGGGTAAGGCAGACTTGATAACCACTACACCACAAAAGCACACTTGATTGAATTAAGAAAAGAAATTTACAAATCCATATTCCCGATTATTGGGGACAGTAATGGAATCAATAGAATTACAAGTTTTCTGAAATATCTAAAATTGCTACTGTCATATGGGGAAATTGACGAACAATTCAATAAAGCTGCGGCCAGGTTTGAATTTGCGACCTCCCGGGGGTTAGGCAGACTTGATATCCACTACACGACGAAAGCACACTTGATTGAATTAAGAAAAGAAATTTACAAATCCATATTCCCGATTATTGGGGACAGTAAAGGAATCAATAGAATTTCAAGTTTTCTGAAATATATAAAATTGCCACTGTCATATGGGGAAATTGACGAAAAATTCAATGAGGTTTCGGCGAGGTTTGAACTTGCGACTCTCGGGGGTTAGGCAGACGTGATAACCACTACACCACGAAATCACACTTGATTGAATTGAGAAAAGAAATTTACAAATCCATATTCCCGATTATTGGGGACAGTAAAGGAATCAATAGAATTTCAAGTTTTCTGAAATATTTACAATTGCCACTGTCGTATGGGGAAATTGACGAAAAATTCAATGATGTTTCGGCGAGGTTTGAACTCGCGATATCCTGGAGGGTAGGCAGACGTGATAACCACTACACCACGAAAGAAAACTTCATTGAATTAAGAAAAGAAATTTACAAATCCATATTCCTGATTATTGGGGACAGTAAAGGAATCAATAGAATTTCAAGTTTTGTGAAATATCTAAAATTGCCATTGTCATATGGGGAAATTGACGAAAAATTCAATGAGGTTTCGGCGAGGGTTGAACCCGTGACCTCTCGGGGGTTTGGCAGACGTGATAACCACTACACCACGAAAGCACACTTGATTGAATTAAGAAAAGAAATTTACAAATCCATATTCTCGATTATTGGGGACAGTAAAGGAATCAATAGAATTTCAAGTTTTGTGAAATATCTAAATTTGCTACTGTCATATGGGGAAATTGAGGAACAATTCAATGAGGTTTCGGCGAGGTTTGAAATTGCGACCTGCCGGGGGTTAGGCAGATGTGATAACCAATACACCACGAAAGCACACTTTATTGAATTAAGAAAAGAAATTTACAAATTCATATTCCCGATTATTGGGGACAGTAAAGGAATCAATAGAATTTCAAATTTTGTGAAATATCTAAATTTGCTACTGTCATATGGGGAAATTGAGGAACAATTCAATGAGGTTTCGGCGAGGTTTGAAATTGCGACCTCCGGGGGGTAGGCAGACGTGATAACAACTACATTACGAAAGCACACTTGATTGAATTGAGAAAAGAAATTTACTAATCCATATTCCCGATTATTGGGGACAGTAAAGGAATCAATAGAATTTCAAGTTTTGTGAAATATTTACAATTGCCACTGTCGTATGGGGAAATTGACGAAAAATTCAATGAGGTTTCGGCCAGGTTTGAACTCCTGATATCCTGGGGGGTAGGTAGACGTGATAACCACTACACCACGAAAGCACACTTGATTGAATTAAGAAAAGAAATTTACAAATCCATATTCCCGATTATTGGGGACAGTAAAGGAATCAATAGAATTTCAAGTTTTCTGAAATATCTAAAATTGCCATTGTCATATGGGGAAATTGACGAACAATTCAATGAGGTTTCGGCAAGGCTTGAACTTGCGACATACTGGGTGTTAGGCAGACCTGATAACCACTACACCACGAAAGCACACTTGATTGAATTAAAAAAAGATATTTATAAATTAATATTTCCGATTATTGGGGACAGTAATGGAATCAATAGAATTTCAAGTTTTGTGAAATATCTAAAATTGCTACGGTCATATGG
This sequence comes from Doryteuthis pealeii, assembly GCA_023376005.1. Taxonomy (NCBI): domain Eukaryota; kingdom Metazoa; phylum Mollusca; class Cephalopoda; order Myopsida; family Loliginidae; genus Doryteuthis; species Doryteuthis pealeii. Next base: position 9,780,575 of record CM042179.1, on the reverse strand, counting down.
GGAAATTGAGGAACAATTCAATAAAGCTTCGGCCAGGTTTGAACTGGCGACCTCCAGGGGGTTTGGCAGACTTGATAACCACTACACCACGAAAGCACACTTGATTGAATTAAGAAAAGAAATTTACAAATCCATATTCCCGATTATTGGGGACAGTAAAGGAATCAATAGAATTTCAAGTTTTGTGAAATATATAAAATTGCCACTGTCAGATGGGGAAATTGACGAAAAATTCAATGAGGTTTCGGCGAGGCTTGAAATTGCGACCTCCTGGGGGTTAGGCAGACGTGATAACCACTACACCACGAAAGCACACTTGATTGAATTAAGAAAATAAATTTACAAATCCATATTCCCTATTATTGGGGACAGTAAAGGAATCAATAGAATTTCAAGTTTTGTGAAATATCTAAAATTGCTACTGTCATATGGGGAAATTGACGAAAAATTCAATGAGGTTTCGGCGAGGTTTGAACTTGCGACCTCCCGTGGATTAGGCAGACGTGATGACCACTACACCACGAAAGCACACTTGATTGAATTAAGAAAAGAAATTTACAAATCCATATTCCCGATTATTGGGGACAGTAAAGGAATCAATAGAATGTCAATTTTTCTGAAATATCTAAAATTGCTACTGTCATATGGGGAAATTGACGAAAAATTCAATGAGGTTTCGGCGAGGTTTGAACACGCGACCTGCTGGGGGGTATGCTGACGGGATAACCACTAAACCACTTGATTGAATTAAGAAAAGAAATTTACAAATCCATATTCCCGATTATTGGGGACAGTAAAGGATTCAATAGAATTTCAAGTTTTGTGAAATATCTAAAATTGCTACTGTCATATGGGGAAATTGACGAAAAATTCTATGAGGTTTTGGCGAGGTTTGAATTTGCGACCTCCTGGGGGTTAGGCAGACGTGATAACCACTACACCACGAAAGCACACTTGATTGAATTAAGAAAAGAAATTTACAAATCCATATTCCCGATTATTGGGGACAGTAAAGGAATCAATAGAATTTCAAGTTTTGTGAAATATCTAAAATTGCCATTGTCATATGGGGAAATTGACGAAAAATTCAATGAGGTTTCGGCGAGGTTTGAACTCGCGTCCTTCTGTGGGGTAGGCAGACCTGATGACCATTATACCACGAAAGCACACTTGTTTGAGTTAAGAAAAGGAATTTACAAATCCATATTCCCGATTATTGGGGACAATAAATGAATCAATAGAATTTCAAGTTTTGTGAAATATTTAAAATTGCCACTGTCATATGGGGAAATTGACGAAAAATTCAATGAGGTTTCGGCGAGGTTTGAACTCGAGACCTCCTGGGGGTTAGGTAGACGTGATAACAACTACACCACGAAAGCACACTTGATTGAATTAAGAAAAGAAATTTACAAATCCATATTCCCGATTATTGGGGACAGTAAAGGAATCAATAGAATTTCGAGTTTTGTGAAATATTTACAATTGTCACTGTCTTATGGGGAAATTGATGAAAAATTCTACAAGGTTTCGGCGAGGTTTGAACTTGCGACCTCCTGGTGGGGAGGGGGGGGGTAGGCAGACGTGATAACCACTACACCACAAAAGCACACTTGTTTGAATTAAGAAAAGAAATTTACAAATCCATATTCCCTATTATTGGGGACAGTAAAGGAATCAATAAAAATACAATAAGATTTCGGCGATGTTTGTAGTTGGGACGACACACACACACACACACACACACACACACACACACACACACACACACACACATATATATATATATATATATATATATATATATATATATATATATATATATAAATGTAAAGTCTTTATGTGTTAGTGTAAATTTACTGGAAATTTGGTGACGTGTGAAAGACTCAGCTGTTTGCTTTTGTTTGGTTGGAAATTGCTAATAGTGTGAAGAGTGGAAGGAAGATAGTGAGTGGAGTGAATTTTGTTTACGTTTTTGGAAAATCTGGGCTAATTGTTTGAAGAGAACATCTCAAGATGAGTGTCTGCAACTTTTTTTTATTTCGTAAACTGAAGATTTCATTTCAAGGATAAAATGTAGAACGTAGACGATATTAGAATGCATACCATTTTATCTATCTATCAATCTATTTATTTATGTTTCTTTCTTTCTTTCTGATATTTCCCGGGAAGGGATACATTTACTAGAAGTAGCAGAATGGTGGGGCCACAGTAACAGAGAGGTACAATCGAGCAAGTAAGTCATAGTACTGGTGCAAAGTCGTAGTCGTAGGCATTGTACCTCTACATTTCTCTGTATTTATTGCTGACACCAGCCAATCATATTACTGTGAGAGTGGACCCCTGTGTATTCATATTAATTACATCACTTTCTTTCTTTCTTTCTTTCTTTCTTTCTTTGTGTTCTGGGTATGACGTTAAACTGCATCTAGTGGTGAAGTTTCAATTCTGGATCTGGGTAGTGTAGAGTACCCCTTCATCACCATTACTCTCAGTTCCACCCTGACCTGGAGTTGTGGTATCTATTAATGTTCCATATTTGGGTTAAATAGAAAAAATGACTTTAAAAAATGTTTTTACAAAAAATTGAGTTTAAATTATCAAGAATGAATAAAAAAAATGTCTTCGTCATTAAATAATCCAACAAGAGTTGACATATCATAATATCTAAACTTTCTTTTCTTTCTTTCTTTCTTTCTTTCTTTCTTTCTTTCTTTTTTCTTTCGTTTTTCTTTCTTTCTTTTTCTTATTTAAATTCCCTTCTTTCTTCTTTTTTTTTCTTTCGTTTCTTTCTTTCTTTTTTTTTTCGTTTGCTTATAAATTTCCTTTCTTTCTTTCTTTCTTTTTTCTTTCGTTTTTCTTTCTTTCTTTTTTCTTTAGTTTTGCTTATTAAATTCCCTTTCTTTCTTTCTTTTTTTCTTTCGTTTTTCTTTCGTTTTACTTATTAAATTCCCTTTCTTTCTTTCTTTCTTTTTTCTTTCGTTTTTTTTTTCTTTCGTTTTGCTTATTAAATTCCCTTTCTTTCTTTTTTCTTTCGTTTTTTCTTTCTTTCTTTTTTCTTTCGTTTTGCTTATTAAATTCCCTTTCTTTATTTCTTTTTCTTTCTTTTTTCTTTCGTTTTACTTATTAAATTCCCTTCTTTTTCTTTCGCTTTCTTTCGTTTTTCTTTCTTTCTTTTTTCTTTCGTTTTGCTTATTAAATTCCCTTTCTTTCTTTCTTTCTTTCTTTTTCTTTCGTTTTTCTTCTTTCTTTTTCTTTCGTTTTGCTTATTAAATTCCCTTCTTTTTCCTTCCTTTTTTCTTTTTTTCTTTTTCTTTCTTTTCTTTTCGTTTGCTTATAAATTCCCTTTTTCTTTCTTTTTCTTTCGTTTTTCTTTCTTTCTTTTTCTTTCGTTTTGCTTATTAAATTCCTTTCTTCTTTCTTTCTTTTTCTTTCCTTTTTCTTTTCTTCTTTTTTTCGCTTTGCTTATTAAATTCCCTTTCTTTCTTTCTTTTTTCTTTCGTTTTTCTTTCTTTCTTTTTTTCTTTCGTTTTGCTTATTAAATTCCCTTTCTTTCTTACTTTTTTTCTTTCGTTTTTCTTTCTTTCTTTTTTCTTTCGTTTGCTTATTAAATTCCCTTTCTTTCTTCTTTCTTTCTTTCTTTTTTCTTTCGTTTTCTTTCTTTCTTTTTTCTTTCGTTTTGCTTATTAAATTCCCTTCTTTCTTTCTTTCTTTTCTTTTTCTTTTTCTTTCTTTCCTTTTTCTTTCGCTTTGCTTATTAAATTCTTTTTTTTTCTTTTTCTTTCTTTCTTTTTTTCTTTCGTTTTGCTTATTAAATTCCCTTTCTTTCTTACTTTTTTTCTTTCGTTTTTCTTTCTTTCTTTTTTCTTTCGTTTGCTTATTAAATTCCCTTTCTTTCTTTCTTTCTTTCTTTCTTTTTTCTTTCGTTTTCTTTCTTTCTTTTTCTTTCGTTTTGCTTATTAAATTCCCTTTCTCTTCTTTCTCTTTTTCTTTCCTTTTCTTTCTTTCCTTTTCTTTCGCTTTGCTTATTAAATTCCCTTTCTTTCTTTCTTTTTTCTTTTTTTCTTTCTTTTTTTCTTTCGTTTTGCTTATTAAATTCCCTTTCTTTCTTACTTTTTCTTTTTTTTCTTTCTTTCTTTTTTCTTTCGTTTGCTTATTAAATTTCCCTTTCTTTCTTTCTTTTTTTCTTTCGTTTTTTTCTTCTTTCTTTTTCTTCGTTTTGCTTATTAAATTCCCTTTCTTTCTTTCTTTCTTTTTTCTTTTTTCTTTCTTTCCTTTTTCTTTCGCTTTGCTTATTAAATTCCCTTTCTTTCTTTCTTTTTTCTTTCTTTCGTTTTTCTTTCTTTCTTTTTTCTTTCGTTTTGCTTATTAAATTCCCTTTCTTTATTTCTTTCTTTCTTTTTTCTTTCCTTTTTCTTTCTTTCCTTTTTCTTTCGCTTTGCTTATTAAATTCCCTTTCTTTCTTTCTTTTTTCTTTCGTTTTTCTTTCTTTCGTTTTTCTTTTCATTTTTCTTTCTTTCTTTCATTCACTTTCTTTTTTCTTTCTTTCTTTCTTTCTTTCTTTCTTTCTTTCTTTCCATTTGTGTCTGTGATAATGTATTGTTATTTCAAAACATCTCAAGAATTATATCATGACTACTACCCTTTGCAGATTCTGGAACGTGCACCTGGCGTAAGGTGGTTCAGAAAAGAACTTAAATGATATACATGTATCTCGAAGTTTTTGAACCCAATAACTAACTTGACCAATAGAGTGTTTTTTTTGTTCTTGTTTTGTATAATGTGATTCTACAATCTCAGCAGGACAAATATCATATGAGAAAAGAGGAAATGTATTTTTGTCTACTGTGTAAGTAAAACATGTCCCCCCCCCCAATACGCACTATGAACAGATGCTTGATTTGTTTATTGTTCAGTGTCACATTCTCAAGATCTTCATTCAATATGTCACGGCAATACGAGACAGTATATCCAGTATTTTTTTGTTGTATATAAGTCAAGTGTTTTTCTTTTTTACCAGTTAACCAAATTATTATTTTATGTGGATGTCATTTTCAATAGAACAATTAGTTCGAGTGTCTTCTATGTCACGTTTATACTGCAAGAAATACTTATTCATGTATTATTCATAACACTATATATGCAGCAAAGATATTTTCTTTGGTATCATAAATTGATTTTATATTTTTATTATATTTTATATTTTATATTTTTTATATTATATTTCATATTATATTTTTTATATTATATTTTATATTTTTATATTATATTTTATATTATATTTTTTATATTATATTTTATATTTTTATATTATATTTTTATATTATATTTTATATTATATTTTTTATATTATATATTATATTTTTATATTATATTTTTATATTATATTTTATATTTTTATTATATTTATACTGCAAGAAATACTTATTCATGCATTATTCATAACACTATATATGCAGCAAAGATATTTTCTTTGGTATCATAAATTGATTTTCTGTTGTATACTGAGTCCGTATTCAACTTAGTTGCAGACAGAAATATTTCTGCTCCGTTAACTTTACAAAGGCGAAAATCTTATATATTTGTATGTGTATTTATGAGATGAGGCTTGATATGAATAATTATGATATTTCGCACTGTTGTCCTCACCTGTATTGTGTATAAACACAACGTTCAGGCCACTGTAAACTAGGGCTCTGATTTAGGTGTTTTTTTTTTATTATTTATTATTCTAATTACCGTATTTGACGGCATATAAAACGCACCCCCATTTCAGCAAGTCAGATTCAGGAAAAAAAGTTTTTAGTGTATTTAAGCATATATTGTTGAAAACAGTCTAGCTGTGCATTATACAAGCAGAAACATAGCTGTATAAAATCAATTTGGCAGTACAGGCAAGCAATAAACATACACAAGTAGGTAAAAGTACTGAGTGTAAGCTGGGTTAGTGAGCATCATAGAGAAGATTAGCCTAGGCCTATGGGAGGTCTCAAACTTCACCTACGATGTATAAGACGCAGGGCAATTTTTTGAGCCAAAATTTTTTTAAAAAGTGCGTCCAATATGCCGTCAAGTACGGTACCTTAAAATAAGTCATCTTCAAACGATTACCCATGAATACATGGGTAATAGTCTAAAGATGTCTTATTTTAAGGTAATTAAAATAATAGATGAAAACCTCACCTAAAACAAAGCCCGAAGTTACAGTGGCGAATACGCTAAAAATCGTGTTTTTATACAACTGTTTTGGAAAATTCATAAGTTACAACTAAAAGTGATCTCTGTTTGATAGGTAGTCTATTAATTATGTATAGTAGTATAGAATTCAAAAAGTAACCGGAAAATCTGTAAAAGAAGAGTCGTGGAAAATACCTGTAAAATAATAGACAAGGCACAACCTGTCGCTGAGCCTTTGTAGCTATTCTCTAATTGGTCAGAGTTCAATTGTGAGAACGACATTAGAAGAGTTTAACAAACAAGCTCTGAACTCTGTTTTCCTCCAATAAAGCAAAAATGCAAAAATAAACATTTTTCTTGCTTGTTCTTTAAAGAAATAATTTAAGAGGCAAAATAATAAAGGGAAGTTTGTTTTGTTTTTTAAATAAAAGAGGTTTTGGCTTATGCGTAATTCAGAAATACCAACTAAAAATCCTCTTCTATCCAAGAGTTTCCGTGTTTGTCAATGCCTTTTTATTAAAAAAAAACCCTGTAAGAATTTGATATATCCCAGCTTCCATTTTTCATTATATATAAAACTTAAATTGTCAAGAAATTGCGTATCAGCAGAAAACAATATTTTATTATTCTCCATTATATGTAAACATTTAAAATATTCGATAAAATAAGCAATAATCTTTTAGATCCTGTAGTTTCATGTTTTATTGAGAAAAATCGATGGTATCCTATAGTTCAAAAATGTTATGCTAAATAGAAAAACTGTTGTCATTTTTGGATTCAGATATCAACAAGTAGTCACAAACAACTGTCAAATCCATATTGTGTGTGCCCATTGTAATCAACTTAATTGATAAAAAGATTTGTTCGGTGTACTACTAATTCAACGTTGATGCCATTTTTGCTTGATAAATCTGTAATCTTGAAAGTGTAACAAGTTTAGATTTTAATTAGAATCATTCTTATTAGTGTTTGCGTGTGTATTAATTGGGGTCGTATTATATATATATATATATATATATATATATATATATATATATATATATATATATAGTGTGTGGGATGGTCACTGTTTCAGCTTTTGCTGGAATGGCGTAACAAAGGCAGTATTAAAAAAAACAAAAAAAAACAAAAACAAAACATACCCCCCCCACACACATGCACAAACACAAACATAAACGCTCGCACGTAAGCATTGTTAAAATGCCGCACACTCACAGAACAACGTATTATGTGTGTGACCAGTTACTCCGCGTACGCAACCTTTATGCTGTCCATAAACACTCCCACACATTCAATTTAACTTCACATACATACGCACATCATTTTATCCAATCATACACATCCCATGTTTATTGAATTTTTTAAAATTTTTTCGATTTTCCTTACATTTGAAACATCTTCACCTGATGATTGCATCGCATGAAACCAATATGGTTGTGAATGTTCCTTTGTCACCTAATAAATAGATATGTAAAACGTTTATATATTTATCTTATTATATATATATATATATATATATATATATATATATATATATATATATATATATATATATATAAACAAATTTTTTTGTTGATGAAACAAAGAAAATACAGTGCTCAATCACAAATTGTGAGAGCTAATATTTATTTATTATAATGATAAATAAATATTAGCTCTCACAATTTGTGATTGAGCACTGTATTTTCTTTGTTTCATCACAAAAAAATTTGTTTTTACATATACCTCTATCGCTCCTATAATGGATTAAGAACCTGATGTAAATCAAATCAACAGGAGCCTACAACCAGGATTAGTAGAGCACTCTAGGAAGAAAGAAATATTCAATTAAAATGGATCTAAAACTCAGCAAATTAAATAGATAAATAAATAAATAAATAAATATATATATATATATATATATATATATATATATATATATATATATATATATTATATATATATATATATATATATATATGACTGAATCAGTGGCAGAAATTGACTACCCAGGTTTCACCAAGAATAATCTTCAGGAAAACTCTGAGTGTAAATGAATGGTACAAACGGATAAATATAAGCAAAAACAAAACAAAACAAAACAAAAACAGCTCTACATATGTATTGAACACATTTTATATTTGTTGTTATTCCAACTCCTTTGGTTTCTTTCTTTTTTTCTTTTTGACAGTAAAAATTGTGAGTGGCTCGATTTATTTGTCTTTTCTATTCTATTAAGACATTCTCTCTTCAACAATATATATATATATATATATATATATACATATATATATATATATATATATATATATATCCAATTGCCGCTTTAACTTTTCCGTCGCAGTGGCGTCAGTAAATAATCCAGAAGTACTCAATATATTAAAAATATAGAGCAGTAATAATACTAATAATACTATTGTTAGATAGAAAATAAAGGGTCTACCATGGTTTCAATCAAAAAATGATCTCCTCAGGACCCTACTCTACATTAACCAAGTTGATGTAATTCCTCAGTTAAAATTGAATATATTTATCGGATAATAACGGTTGAACGCTACGTTATTTTTCTCCCAATCTTTGCGTTAGAACTACATTACTAAAATTAACTAAATAATTGTTTTATTATATATATATATAGTTATTCATTTTAAATAGGATAAATACAAACACGAAAAATAAAAACTATGAATAAATAATATTAAACAACAATTAAATTGATATAGAAATTAGAATTAAGGAATGAATATACGTGTGGAACGATACATTGTTTTTTCTCAATTTTCGCGTGCAGGCCGCACACAAAGATTGAGCGAAAAATAACGTAGCGTTCAACCGTTAATATTCGATAAATATATTCAATTTTAACTGAGGAATTACATCAACTTAGTTAATGTAGAGTGGGGTACTGAGGAGATCATGATTGAAAACATGGTAGACCCTTTATTTTCCATCTAACAATAATATTATTAGTATTATGCACACACACACACACACACACACACACATATATATATATATATAATATAGAATGAAGAGAGAATAAATAGAATAAAAAAGTATTGGCATAAAAAGGTGCTCAATGCTTTAACTCATCTGAAGATTGCATAAGCATGAAACTTTTCATGTTATGAGTTTAAATCATCCATAATACTATTACTATTGATATATATATATATATATATATATATATATATATATATATATATATATATATATATATATATATATATATATGGAGTAAATATGGAAATTAAATCCGACAATATAAAGAAAATTTTGAAAAAAACAAGTGTTCCGAAAATGGGATGAGTTTAATTATCGATGTTTAAAACATTTCGGTTTCATTGAACCTTCATCAGGATGTCTCTTGGGGTGAAGAAAATGATGGATGTTTTTATATGTGACAGGAGATGAAAATCTTTTTAGTTATGTAACTGTATTTGATCAGCGTTTTATTTTTGAAAGGCAAGTCGCGATCTACACACGCGAAGGTGTCATGACGCGTGACGCCACTCGAAGAAATGCAAAAGACGAGAAAAAGTATTAATGGACTGATTATTTTTAAGAGAACAAGGGAAACAAAGTGGGAATGATAACTAAATAAATAATTAAATGAAGCCTGGTATTTAGTAATTATTTAACACTATTTAACTAGAAACAATGATGCCACAATATTAGCCCATATTCACAACAAAAGACTACGACAGATTTTTGAAGCCTGTGCAATTTCGCATTTGCCCTCCCTTAATAATCGACATGGTTTTTTTAATATATCTCCGTTTTTAGCTAAAATAGTGTTAAATAATTACAAAATACCAGGCTTCATTTAATTATTTATTTAGATATCATTCCCACTTTGTTCCCTTAATAACCGACATGTATTATTTATTATATCTCCGTTTCTAGTTAAATAGTGTTAAATAATTACTAAATACCAGGCTTCATTTAATTATTTATTTAGTTATCATTCCCACTTTGTTTCCCTTGTTCTCTTAAAAATAATCAGTCCATTAATACTTTTTCTCGTCTTTTGCATTTCTTCGAGTTGCGTCACGCGTCATGACACCTTCGCGTGTGTAGATCGCGACTTGCCTTTCAAAAATAAAACGCTATTCAAATACAGTTACATAACTAAAAAGATTTTCATCTCCTGTCACATATAAAAACATCCATCATTTCTTCACCCCCAAGAGACATCCTGATGAAGGTTCAATGTAACCGAAATGTTTTAAACATCGATAATTAAACTCATCCCATTTTCGGAACACTTGTTTTTCAAATTTTCTTTATATATATATATATATATATATATATATATATATATATATATATGTATGTATGTGTGTGTGTGTGTGTGTGTGTGTATTATGAATAAATGGAAAGAATGAATGATGAATGAAATAAAAAATGAATGAAAATGGGAAAAGCATAAACTCGACTTTTCTTGTGTACGTTTAATCTCTGGCCATTATTCTATCACCAGCACATCATACGAATAGGCTAAGAGAAATAGTAGATAAATAGATAACACATTATTACCTTGGTTAAAAACGGCTGTTATACACATTTACAGCTTTGACAAGAGGCGGTTGGTACGTAATTACTCCTTTTTAATTTTCTGTATAATGCTTGGTAGTTCACACAGATCAATCTAAACGACTGGACTTGTGTACGGTCAATCTCAGGCGATTATTCTATAACCAGCAAATCAGCTAAGAAAAAAAAAGATAAATAAATAAATAGATAACAGATTATTACCTTGGTTAAGAAAGGTTGTTATAACATTTTCAACTTTGACAGGATGCGTTTTGTACATACATATTCCTTTTAATATTTTGTGCAAGGCTGGGTCGTTCAGAGATCAATCTAACCGACTCAACTCTTCTTGAATACAGTCAATCTCTGGTCATTATTCTATCATCATAATAATTAATGGACTAAAAAAGTAGATGGATAGATAACACATTATTACCTTGGTTAAGAAAGGCTGTTATAAACATTATCAGCTTTGACAAGAGGCGGTTAGTACGTAAACACACACCTTTTAATTTTTGTGTAATGCTTTCTCAGAGATCAATCTATACGACTCAATTTTTCTTGTCTACAGTCAATCTCTGATCATTATTCTATCATAATAATTAATGGACTAGAAAAAAGTAGATGGATAGATAACACATTATTACCTTGGTTAAGAAAGGCTGTTATACACATTGTCAGCTTTGACAGAAGGCGGTTAGTATGTAAATATACTCTTTTTAATATTCTGGGCAAGGCTTGTTAATTAAGAGATAAACTACTCGACTGAAATTTCCTTGTGTACGTTCAATCTCTGATCATTATTCTATCACAATCAAATCATACGATTAGGCAAAGAAAAAAAGTAGATAAATAGATAATACATTATTATCTTGGTTAAGAAAGGCTGTTATACACATTGTCAGCTATGACAAGAGGCGGTTAATACGTAAATACTCCTTTTTAATTTTCTGTGTAATGCTTGGTAGTTCAGAGATCAATCTATATACAACGTTTTTCTTTCCTTCTTCTTTTACTTTGCAGCTCATTTAGGATGAACATGTTTCAACAAATCACTGATCTTCTTGGCTTAAAGATTAGCATCGTCAATTTTAATAGGTGATCAAGATTCCCCGGGAGCCAAGTGTCGTCAATGCGCGGGTGGATGGCACAGATCAAAATAAAAAGAATCTTTCATACCACATGTTCTGAGAATGTCTTAAATGCAATTATTCGCCACACCGAAATGGGCTAGATGCATAATATCAATGATTATAGGGAACGATCTTCATCTTTACTGTGTACACATCAAACGTGTATTTTAAGTGTGCAAGATAGTTCTACTCAATTATATCTTTTGGTTTGTTCTTTTCATTACAGACTATTTATAACAAGTGGCCGTTTCAGCTCGGTCGTTAGAACACACACCAAGGAATCGCAAGGTTTCGGGTTCAATATCAAACGTCCCTGCCAACTCGGTGCATCTGCAGAACAACTTGACGAATTTGATCTGTGCGGTAAAGTGGAAAAGTTGACGATAGGTGTTTAACTCCACTTCAGCTAAAAAAAAAAAAAGAAAAAAAAAAAAAGAAAAGAATCTCTCTGGTCTTGTGCTGACGAAAACGGGATAGACTCCCATAGCGCTATTTCTAGTTTTGAAAATTTGACACTTGGTGTTAATAAAAACACGAACACAAAACAGGGTTCAGTTCGAGCTTATACAGCTATGGTAAATTGAAGCCCTACGTTAGAATCACTCACTTTACTTTTGTTTTTAGTTTATTAATGCCAATGGAAATTTCCAAGAATAAGACATTTCATCTGTTGTTAAACGATGCTAATCTTAGTAAAAAAAAAATAATGTTCGCTTGGTTGAAATAAAAATTGTAATAATAGAAAAGATATAATCGAAATGGAAGTCTGATAAATCAGGAAGAAAAGTGCATTGGAAGATAATTAGATGCTTTGTCTTTAATATAATAAGGAATTTGTTTAATGTCTACGACAGAAAATAATTTAAAGTCTATTTATTTGTCCTTATCACTTTTATCTCTGTTCATATCTATCCATCTATCTACCTATCTATCTATCTACCGAAGTCTGTTCATATCTATCTGTCTATCTATCTATCTATCTATCAAAGTCTTTTCCTATCTATTATTCGAAGTCTGTTCATATCTATCTATCTATCTATCTATCTATCTATCTATCTAACTATCACAGTTCTATCTATCTATCTATCTATCTATCTATCTATCTATCTATCTATCTATCTAAGTCTATTCATATATATATAGCAGTCCTATCTATCTATCTATATATCGAAGTCTGTTCATATCTATCTATCTATCTATCTATCTATCTATCTATCTATCTATCTATCTATCTATCGATGTCTGTTCATATCTATCTATCTATCTATCTATCTATCTATCTATCTATCCATCCATCCATCCATCTGTCTGTTTCTATGTATCTATCTATCTATCTATCTATCTATCTACCCCAGTCTGTTTCTATCTATCTATCTATCTATCTATCTATCTATCTATTTTAGTATGTTCATATCTATATATCTATCGCAGTTTTTACAATAATTGAGTATAAGAAAACGACACTACTAAAATCTTGTATATTTGTCTGAGGAACAAATAACTTGAAATAATCTAAATACAGCTTCACACACACACACACACACACAACACACACACACACACACACACACACACACACAAATAGAGCTGAGAGGCGTTGCTGAGAGGCGTTGCTGAGAGGCGTTGCAGTCTCTTTTTTTTTCTTTCTGAAAATAAAACTAACGTCACTTGTTGGTATTAATATAATTTTACTTCGATCGATTTTAAGTCGATTCCTATTCTATGACTCGAATTCGTGTCTGCTGCTTGACGAAACCGCATTTTAAGTAGACGAGAGGCGATAATCACATATCAGAGGTTTCAGCTGGTCAGATATGCATCGTCACATCATATAGCTTTCTAAGAGAGAGCGTTAATTAGCATACTGGATTCTCAAACTTTTTTTTTTAACAGTATCTTAGTGCCTCGCGCGGTATAATGGTTAGCCAGCTATGCTATCTGTCATACCATTGGCCATGGATTAAATTCTTACTTGCCGTTCCATGGTTTGGCTTTGTTCCCAACTAAACTGAATGACAATAGTAACTAAAAAAAAGTTAAAGTTGGTGGAGTGGCCCATTGTCGGTATCAGTCGGACACTCTGTTCCCTTTTCAGTAGCGTTAGACAAGGGAGATTGTTTTTCGCGTAGTCCCAGTTCCACTCTAACTTATTACACTTATTATCCCATTTATTATTTTATTAATCCTGTTAAGGTCTTCTGTGTATGAGACTTAACTACATCTGGTAGGAAGATCAAATTCTAGAGGTCTGGGGTGTTTGTAAAAAAAAAAAAAGACGTCGGGGTGACCTTGAGTCGGTATCAGCCAATCAGCGAGGGAGTCTATCCTCTTTTCACTAGCGCTAGACCAAGGAGATTATTTTTGCGTCTGAGGTGGAGCGCCAGCCGGGTTAGCTCAGTTGATAGGGCATTTGACTAGAAACCACATGGTTCCTAGTTCGATACCGGTTATCGCCAACTCAGCGTATGAGTAGCACAGGGATCTGTGCGGTAAAGTAAGGGGTGTTTGTAGTACCCTTTTATTGCCCTTATTCCCAGTTTCACTTTGGACCACCAGGCTATTATTGCTCAATTCACGGTACATGTGCATCATCCACCCACGACCAAGCCTAGTTACAGGACCATTGTGTGTGAGTGTCAGGTGGCTTTAACTGGAGATCAAGTAACGAATCTCTTTAATATTTAAGTTCTATCGTATTCTAATCGATTTTAATTACGCTGTTACCCGGATGGTTTTATTTCTTCTTTAGATCACTAAATATTCTGCTACACGTACGCTAATGATAACAAGTAACATCATGGTAATTTCTATATTAGAGATTAATTGCAGGGGTGGTGCGCCACACCTACCGTCAATTCCAAGATTCATTACCGCACAGATGGTTTATTTCTTCTTTAGATCTAATATACTGCTACAAGTACACTAATGATAACAAGTAACATCATGGAAATTTCTATATTAGAGATTAATTGCAGGGGTGGAGCAACACACCTACCGTCACTTCCAAGATTCTTTACCGCACAGATGGTTTTATTTCTTCTTTAGATCTAATATACTGCTACAAGTACGCTAATGATAACAAGTAACATCATGGCAATTTCTATATTGGAGATTAATTGCAGGGGTGGAGCGCCACACCTACCGTCAATTCCAAGATTCTTTACCGCACAGATCAGATTACCCAAGTTGTGCTACTCATGCGCCGGGTTGCCATGGCCCATTATCGATTCCGGAATCTTGCGATTCCCCTGGCGAAAGTTCTACTGACTAACCCAACTGACCTTGTGAAAATTTAATTAATATATACTAATTAAATAAATGAAAAGCTTTAATTTTTTGAGATTGCCAGGCAGTATAAGGATATCAGATTCTAACATGAATAAGAATAGTAAATAAACAAATGATAAATGAACTGGACACGTAGATTGTTGTGATGTTAGTTCAACAGTAAAAAATAAGTCAAGTTGAGGTAGGGTAAAATGAGACAAGTGTATTTACAATAAGGTACAAGAACGGCTAGCTTGCCGCTAAACGGTAACAGTACAACCTTTTCACTCGGTGTCTCACTATTTATAGTGAGAACCGGTGTATATTCTCCACTGTAGGAACGGCCGGTACAACATAGATAAAAGACAATATACAAACGATGGGCTAAAAGTTCCTGGATGAATCACCAAGCAACATAAAATATAACGGAAAAAAAAAGATTACAAAATTTGTCATTTTTTGAACCATGTCAAATTTCGAGAGCTAAAAATCGACATAACTCTGATAATTTTTGGAATTGGAAGCTCAAATTTTGGGGATTGTCTAACATTAAACATTGTCTAACGGAAAAAAAAATTTCAGAAAAAACTTCTTCTATGGGTTGAATAGAGATCAGAAAATGGGTTTTAAAAAAAGTGTTTAGAAAAAGAGTTTTAAAATAAAGAATAACAAACGAGGGAATACAACATAATGAATAAAACAAAAACTTCCTCAGCATGAAATAACCCAAGGGTTGACCTTCGGTAAAACACAACCAAACAACTGAGAGCCTTTGTGTCCTGGTACCATGTTAAACTGCATCTAGAGGTGAGGTTCCGATTCTGGAGCTTTGGGGAGTATGGAGTACTTCTTCATCAAAAGTTCCTTAAATTTTTGTTGAAGTATTATCAATGCAATTTTGTTGTTGTTACTGTTAAAATCATATATATGAATAGTCATATTGAGAAATATGTCACGTCTTGACTTGCGAAACCCACTCACACCCCGCCAAAAAAACAAAAACAACACGCAACGAACATGTTTTGGTTATGCAATTAACAAATTGGATATCATCTCAATATATATTGACATATACTGCCTGAATTTTTTTTATGAACTTGCCGGTAATGTGAGGAGGCGTTCATTGTGTAATGGCTACTGTCATAGGAAATCGTAGGGTATCCGAATTCGAATCCTGAACAAGGTTATTTGCATTTTTGTTGGTGATAATTTTACTTTTTTTTCTGGATGATTTGACATGAAATTACACACTGTTTGCATTTCTTTTTGCACTAATAACATTGGGAAAGGTATGGACCATCTGTTCTCCTCTCAGTTATGCATGAATAGTAGGGCAGACTGGGTTCTTCAGTCTTGCAACTAGGCTAGGAGAAGGAAAATTGGATTAAAATCCACAGTACTCCATTTAAAATGACATTGTGTCACATACTGATTGTGCTGGAGTGGTTGGCTAAATACAAACATCAACAAAGAGATTGGGTTGGAGACAAAATGAACAAAATATAAAAGACAATCAGATGAGATCATAGAGTTTGTCGGAAGGATGACTGAGACTGTTAGAATCAAGATGAACAGGGATGAATTGGGCAAAAATTTCGTACAACAATGGATTTAAAATGGCTGATGATACTAACTATATCTGTTCTGGAGCTTCAGGGAGTATGGAGTATTTTTTCATCGCCATTACTCTCAGTTTCACTCTGACCTGGAGTGGTAGTACCTGTTAGGGTTCTATCTATGGGTTGAATAGAGATCAGAAAAATGGGTTTTTAAAAAAGTGTTTAGAAAAAGAGTTTTAAAAAGATGAATAACAAACGAGGGAATACAACATAATGAATAAAACAAAAACTTCTTCAGCATGAAATAACCCAAGGGTTGACCTGCCGTAAAACCCAACCAAACAACTGAGAGCCTTTGTGTCCTGAGTACCATGTTAAACTGCATCTAGAGGTGAGGTTCCGATTCTGGAGCTTTGGGGAGTATGGAGTACTTCTTCATCACCATTACTCTCAGTTTCACTCTAACCTGGAGTGGTAGTACCTGTTAGGGTTCTATCTATGGGTTGAATAGAGATCAGAAAAATGGGTTTTTAAAAAAGTGTTTAGAAAAAGAGTTTTTAAAAAATTGAATAACAAACGAGGGAATACAACTTAATGAATAAAACAAAAACTTCTTCAGCATAAAATAATCCGACGGTTGATATGCCGTAGAAACCAACCAACCAACCAACCAACCAACCAGCATCCAGCAACTTTCAATCGCGTTATACAGGATATTAATTTTCAATTCTCGTCAGGTCACTTATTTGCTTCACCTGTTCTGGTCCGTCCGTCCAGCAAATCCATCGGCTATTCAATATAGCCTTTCTTTGACCTTCACTACTTGATGTCCATTTGTCCGTCTCTTCCGAACCAACGTCGTCCATCTGATGATACTGACTATATCTGTCGGTGGAACTTAGAATATGCTGAAAGTATCCCCTGGACACAAGTAAATCTTCTAAATCGGTGGTTCTAAACCTTTTTCTTTAACAATGGACACCTTTGATTATTATTTTACTATGGTGGACCCCTGTGGGGATAATAATAAAAAAAAAATTAAACCAAATAAAAATGAATAAAACAAAAATAAAACAGAATCAAATTAAATATAAAACAAAAATTAAAAAAACACAAAAAATAACAATCTCCAAGAAGGCCTGATATCGGAAGAGACATCGGAGCATGTGCAGAAACTCACCGAATTCTTGGTGCCAAAAATTATTCTCTGCCCTTTTTACACCAGGAGTTTGAAGAAGCGACACCTATTGACTTGCTCGGAGAAAATCTCTCCCCCCCTAAGAAATAGTTTGAATGAACGAATAAAAGTCTTACCCTAAAGTTATCCTTATCTTTGTTCATTTCTCTTCTTTTCCTAAATTCCCTTTCAGCTTAACAGCCCACAAGAAGGAAGAACCAGCTATGTTGGTGTTTAGACACAAATACGAGCGAGCTTAAACCAAATAGAACAACCAACGAATTCCCCTACACCCATAGTCATTAAATTTTAACAAATCGTATTGTAAAGTGGGGATGTGACGGTAGGTGTGGTGCTCCATCTCAGACGCAAAAACAATCATCCAGGTCTAGCGCTAGTGAAAAGGGGATAGACTCCCTCGCTATTCGGCCGACTTTACTTGACAATCATATTTGTGAAAATATGTTCGTGTAAAATTAAGCTTACTAGTACAAAATAAAAAACGCCCCCCGGGCGATGTAAAAATAAATTTTTAAAACATATTGCCTGAGGGGTAGGAGTTAAAAATTCAATGTCAGCAAGTTTGTACCCTAAGTAAGTAAAATTATCAAATTCATTAAAGGATTAAAAAATAAAAACAATTTGAAATGTAAACTTTAAATATGTATTAAAATAAAACAAACTATATATAGATATATAATACCAGTCATGTATTTATTAAAACTTGTTTTAAAACACAATGAGGACTGTCTAATGTTGTATGTTCAAATTTTTGAGTGTATTTATTCTATGTTATGACGCCAATTTGGGTAATGTGACGTAAGCAATGACGTAATTTTTGTTACAGACAAAAACCGGAAGCGAATCTCAATTATTAATAGATATGTTTAAATTAAGTCAATATTTCAATCTATATGATTTAAAATATTTTTAAACGCCCGCGTAAACATAAAATCAAACCAAACATAAATCACGAAGTATTATCAATGCAATTTTGTTGTTGTTACTGTTAAAATCATATTTATGAATAGTCATATTGAGAAATATGTCACGTCTTGACTTGCGAAACCCCACCCCCACCACCCCAAAAAAAACACGCAACGAACATGTTTTGGTTATGCAATTAACAAATTGGATATCATCTCAATATATATTGACATATACTGCCTGAATTTTTTTTATGAACTTGCCGGTAATGTGAGGAGGCGTTCGTTGTGTTATGGCTACTGTCGTAGGAAATAGATTCGGGTATCCGAATTCGAATCCTGAACAAGGTTATTTGCATTTTATATAGCATAAATGCCATAAGGAAAAGTATGAATCCAACAACTCTCCCTTCAACTATAGATAAATAGTAGGTTAGAATGGGCTCTCTCACCTTGCTATATATATGTATGGATGTAAGTATGTATATATATGGACACTCCTATCGTGAACGATAGATGAGGGTGAACAGTGGGTGATTTGCATACTATCAAGAAAATATTTTGTGTTTTCTCGAGTGTGATAGTAGCCCAGTCTTGTCGCGAGCTATGAAGCCACACTGACGACGGTAATCATTATATCACGAAAACCTCCCATATATATATATATATATATATATATATATATATATATATATATATATATATATATATATATATATATATATATATATATATATATATATATATATATATATATATATATATATATATATATATATATATATATATATATATATATATTATATATCAAAACCTCCCATATATATATATATATATATATATATATATATATATATATATATGGGAGGTTTTCGTGATATTATGATTACCGTCGTAGGGAATCGAATCCTAAATGAGGCTGCGTTCATATTGGGAAAAGTATAAATCCCCCTTTCAGCTATGGGTAAATAGAAGGGCAGAATGGGCTTTTTAAACTTGCTATGGAAACCGGTCTAGAAGAACGAAAACTATGAATTCTAACCCATTAAACTCAGCTTAAGAAATTGACTTTGTGTCACATCCTACTCGTGTGCGGTAGTTGGTAAATATATAATGTCTTAGTCAAAATCTTAGCATTATTTAAAAAAAATATCTGTTGAATATTTAAATCTATTATTGCATTTATTATTTTATTTATCATGTTAATGTGTCCTTTGTGTGATACAAAGCTGCATTACGTTATTTTATAAAACATTTCATTTTAACCCTTACTTAGGCTAGACGAGCGTTCGGAGAGGACCCCACTGATCAATCAGCTGGTCACGTCAAGCACTGGCACCTACGATTGTCTCAATCCTATTACTCTCGTGGCAAACCCCCGACCATTTTTATCATATATGTGCTAGAAGGCGGTGACTGGGGTTCTTAGTTTCCTGGGTATGACAAACGACATCTAATGTTGAAGTTCCAGATTCGAACCTCTCAAATTAGTACCGGTCCAGAGATAAGTATTCAACTATTATTTTTTACTATCAACACGTCATCATTCCAGATAGTTTAATATGTAAAAAAGTATAATAATCTTGATTTAACTCTCTCTCTCTCTCTCTTTCTTTCTCTCTCTCTCTCTCTCTCTCTCTCTCTCTTCTTTCTTTCCTTCTTTTCATCCTTTCATTATGTTCGATTGAAACAGATTATCGTTATCGCTTTTATGCGCTCACCCCGTCTCTCTATCATTATATCGGAATCCTGGTGGCTGAACAGTCCATAACATCTACTTTGGTACTTACTTTAACTAGAAAAGCATTCGGAGAGCCCCCTCCTCCCCCGATCAATCAAGTCCTAGTACCTATATGATTGTTCCGGCCGTATTGCTCTTATGACAACCCCTAACCCATTTTATCTCTTGTCCTTGTTTCACCTTTCAATGTTTTAGTTATGTGCAGATGTTCCCAGGATTTAAATCAAGAATCATTTTAAATCGAAGCGAACTAATCAATTAAACATTATTAACAATATTAGCAAAATAAAAAACACCCACCGGGCGATGTAAAATACATTTTTGAAACATATTGCCTGAGGGGTGGAGTAAAAAATTCAATGTCAGCGAGTTTGTACCCTAAGTAAAATCATCAAATTCATTATAGGATTAAAAAATAAAACAATTTGAAATGTAAACTTTAAATATGTATTAAAATAAAATAAACTATATATAGATATATAATACCAGTCATGTATTTATTAAAAAATATTTTAAAAAACAATGAGGACTGTCTAATGTTGCATGTTCAAATTTTGAGTGTATTTATTCTATGTTATGACGATTTTGGGTAATGTGACGTAAGCAGTGACGTAATTTTTGTTACAGACAAAAACCGGAAGCGAATATTAATAGAAATAAATAAAAGACAAATATGTACTATTCATATCTGCATTTACCCAACCCCCCATACGAACAGAATGTGACACAAGGTCAATTTTTAGGCGTACTTTAACAGGTTTGAATTCAGAGTTTTCCTTCCCCAAGACTGGCAGCTTAACCAAGGTTAAAGAGCCCAATCCACCCTTCTATTTGCCCATAGATACTGGGAGAATAATTAGATACATACCTTTCCGAAGGTTATTAGCGCTACGAGAAATGCAAACGGCCTCATCCCGGATTTGAACTCGGGTCACCGTGTCTATGTCGTACGATGATAACCATTATCCCACAAGCGACCACATTTCGATGTATAAAGTTAAGTCGGCGGGGGTGGCCTATTGTCGGCATCAGCTGAGCAGCGAGGAAATCTACCGCGATGGCAGGCTCCAGCGGAACGAAAAGAGACGCCTTTCGTAATACCGTGGCGACACCGGTCGCGGTTCCGGCTTAGAGACTTTCAGCCGTTATCGCGCGGAGGCAGCTTGGCGCCACCGCTCGTTCGAGCGAGCACGCGAACCGTTGCTCCGATCCCGCGGTTCCTCTCGTACTGGACGAGATAGCCGTGGCCACGGTCGACGTAACACACGTGCCGATCGAAGGAAATTTTTTTTGCATCTGATGCACCAACCATCAGTTTCTCATTTTATCGTGCAGAAGATGAGTTAGAGAGGGTCGGTATCGAACCTGGATCCTTGTGGTTCCTATGTGGATGCTCTACCGACTGTGCTAATATTAAAGAAATTAAAATCCTTGACCCTGAGACAAAACAGATAAGTATTCATATATTCTGCCAAAATAGGTACTATTCATAAGCTGAGTTGATAAAGGCCTAACTGAACCCCCACCAAAACCCACCCAAAAAAACAAGCGAAGAAGAAGAAGAAGAAGAAGAAGAAGAAGACGACGACGACGACGACGACGACGTAATGTTGGTTGTTGTATTAATGTGTGGAGGATGATCACAAACCAGGACTGAGCCTATTCTAGTAGCGACCGCCTCAGTTGATTTTTTTGTCATAGTTTGAAAGTTGATTATAGTGAGTCGATTATCATAAGCTAAGTTGGTGAGGGCCGGTATCGGACCCGGATCCTTGTGGCTCCAAGGCGGATGCTCTACCGACTGAGCTAAACACACTCAGCATGATCAATAAGAAAAATCAAAACACACGACTGTATTATTAAACTTCATATTGAATTTATCCGTGTGTCCATACAATTTTCCCACCATCTTCAACGCGGCTTAAATTCAGTAATTGAACTGGAGAAAGCAAACGAGAGATAACTATTAAGAGAAAACAATCAATGTATGAGATAACAATTGATCCGTTATATATATATATATATATATATATATATATATATATATATATATATATATATATATCCGATACGTCTTACAGATGATGATATTGTCCACTTGAATTGTTTATTTATTCAAGAAGAAAAGATGGACAACGTTGGTTCGGAAGAGACGGACAAATGGACATCAAGTAGTGAAGGTCAAAGAAAGGCTATATTGAATAGCCGATGGATTTGCTGGACGGACGGACCAGAACAGGTGAAGCAAATAAGTGACCTGACGAGAATTGAAAATTAATATCCTGTATAACGCGATTGAAAGTTGCTGGATGCTGGTTGGTTGGTTGGTTGGTTGGTTGGTTGGTTGATTTCTACGGCATATCAACCGTCGGATTATTTTATGCTGAAGAAGTTTTTGTTTTATTCATTAAGTTGTATTCCCTCGTTTGTTATTCAATTTTTTAAAAACTCTTTTTCTAAACACTTTTTTAAAAACCCATTTTTCTGATCTCTATTCAACCCATAGATAGAACCCTAACAGGTACTACCACTCCAGGTCAGAGTGAAACTGAGAGTAATGGTGATGAATAAGTACTCCATACTCCCCGAAGCTCCAGAATCGGAACCTCACCTCTAGATGCAGTTTAACATGGTACCCAGGGCACAAAGGCTCTCAGTTGTTTGGTTGGGTTTTACGGCAGGTCAACCCTTGGATTATTTTATGCTGAAAAAGTTTTTGTTTTATTCATTATGTTGTATTCCCTCGTTTGTTATTCATCTTTTTAAAACTCTTTTTCTAAACACTTTTTAAAAGCCCATTTTCTGATTTCTATTCAACCCATAGATAGAACCCTAACAGGTACTACCACTCCAGGTCAGAGTGAAACTGAGAGTAATGGCAAGCTCAAATATCCCCCGCTTTATTCACTCGGAATGAAAACAGTTGGATGAAAGAAGGACTTATGACATAAACAGCTATTGATAGTACCCCACAAAAATTGATCTGTCATAAACACACCTAGCAAAGGTGACCATTGAAAATCCATTATAGGCACCCAGGTTCGCTAGCATTTTCAGACGCACTCTAGGAAGAGCGAATAATCCCTATCTTTCATGGGTATTACCTTCTACTGCAGCTAGTAAAAATATAACAAGAAATGAAAATAACTAGCAGGATCTGTGGATATACCACAGTATGATAATATAATTATTACAACATGTTTACATAAGAGATATTGCAAAATTGTTCAATATGTAAAAAGTACAATCTTCTTGATTTAACTCTCACTATTTTTCTTTCTTTCCTTCTTTTCATCGTTTCATTGTTTGATTAAAATATATTAGCGTTATCAGTTCCGTGCGCTCACCCACTCTCTCTATCTTTACTTACTTACTCTCTTTCTTTCTTTCATATTATATTTTTCTGTGTGGCATGCCTTTATCCTTCCCTTTCCTTCGTTATAATAAAAACGGAATGTTCCATTAATTAGCTGAGGTGACGACACTCATAAGAAGTTAGAATTCGGAGGATAAGCAACCCTAGATATATCAGGATTTCTAATTTTTTTTGCATTTCATGGACAATTTGGACGGTCTCATTTTTAACCAGATGGTGTTGCAAAATGGTCGTAAAATTTAGGAATACGAGTATCAATATCTTATTATAATGGAAATTGTGTATTTATCTGTCTTGTAACCGAAACTATATCACTACACAAGTCATAATTCCCTTAGTTATTTACGTCACATTCTCCATGATCTTATTTTACTTAAACCTCAATTATTAAGAAAATTGTTTTAGATTATTAATACTATTGGCTTTATCTACATACTGATAACATGCAATTGTAATTATATATACAACAAAATAGCGGTTTACAGTGTGAACAAGAGGGCTAATTTGCATACTGATATTAAAAAATTGATATTATTGATTTCTAATTATTTGGTTTTATCTTAGTGATTATGAGCAAACATCTTGGGGATAAATCAATATTAGAAGAAATCCATTAACAAGAAGAAATAACTGTAATTTTATTCTTTACTTCCTATTTTAACTAAATAGTTAAATTAGCAATGAAAAATGGGAGTGAAAGAAGAGTAAGTTTCAGCTGTTCAATTTTTTCGATTATACCCCCCTCTGTTTCAAATCTTTTTATCTGCATTCTTATTTAGTTTCATTAGCCTTTCTAATTTAATATAATATCATATTAGATTAAAACTTAGATACTTGCACCTAGAGGGTGCATATATTTACTAGTATGATAGAAATTTATTATTGCCTGTTTTTCTGTAAGTTTGAAATA
>CM042179.1:9730794-9750794 GCA_023376005.1 Doryteuthis pealeii | reverse complement strand
TGTCTGTAACAAAAATTACGTCACTGCTTACGTCACATTACCCAAAATCGTCATAACATAGAATAAATACACTGAAATTTGAACATACAACATTAGACAGTCCTCATTGTTTTTTAAAACAAGTTTTAATAAATACATGACTGGTATTATATATATATATAGTTTGTTTTATTTTAATACATATTTAAAGTTTACATTTCAATTTGTTTTATTTTTTAATCCTTTAATGAATTTGATGATTTTACTTACTTAGGGTACAAACTCGCTGAAATTGAATTTTTAACTCCCACCCCTCAGGCAATATGTTTCAAAAATCTATTTTTACATCGCCCGGAAGGTGTTTTTTTATTTTGCTAGTATATCTAATATATATATACATGTACAAAGACAAAAGAAACATGGAGCAATGGAATATCCCCACAGGATGGCAAGACACATCCAGAGATCGAATAAAATGGAGAAAACAGATTCAGATGTTGTCATTATCTGATACGATGGACAGCAAGTAATATATATATATGAGAAAATAATATTAAATCGCCATGTTTCGCTATTAGGATATCTTCATCATAAAATGAAATTTTGTTTTGCCAAAACGAAATCTACACTTTGCAAGGGGGGAAAAGCGTGTCTCGTTTTCATTTCATTTCATTTTTATTTAATGTATTTACAAACCCTCCGCATGAGCAGGATGTGACGTATGATCATTTTAAAGCGGAGTTTAACAGATTTTAATTCAGAGTTTGTTCTCCTAGACTGGTTACCATACCAAGTTTAAAGATCCTAGGCTCTCCTACTATTTACCTATAGATGGAAGGATAATAGTTGGATGCATAACTTTCCCAAACACAGTGTGTAAATGCAAGATAATCATCTCCCTTGTTTTGTTCGGCCATCCTATTGCGTGGGTACAGGCACCGTTTGACACCGGTAAAAGTCACATGTTTGCGTGGCGCTGGTTTTGAATTCTTTTAGCAGCAGGATTTGAGACGACAAGAAGGTAAATGCATGTTTGGAACTTTTCCTCCTCTTTTTCGATTTTATTAGTTGTATATTAGAGAAACTACATAGCCCTTTGTATTCTATTGTAGTTTCACGTTGAAGACCAGTTGCGAAACAGGAGGATAGGTGACAACTCCCGTATTTACCCAAATAAAAGTGTCTTCAGCAGTCGACTCTGTCATTACTCATTTCTTGCTTGGCGGCCGTCATACAGCGTGAAATGCAAATGGCTTCATCTTGGATTTGAACTTAGGCCATCATCTCCATTTCATAAAACGATAACCATTACACCATCGATACAAGTGCCTCCATATATTTTATATTATCTTAACTTATTTTATTTTATTTATTGAAAAAATTGATTTAGATTCAACTAAAATAAAAGCAATTCGCTTCTCTCTTCCTTGTCACATATTTCCCTTTTTTTTTTGCGAAATAAAAATCAATTTCTAATTAGGCTATCCTTATAGAGAAAATTCAATTGTCCGCATGGGCTTCTTTCTTTTCTCATCATCGGGGCATTGTCAATACGTGATATTGTAACTTCTGAATAATATTCAATATAAACATGAAAATAGAAAGAGACAAAACTTAGCATTCTATTCTAAAACGTAATTCAGACGTAATTTTTTTCCTAATATATTAGAAAATATCGTAAAGCTGACGTCAGCCGACTAAGCTTGAAGGCAACGCTCTCCTATAAAATGAATCGAGCACTCTCTGGCGGCCTTTACATATATACATATGTATGTATTTATCCGTTAAATCCCCGTCCCAGTATGTATGTGTGCTCATGGCTCAGTGTTTAAGGAGCCTGACTGATATAAATCGATCGGTTTTCCATCCCGTCTGGAGGTAGCCAGCTAATGCCTAACCACATTGAAAAGACGTGATGCGTCGAAACGCTGTGGATGACTATATATATATATATATATATATATATATATATATATGAAATCATATATATATATATATATATATTTCAAAAGTCTACGACACCCATTCTGTTTCGGCGTTCTGTTTACGTTTTAAAAATCCAAGGACGCTCGCATTTTCATCAACAAGTTTAAATAGACTGACCAACCATAAAACAAAAGAGTCTCGAAGATTTCTTATTTTCTTTGATACATTTATTTTTTTCCCTCAAACTAACGAAAGCCCTGATGAAGATCTATTGAAACAGATCGAAACACTGCAGCGTAGGCGAAATAAACATTACTCGTTTTATGAAATGTGTTTTTCAATTTTTTCATAATATTACATACTGTCGGATTCATTTCCATTTTTTCCTCATATATATATATATATATATATATATATATATATATATATATATACTACAATAAATATCTAAAAAATGAAAGTGAACCATAAGTCTGACCATAAAGCAGAGGTGGTAAAAAATAAATTAAAAGAAAACCGGATCACCGGAGATGAATAAGTACGTGGAAAAAGTCAGTCGATTACTATAGAGGGCGCTTAGATCAGCATGTTCGGGTAGAGAGAGAGAGAGAGAGAGAGAGAGAGAGAGAGAGAGAGAGAGAGAGAGAGATAGAGACAGACAGACAGACAGACAGAGGGAAAATATATATTGAGATGATATATAAATAGAGAGAAACAGAGAATGTAAGAGAGAAAGTGGGGGAGAGAAGAGAGAGAAGGAAGAGATCAGAAATATAGATAAGAAATATAGAGAAAATAGAGATTGTGAGAGAGAAACGAGAGAGGGGAGAGAAAGATAAAGAGAGAAAGAGAAAGAGAGAAAGAGAGAGCGAAAGGAGAGAGAGAGAGAGAGGAAGGAGAGAAAACACAGAGAGAGAGAGAGAGAGAGAGAGAGAGAGAGAGAGGATATATATATACAGATAGATAGATAGAGAGTGAGAGAGAAAGAGAGGGAGAGGGAGAGAGAGAAAGAGAGAGAGGAAGGAGAGAAAAAAGGAGAGAGAGAGTAGAGAGAAAGAGGATATATATATATATATATATATATATATATATATATAGATAGATAGAGAGAGAGAGAGAGAGAGAGAGAGAGAGAGAGAGAGAGAGAGAGAGAGATGATAAACTGAACTAGAATAATAGATGAGAACAGATCAAAATACATACTGAAATATATATATAACAGACTCCCGCGTTAAAAGTTTTTCAATCAAATATCAAATATGACCTTGATCACTTCATTCAGTTCAAGGTCAATGATCATCATTGATCTGAGTCACATCCAGTTCATCCATCCACTTACATTTCCCATCTTCACTGATCCCCTCCACTCACAAATCAATCTTCTTATTCATTTACCACAACTCATCGCCATATCGCCGTAATGTTAGCTTAGCAGCGGCCATTTTGACCTTGCTCTGGGTAAATCTTCGAGAAAATGAGTAGGATAAATAAATATTGGAAAGTGGGTATAACTAGATTGATGGAAAATGATATTAGTAGAGATAAATGCATATAAACAGATAGGTCACATATATATATATATATATATATATATATATATATATATATATATATATATATATATAAAATGATTTTTTTTAAAAGTTGGGCGTTATTACGAAGCATTAAAAATATATAAATGAATGAACTCGATATTATGGAGTATTGGATTCACTTATTTTTTATTATTATTTTTTGTCATATATATATATATATATATATATATATATATGTGTGTGTGTGTGTGTGTGTGTGTGTGTGTGTGAGCGATTAAAAGTTGGCGAACACTGTGAAACCTAGGGGGCCATCCCAGCCCCCTCGATTTAAAGATGCAAGGCTGGGTTTATTGCCCTGACACTGGGGTACCTCCAAAGAGGAATGCCGACGGGACACACGCAATTTTTAACTCTGGCCCTATGCAAGAGGTTCGATTTGTACGTGGCTCTTCACGTAAATCGGAATTTGTGTTAAACTGACATGCTGAGATGTCAGTAAATAACTACATACCTGACATAGGAGCTTTGGTTCCTGTGTCTTAGGAATATAATATCAGCGTGAATCCCAGGGGTCTATCTCCCCAGGTAACAATTGTATCCTCGATTTAGAGGGGCAAGACTGGGTTTATTATACAGTGCCTGAGCCGTCTCAAAAGAGGAATGCCGTCGAGTTACTAGTAATTTTTAACACTGTCCACAGAATGAGCTTTGGTTTGTGCGTGGCTCCTTACGTTAATCGGACTTTGTGTTCATCTGACATGGTGGGAAGTCAGAAAATATCTACTATATAAGAAACGCTTTGGTTTCGGTTTCTTTATTTAATGTCATATATCAACCTCCGTAGGTTATTTAATGCTAACCTCATCACGGCAAAATAACAGTAGTGATACTAGTTAACCCATGTATGCCGCCAAAAATGTCTCTGCAGGTGATGACACAGAAGTCAGATATGACTTCGGGGCAGAAGCATCATTACCACTCACCCAAAGGCACTTAATCGGTATCTTAGTCTTTATTCAGTTTCCATCGCAGTGTGGTAATGCAAAATGAAAATGAAGCCTCATTGTTTATTTTTTTCCTGGTAATCATGTTCCCAAAAATGAAACATTGGTGTAAGTTTCTTCTGTGTGTTTCTGTGACATCATTCACCCTAGGTCGATTGACCAGCTCCATTCAACGAATTTACCTATGATGAATTCATGGAAGGAGTAACAAGGGAATAGGAAATATGAGGATGGGGTTCATACTGTAGGGATTATCTTCTCTTACTTGCGACAGGTTGCCGTTAGGTGTGGATTATCTGGCATGGTGGAATGTCAGAAAATAACTTTCATTGCATTTTCTTTTACTCACTCATTCACTCACTCATTTACTCATTCAATCAATCACTTATTCACTCATTCACTTATTCACTAATTCATTCTCTCACTTATTCACTTAATCTCTCACTTACTCACTCACTCACTTACTTACTTTCACACTCATTCACTCACTCATTTACTCATTCAATCAATCACTTATTCACTCATTCGCTTATTCACTAATTCATTCTCTCACTTATTCACTCTCTCACTTACTCACTCACTCACTCACTCACTTACTCACTCACTCACTCACTCACTCATTCACTCATTTACTCATTCAAACAATCACTTATTCATTCATTCACTCATTCACTTATTCATTCTCTCACTTATTCACTCTCTCACTTACTCACTCACTCACTCACTCACTTACACACTTACTTACACACTCATTCACTCACTCATTTACTCATTCAATCAATCACTTATTCACTCATTCGCTTATTCACTAATTCACTCATTCGCTTATTCACTCTGTAAGGTTCAAGGTTATATATATAAATTATAACTGGTTGAAACAAACAACTCCGACAAGGGCATTGAACATAACACAGATAGACTTTAATAAAAGCACATGGAGAGACATTTATGACATGAAGTACATATAAATGAAACAAGATACATAGTAGATAATATACATACTAGATACCTAAGAAGAGTTACATAGAAGATATGTTTAGTTATGGAGAGTCCATAGACTAAGGTCACTTACTAGTGTCTGTAATGGGGGCCGAAACCCCCACACGAGAAGGTGTAGACATAAATGTCTAACCCATTGTAGTCACGCCCCAAGAAGCAAGAGAGTAAGAGATTTTGAAACAGGCGCTTAAATACCACAGACCCCTGGTGGTCAAAACCGGGATCCCAGAGGGAAGATAACTCTTCCAGATCCAAGGGAAAGTAATCCAACAACTCTCTCACTTACTTACTCATTCACTTACTCACTCAATCATTTACTCACACACTCACTCATACGCCCATTCACTCACTCATCCACACACTCATTCGCTCATGTATTCAATCTCTCACTTACTCACCCACTCTCTCATTTACTTACTCACTCACTCACTCACTCACTTACTTACACAATCACTCACTCACTCATTTACTTACACACTCACTCACTCACCCACTCACTCATCACTCACTCATTCACTCACTCACTCCTTCACTCACTCACTAATTCACTAACTCACTCATCCATTCTCTCACCCACTCACTCTCTCATCAACCTACGCACTAACTCAATAAATCAATCACTACTCTCATTTTATTTGGCAATTTTTCTCTTGTCAACGTTTTTTCTCCCTTTTCG
This sequence comes from Doryteuthis pealeii, assembly GCA_023376005.1. Classification (NCBI taxonomy): domain Eukaryota; kingdom Metazoa; phylum Mollusca; class Cephalopoda; order Myopsida; family Loliginidae; genus Doryteuthis; species Doryteuthis pealeii. The sequence goes on along the minus strand of CM042179.1, from coordinate 9,744,675 downwards.
GACTCCTCTTGTTGGCGTTATTCACTCACTCACTCACCCACCCACTCACTCACTCACTCACTCACTCACTCACTTCTTTACTCACTCACTCACTCACTCCTTCACTCACACACTCACTTACTTCTTTACTCATTCACTCACCCATTCACTCACTCACTCACTCACTCACTCACTCACTCACTGCTTTACTCACTCACTCACTCCTTCACTCACACACTCACACACTTATTCACTCACTCACTCACTCACTCACCCAATCATTCACTCACTCACTCACTCACCCACTCACTCACTCACTCACTGCTTTACTCACTCACTCACTCCTTCACTCACACACTCACACACTTATTCACTCACTCACTCACCCATTCACTCACTCACTCACTCACTCACTCACATTCACTCACTCACTCACCCAATCATTCACTCACTCACTCAACATTCACACTCACTTATTTACTCACTCACTCACTCCTTCACTCACTCACTTATTCACTAACTCACTCATCCATTCTCTCACCCACTCACTCTCTCATCAACCTACGCACTAATAAATCAATCACCACTCTCTCATTTTATTTGGCAATTTCTCTCTTGTCAACGTTTTGTCTCCGTTTTCGGACTCTTCTTGTTGGCGTTATTCATCACCCACTCATCACTCACTCACTCACCCACTCACCCACTCTCTTCTTTACTCACTCACTCACTCCTTCACTCACACACTCACACACTTATTCACTCACTCACTCACCCATTCACTCACACTCACTCCTTCACTCTGGTCAACGTTTTGTCTCCGTTTTCGGACTCCTCTTGTTGACGTTATTCACTCACTCACCCATCCACTCACTCACTTCTTTACTCACTCACTCACTCCTTCACTCACACACTCACACACTTATTCACTCACTCACTCACTCACTCACTCTCTCATCAACCTACGCACTAACTCAATAAATCAATCACCACTCTCTCATTTTATTTGGCAATTTCTCATTGTCATCGTTTTGTCTCCATTTTCGGGCTCCTCTTGTTGGCGTTCTTCATACGCACACGCATATATAAAGAAAGTACAAGTTTTACCAATTCTGATGGCGTCTGTCTGTGAGATATGATTCGAGTACTTCTCTAGCACTCTTTTATTAGCAGAACAGCAGTAGAATTCATTTTGCCAAATCAATTACATTCATAAGAGACCAAGTTCTTCAAACATAACAGACGTATAGTGGTTCTTGCTAAGCAAAGAATTGGGATTGGCCTGTCATAACATCTCGCAGTCATTTTAGTGTCTCTGTTTCTGGATCTTTATATATATATATATATATATATATATATATATATATGTGTGTGTGTGTGTGTGTGTGTGTGTATACATATATATATATGTATATATATATATGTTTATATATATGTATGTGTATATATCCATATATATATATATATATATATATATATATATATATATATATATATATATATTGTCTGGAGCCATCCTGGCGCAACCCCATGAAGTCAAGAGGTCCAGAAGAAAGCATCAGCAACAAAGCATCGGCACATCAACATCTTCAGGGACAGCCTTCACATCCGACATCTGAGGTCGAGAATGTTTTTCGAACATTGGACTTTACAATCACAGGAGGAGCTGTTACTTCAGGGGCAAAAAAGTACAATAATGAGACTGAAATGCCAATGACAATATTGTTAATTTTAATTGGTTGGTATAATAATAATAATAATAATAATAATAATAATAATAATAATAATAATAATTTTTTATAAAATGTACAGGGCTATACAAATTACTAACTCGCAGAAAAATGATAAACCACCTTATGTACATTGATGACATCAATTTTTTGCAAAAAGTGAAAAAGAATTAGAAACCCTAGTACAAACTATTAGAATATATAGCCAAGATATAGAGATGGAATTTGGAATTGAAAAATGTGCTATACTTGTAATAAAACGGGGTAAAAGAAAATTAATGGATGGAATACAACTGCCAAATCAGGAAACTATAAAATCACTAGATGAAAATGAAAGCTACAAATACTTAGGAATTTTTGAAGCAAACAATATCAAGCAAGCAGAAATGAAAGGAAAAGCTAAAAAAGAATACCCCAGAGAACAAGAAAATTCCTAGAAACCAAACTCAACAGCAGAAATCTGATTAAAGGAATTAATACCTGGTCTGTCCTCATAATAAGATACTCTGGACCATTCTTAAAATTGATAAAAGAAGAACTCAGACAGACTGACCAAATGACGAGAAAATTAATGACCATGCACAAGGCTCTACACCCTAGAGACGATAGAGATAGATTATATGTGTCAAGAAAGGAAGAGGGAAGAGGTCTTACCATCATAGAGGACTGCGTAGAAGCCACAATCCAACAACTCGAAGACTACACAAAAAAGAGCAAAGACAGATTATTTATGGCAACCAACAATAGCAGATGTAACATCAACTAGAAAACAAAAAAATGTGAAGAAAAACAATTATATGGACACTTCAAACGAAAAATCGGAGAGGTTGCACATGAAAAAACCAGGACATGGTTAAGAAAAGGAAACCTCAAAAGGGAGACTGAATCCCTAATAATTGCTGCACAAAATAATGCCATAAGGACAAAGCAAACATTGATAAAGACCCAACAAAATAGTAAATGTAGACTATGCCGTGACAGAGATAAGACGGTAAACCATGTACTATGCGAATGTAGCAAACTAGCACAACGAGAATACAAAACTAAGCACGACTGGATTGGGAAGGTGATCCACTGGGAATCATGCAAAAAATTAAACTTTGACCATACAACAAAATGGTATATGCATAAACCAGAATCTGTTCCTGAGAATGAAACGCATAAAATTCTCTGGGACTTTGAGATAAAAACGAATCACCAAGAAGACCTGACCTAGTGTTGATCAACAAAAAAGAAAGAACTTGTCAACTGGTGAATTTTGCAGTTCCAGCAGATCACAGGGTGAAGATGAAGGAAAACGAAAAGAAGGACAAATATCTGGACCTTGCCAGAGAACTGAAAAAAACATGGAATATGAAAGTCAAAACTGATACCAATTGAAGTTGGTGCACATGGAACGGTCCCAAAAAGCTCTTTGAAAAAAAGACTGGAAAATCTGGAAATCAAAAGAAGAATTGAGACCATCCAGACTACTGCACTATTGCAATCTGCCAGAATACTCAGAAGAATCTTGGAGACCTGAGGAGACTTGTTATCACTCAGACTCTATGGAAACACCATCAGCTAATGCTGGTGTGAAAAACTAAAATAAAATAATAATGACAATATATTTTTTTATTCATGATTGCTATAGTATTAAAATTAATCTTTTTATTTATTATTATTTATTATTTTTTATATTTTTATATTTTCATCTCTTTATTGTTATATTGTTAGATCAATTTTTGGATTAGTTTTAAAACATCATTTGTCTACTAATTATGACTTAATGGGAGAATTTTGGATGTTGGAGTATTTTTCCTTTTTTTTTTGAGGTTCAGCAGCACAAAAATCTAAAAGGATGCAGTAAAATCATATCCATGCATCCCAGTGTTTTTCTTTTGCTTCCCTCACCATTTCAAGTTAACTGTAAATACAGTTCAATCGTTTCTTAGAAATGAATTACACGGGATAGGTTACAAGGTAGCAGGACTCGACATTAATGCTGTCCAGTTGTCCTGGGGACGATAATCAAAGCCATGTAATGAATAATGGTGGAGGGAGATTATAATCAGATTTATATATTAAATTCTAACGTAGATTAACTTATCATTTCAAAATTTTTTTTATAAAGAGTCTAGACAAATTTAAAAAAAAAAAAAAATTTTTTACTTATTATATAGAATATACACATACATATATTATTTTGTTTTTTGATGATGTCAGCTGAACAGGAAACTGTTTATACTTTCTATCTCTTTGTTAAAATTAGAATTTCATCCTTATACTTGATTTCTGACCTGATTTTTCTGGTGAAACTGTCTTTAGGTGAATCCTTTCATTTTGTGATTTCCGTCTGAAGAGGCCAGTCTCTTAAGAATTAAAAAAAAGCCTTTTGAGCTTTTAGTCGAAATAAATTTATTCCGAAATGTAATATTACAGCATATATATATATATATATATATATATATATATGCTGACCCCCCCCCAAAAAAAAACAAAAAAAACAAAAAAAAAAACAGGCCTGACTTTCAAAAACGTCTGCTTTTTGGATCACCATATATATATATATATATATATATATATATATATATATATATATGTGTGTGTGTGTGTGTGTGTGTGTGTGTGTGTGTGTGTGTGTAAAATGAAAATGGAAGTGAATCCGACGGTATGTTGAAAAAAGAAATAAAGGAAAGAAAGTATAGAATGGATAAAATAGGATATTTCAATCACATTTACTTACACGTGTTTCGGTCAGGAGTTTATCCATGTGTACATTATTCAAACTATTATTATTTTTAAATAACCAAATGAAATGAAATAATAATAATAGAAAAAAATGTAGAAATGTTCTGCACACGAAGAAAATTCGAACTTCATCAGAGTAAATCCTTATTTTTTTAAAAATGAAATTCGTTGGAAAGCGGAGAATTTTTGAATTTAAAAAAAAGAAAAGTTCTTTTTTCGAATATATATATATATATATATATATATATATATATATATATATATATATATATTGTTCGATTGCCGCTTTAGACTTCTTATTACAGTGGCATTAGTAAACTATCCAAAGAGTGCTCAATATATTATAGACATAGAGCATAAATGGTTGTAGAAATCTTTTGAGTCTACCACGGTTTCGACCTCATTAGATCTCGTAAAAACTATCCGAAATGATCTATTAAGATCGAAACCGTCATAAATACCCCAAAAGTATATATATATATATATATATATGAAGGAATGGTTAGTTTCTGAGATGTGTTTTGTTAGTGCGTTGTATATATATATATATATATATATATATATATATATATATATATATATATATATATAGAGAGAGAGAGAGAGAGAGAGAGAGAGGGGGGGGCAGCAACAGACATAGAAGTCATGTATGCTTGTGTGTGGCAATTCTCTTTCTTTTTTTCTTTTTTCGTTTTTTTTCTTCTTTCTTTCTTTCTTTCTTTCTTTCAGGTTATTAGCGCATTGAGAATTGTTAAATATGGTGATTAGTGACATCTGACAAGAAAGAAAAATATACAGAAATAAGTAAAGTAATATAAATGACTAACAAATAAGAAAAAAAATGAAAAATTAGAAATTATAATAGTAGTCGTAGTTTTTGTAGTATCATTAGTAGTAGTTGAAGTAACGACACTAATAATGATAAATTCTGTAAAATTAATAACAATAATAAAAATATCAGTGATAGCACTAACCGAGATGATATTAACATTTAAAAAAATAATATATTAGTAATTTGTAGGCAAATACAATGAGTATGAAAAATAAAAACAAAAAGATGTTCTTTTTGTCTTATCGATTTCGAAGTAGAAACTTCATCTTCAGAGGTTCGTATCAGAAATGTACGTGCTTACGTTTTTCTTTGTGTAGTTATAATTTCTCCTCTTATTTCTTTTGCCTCTCCTTTTTTTTCTTTTTCTTCTTCTCCTCCTTTCTTTTTTCCTCATGTTATGAATGAAATGGGCGAATAACTGTAATTTCTTTTTTTTAAATGTCTGTTGAGAACGAATGTATCCAATATTGTCTGTTTGTCATCCGGTCAATGTTGCAAGATTGTGGCCATGTCAAATTCAAAATAAAAACCGTCAATAGAAAATGTATATACTTAGCTTTTGTTTTGTTTTTTCTTTTCTTTTTTCTTTCTTTTTTTTTCCTTTGTTCTCTAATTTAACTTTTTTTTTCTTTAAAAAAAAATTTTTTTTGAAAATATAATCCTTCTAATCTCAGTGTGTGTACAGATTTGCACAACTGATACTCGATAACTGAGCATTCTACAAAGACCGAAACGATATTTTTATTTATATTTTGTACTTTTAAAAACGAATGTCTTAAGCACATGCCTTAGTTGCAACTTGAATCTCTTATCCGCTCAATGTTAAACATTTTTTTAATTATTTTTTTTATATATCCTTTATTTATGCCCTTATTATGTACTAGAAGCGGCTGCCCAGTGTTGCCTGGGTAGAGGGGGGGGATACCAAAAATGTTAGTCTCGCAGGTCCATTATTACTGAATCACGAGTTGGATCCTTGCAGGATGCCCCATTAAAATCCCTATGTAAAAAAAGACCTTGCATTAATTCAGCCACTCTGAAAAGAAAAATTATTGTCTACTATTTAAAATCTTAAATGCAAAAAGAAATTCTATGCTGTTATCATTTAAATCTTTTTTTAAAGTATCTTCACAAATATAAATAAAAGCTTCATTAGTTTTGTTCAAAAGCCAAGCCCTTGTGATATTTAATGTGTATATATATTTAGTTTATCGTTAATTGTTTTATTTTCATAGTTTATCTGGACATACACACAACTGCCCTTATATATATATATATATATATATATATATATATATATATATATATATATATATATATATATATTTCTATTTAGCCTTTGTTATAAATATAAGAGGAGTGAAAAGAGGTAAAGATTTACCGAAGATGGTCGAAATTAACCGTACTCAAACTATACAAACACAGACTTTGTATGCAGTTTTTAAACTGCTTACAACCACAGCGAATGAAACGCTAAATAAAAAAAGATCGACGCTTAATCATTGTCATTTTTAATAAAACATGTCTACAAGAGAATCTTCTGAACATATGCATACATATAATATGTATAAGTATACCTACCCCTCCGCACGAGTAGGATGTGACACAAGGTCAATATTGTAAAGTGAGAATACTTTAGCCCTTATGGCAAACCCCAACCCCTTTTTATCATATGGGTGCTAGAAGGCGGCGGCTGCGGGTCTACATGTCCTGGGAATGACGTTAAACTCTATCTGATGGTGAGGTTCCAGTTTTGGAGGTTTGGGGAATGTGGAGCACCCCATTCATCACCATTGCTCCCTGGTCCACTCTGACCCGGAGTGGTAGTACCTGTTAGGGTCTCATCTATGGGTTAAATAGAAAAATGTATTTATAAAAAAATTGTATTATCCATTAAGAATTGATTTATTTCAAAACTTTATCGGCATTAAATGACCCACTGAGGTTGATATGCCGTAAAACAAAACAAAACAAAAACCAAGAATACTTTAAAAATCGAGTAAGAATCAAAACTCCCCTTAAAATATAGAACGAAATCTTTGAGTATTGCAAAAATGTTGTTATTTGAAACAAGCAAACTCGCTTAGATATCAGTAGCGGGAATATTTAACTCTTTGCCCACCAAACATCTCCGACAGCTGTACCAAATTTTCTTGGTATTTTTTTTCTTCTCTTTACCTGTCTGATGGGATTCTATCATCCTCCTTTTAGAAGTCCATCGCAGACACAAATGGCGTCATTCCGTGTTGTTCAACATTTGTGGAAAGTCAGGTGGCTAGTTAAGTCCAGTTCTGGACTTGCAGATGCGATCACACACATTGCAAGGGGAATTTACGTCTGCATTCTGTGGTGCATGACGACGAAGATATCGCCACTCCGCAGCCCTGTTAATCTCGATATTGGGCTGCTCAGCTCCTGTGTGGCACGTGTCTCGCCAACCCTGTCTATTGGAGGCCAGATCTTCCACGCTTGAAGATGTAATGGCGCAGTTCTTCAGAATCGTCTTCATATGAAGACGACTCTGAAAAAATGTATGATTAGATATTTCGAAGTTCACTATCTATTCTTTCCAGAACTTATTTTATTCAAATAAATTCCTATTATTATTGTTATCTGAGTCCTTCCGCTCAATTATAATGAACTAACCACCAGTTTTTGTACTTTACTTGCGGTAGGGTCACAGTGGTAGGAGAACCTCTGTGAATGGCTTAATTCTTTGCCCACCAAATTTTCCCCACGGCTGTACCAAATGTTCTTGGTATTTCTTACCTGGTGGGATATTCCAAATATCTCTATTTTTTCACACCAGAACTCATTCTATTCAAATAAAGTCCTATTATTATTGTTTTCTGAGGCATTCGGCTCAATTATAATAAACTAACAATCAGTTTTTGAACTTTGCTTGTTGAACTGACAAAAAGGCATAGGTAATTATACGGAAACTAGTGTTTTGTTGTGGAAAAGATGCTCTATACAACGGTGTTATTGTGTTCCTTGACGAGAACTTGGTAAAGGAGAACAGTTTTCTCATTTATTCCTACCATAAAATAAACTCAACCCTCAATTTATGTCTGTGTTTTTGTAATAAATGTTTTATTTTTCTTGCACCCGTTATTTGACAATACTAAATATATTTTCTTTCTTTATTTTTATATTCACTTCAATGTGTATATTCTAAAAGTTTTTATTTTGTGAGAATGTTTAGTTTTAAAGTGGGGGCTCGTTTTACAATTTAGGCATAAATTGGATCCTCCTTTTATGACCGTAATTTTGTTTTTTTCGTCGACGACGATCAAAATGTGACGTTTTTATTTTAGAGTACCAAAGCCAAAAAGAAAAGAAATAACAACAACAAAAGGTAATATTCAACTTTTTATTCGTAAATTCCTACCATAAAATTAGGCTTGGGCATTTTATGGTAGGAATTTACGAGTAAAAAGTTGAAGTGTAAAAACGAACCCCCACTTTAAAACTAACCATTCTCACAAAATAAAAACTTTTAGAATATACACATTGAAGTGAATATTAAAATAAATAAATAAAATATATTGTAAAATAATGGGTGCAAGAAAAATAAAACATTTGTTGCAAAAATACGGACATAAAATGAGGGTTCAGTTTATTTCATGTTAGGAATAAACGAGAAAACTGTTCTTTTTTACCGAGAACTTTATACATATACCACACGGTGTTTTGAACAAATCCTGGAAGTAACACCCTAAAAAACAACAGCTATACTTACCTCCAAAGTCAAACAATCTAAGTAAGACGAATGAGACATGCTGGGTACTGCTGGAGGATTAAGGACGAAGTCATAAGCGACGTTCTATTAATTAAAAAACGATTGAAGAAATAAAACAAATTGACAAAGGATAAAACATAATTTACAGAAAAGAAGACAAATAAAATAAAAAATACAAACAAGAATATTTATAAAAATAAACAATCTAAAAACAGGAATGACAAAAGAATAAAATATGATAAAGAATATATAGAAAAAGAGGTTATTTCCTATAACTCTAATATAAACAAGGGGGAACCACTCTTGACTGATAAATTATTTATTTATTTATTGATCTACTAGGAAAAAAGAAGACAGGGTTAGGGTTTAGGATTAGGATTAGGGTTAAGATTAGGGGTTTGGGTTAGTTTAATGGGAAAATAAATAAATAATTTATCATTCAAGAGTGGTTCCCCTTTGTTTATGTTGGAGTTATAGGAAATAACCGAAAAATAAGATTTGTTAATTTATATCTGAATATAGACAAGAGTTTTGTTTTTAACTTTTTGAAATCCCAGGCAACACTGGGTAGCTCTGCTAGTTGAACATAACTTAAAATGAGATAAGACAAAAGATTTAAATTTCATTTAAAGCCACAGTAACGCAAAAAGAAGAAAAAAAAATGGAAAGTCGAAAGGGAAAAGTCTAAACAAGACGAGTTAAACAAAGAATTCTCTGAAATAACAGACACAAGAATAGACAATGACTAATTAACCTAAAGTAATTTATTTTTTTTCTTAATTGATAAATAAATAAATAAATAAATAAATAGATAAATGAATAAAAGAAATAAGATTATTTCTTATAACTTAAAAGTAATTATTTTTAAACTCTGTGATTGGAATCCGGTGGAATCCGATTAGATTAGTAGACATTGATTAATACAAATGAAAAACTTTGGTCAAAGGAATTATTATGGTCGCTTTAGCCCAGTCGGTAGAACGTTCACCTGGGAACCATTTATGTCTAAGGCTTCGCACATTCTTTACCCAGCTTGAAGCAAACTTTTAGGAATTGTTGGCGTCATCTTATTATAATGGAGATTGTGGGTTTTTATGTCTGTAACCGAAACTACATTACTATTCAAGTCACAATTTCCTTAGTTATTTACATCACATTCTCCATGATTTTATTTTTATTTAAACTATTGAAGTATTAACAAAATTCTTTGACATCATTAAGACTGTTGACCATATCTACATACTAATAAGATGCAATTGTATTTATATATACAAGAAAATAGCGGTTTACAGTGTGAATGGGAAGGTTAATTTGCATATTGACCTTAAAAATTTGATTTTAATAAATATATGCTTAGTATTATTGATTTCTAATTGTTTGGTTTTATATCAATGAATATGAGCAAAAATCTCGGGGATAATTCTTAAAAGAAATCCATTAAAAAGAAGAAATAACTGTAATTTCATTCTTTACTTCTTATTTTAACTAAATAGTTAATTTAGGAAAATTTACCAATGAAAGACGGGAGTAAGGGAAAATGATGGAAGAATTAGTTTCAAAGTTGTTCTATTTTTCAATCATACCCCCTCTGTTCAAATATTTTTATCTGAATTCTTATTCAGTTTCTTTGGCTTTTCTAATTTAACATGATATTTTATTATATTAAAACTTAAATACTTGCACCCGGAGGGTGCATATATTTGCTAGTACCTGTAAAGATTTATAGGTAATTTATGAGGAAGTGCATCCCGGTCTCCTGCCTCAAGATTAATAGCGTCGATCCCAGGGGGCTTTCCCCCAGGCAATAACTGCCCCTTTGGGGGCAGGGCTGGGTTTATTGCCCAGCGCCTGTGGCGCCCCACTTGAGGGGGAATGCCGAAGGGATCGACGCAATTTTTGTTCTCTCCCACCCATTGGCTTCAGCTTGTTGGTGGGCCCACGTTAAAACGAGGCCTTGTGCCCAGTCCATACAGGTGGGGTATGAGACAAATAAACTCCTGCCTCAAGAGTTGCTGCCCGGTGACTATTAAAATAACGACCCAGCTCAGTCTATTCAAAACTATCCATCTTCATATCTATCTATCTATCTATCTATCTATCTATCTCAATTTATTCATATTTATCTATATTACTTTAAATACTAAGATTTTTTTTATTCATGTTTGTTTAATGTCTTGTTTTTAGTTTAAATAAACAAGAATTACGACAAAAAAGATGCACCCCCCCCCCAAATACATTTACTTGTCGAAAATATCTATCTATCTTCATTTGTTCATATCTATCTATATTATTTTGTTTGTTTATTTATCTATCTATCTCAGTCTATTCAAAACTATATATCCATCTTCATATCTAAACAGGAATTACGACAAATTACGATAAATAAACAAGAATTACGACGAGCTGGGGTTGTTATTTTGATAGTCACCGGGTAGCGGTTTTTGAGGCGGGAGACCGGGACGCACTTCCTCATAAATTACCGATTTATACTTTACAAGAAATATCCGCCTTTTTTTTTTTTAGGTTGGATTTGGCTTTACCGTTCTGTGTCGTATTGTCACCCATGCAGTAAAATTGTTCACAAGGTTCAGGTTTCGATACCGGCCTCTTGCCAACTCAGCGTATAAGTAGCACAGGGGTGTGTACGGTAAAGTAAGTACGCTAAAATAATCTCCTTGGTCTAGAGCTAGTTATCAGGGGATCGACTCCCTCGCCGTCTGGCTGATACAGACTTTAGGCCACCTTGACGACTTTATGACTTAGGTTACCAGTTATTGGTAACGGTTGGTAGTCACGTCTCCACTCACCAAGGTATAATATTCGCATTAGTATAACAACTGAAATGGAGGTGCGGGGTGCAATGGTTAGGGTCGTAGGAAATGGACTCGTCGAACCCAAGTTCATATCCTGGACGAGACTGTTTGCATTTCACAAAGTGCTAATACCCTTTGGAAAAGAACGCATCCAACTATTCTCCCTCCAGCTATGGGTAAATAGTAGAACAGACTGGGTTATTTAACATTGGTAAGGTAACCATTCCAGGAGAAGGAAAACTTTGAATTCAAACCTGTTAAACTCCGCTTAAGAAATTGACTTACATGTGTCACATCCTGCTCATGCAGAGATTATATATATATATATATATATATATATATATATATATATATATATATATATATATATATATATATATATATAAAATATAAGTTTGAAGGCAATTTACAATGTAATGTATTAGGTGTTAAATGATGTTTATTTACCTAAATATTTTCGAGAAAATTCCTCATCAGAGGCAGAAGCATCCGTGTTTTTTTTTTAAGCACCGCGCCGGCGTAATCTTTTGTTGTTATTAAGTTGGAGGAACGCCAGATATTTGAAATGTTCGGGATTTTCCGTGATGGCATGTCGGTCCGTTGTATATGCGCTCGTGCGGATTCTTCGAAATTCTTTTATTTTTCTTAATTTTTTTTTTTTTTTACTATAAAATAAAGCCTCGCTCAGGTGTGGTGAAATAAGTATTTTTTTTTATAGATTTTTAGAAGCATTGTATGTATGTGTAAAATATAAGTTTGAATGCAATTTACAATGCAATGTAATATATATATATATATATATATATATATATATATATATATATATATATATATATATATATCTCAACTGTTAGATTAACATATAACAAATGAAAGGAAAGACAAGATAAGCTCATATACACATATATCTATTTACCCCCTATCCACACACACATGAGTAGTATGACACAAGGCGAATTTTTTAAGCTTGTTAAATCCGCTTAAAATTGACCTTGTGTCACATCCTGCTCTTGCGGTGGGGTTGGTAAGTTAATGAATGTTGGTGTACAAGTAAGTTGCGATAAGAATTAATGAGAAATATCAAAGACGAAAAAAAAAATACTAGTTAAAATGAAAAATAATAATAACTTAGTCTCTTGTATGATGTTAAAGTATTAGAGAAATAGATGACAATAAGATAATTAAGGTCGTATGTGTTAGTATAAATAATAATAACTTAGTCTCTTGTATGATGTTAAAGTATTAGAGAAATATATGACAATAAGATAATTAAGGTCGTATGTGTTAGTATAAATAATAATAACTTAGTCTCTTGTATGATGTTAAAGTATTAGAGAAATAGATGACAATAAGATAATTAAGGTCGTATGTGTTAGTATAAATAATAATAACTTAGTCTCTTGTATGATGTTAAAGTATTAGAGAAATAGATGACAATAAGATAATTAAGGTCGTATGTGTTAGTATAAATGAATGATATTATTTCTTTTATTATAAAGGGTTCGGTTCGAAGTTCCGTGAAGGCTCCCGATTATGACATGAAGACTCCCAAATTCGACAAGAAGGTCCGCGAATTTCCCTAGAAAGTTCTAGAGTTCAACAAGAAACGCCCCAAGATGAAAAAAAATGATACATTTTTGTATTTATATATCTATAAATTGATTTATATATCTATAATATTGATGATTGTATGCATATTTATTTATATATCTATAAATAAATTTTAATTCTGTATAGAGTAACGACAGTAAGGTCTCCTGTCCGTGAGGATTAAATGCATAAATATTGATGATTGTATGCAGATTGTTTTGCTAAAGTGGAGCGCCACACGTACAATCAGCTGTGAACTTTACTGTACATATCAGATTATCAAAGCTAGGATACTCATGCGCCAATTTGGCGAGGATCGGTATCGAACCCGGAACCTTGTGATTCCTAAGTGGATGTTCTACTGACCAAGAAACTTGATATAAAGTGAAGAGCCACTTAAAGGAAAAGTTGGTTGGACTTTCTAGAGAAAAAAGAACAATAAGATACATTTCTAGCAATTAAGATACA
>CM042179.1:9638294-9728294 GCA_023376005.1 Doryteuthis pealeii | reverse complement strand
CTCGCGTTTAGGATGTAAATAAATAAAAAGGTAACATAGTCATATAGTCTAAATCTTATTATAATGGAGATTGTGGATTTATTTGTCTGTAATCGAAACTATTTTACTATACAAGTCACAATTCCCTTTATTATTTACATCACATTCTCCATGATTTTATTTTTATTTAAACCTCAATTATTAATAAAATTGTTATACATTATTAATACTGTTGACCATATCTACATGATATTTTCCACGTACCCCACTTGTACGGGTCAGGCACAAAGGCCCTATTTATGTGGGACCAGCCACAAGCCGAGACTCATGGGGTGGCAGGTGAAAAATTGCGTCGATCCCGTCGGCATTCCCCCTCAAGGGGGGCGCCTCAGGCACTGGGCAATAAACCCAGCCCTGCCCCTTTAAATCAAGGGGGCAGGTGTTGCCTGGGGGATGGCCCCCTGGGATCGACGCCGTTAATTATAGCAATGGTCCAGAGGCCGAAGCCACTGTTGACCATATCTCATCATCATCATGTCGCGCAGTTTGCACGGATATCCATGATGATCTCTCGCCAGGCTTCCCTATCATTCATTGACTCCGGCAGCTCCTCTGCGCTGCAGCCAGTATCCCTACATAGTTGGTCAATGTAGGTCCTGGATGGGCGGCCCACATTAGCGCGCCCATGCGCTGGCTTCCACAGTAGTACGTCGCTTACGATCTCATCCTTGTTTCTTCAGCAGTGACCTGCATGTCTAGTCCGTCTCACTCGTATGGTTTGTGAGATGGGGGGCAGGTGGCCATATAGTTGCTCTTTTGTGGGGTGCTGCTTCCACGACCTATCCAGGACCGTCCGTAGCATTCTCGTACAGCTCCCATCTAGCTTATTCTCAAGACGCTTCGTTAGGGTCCAAGTGGTACAGCCATACAGAAGTACCGACACAACCACAGCCTGGAAGAATCGCCTCTTTAGCTTGTTGGGGAGATCGGATTTCCAAATGACTGATAGTTTGTTGGTGGCATCTACATACTAATAACGTGATTGTATTTATATATACAACAAAATAGTGGCATACAGTATGCACGGGAAGGCTTATTTGCATATTGATATTTAAAATTTGATTTTAATAAATATGTGCTTGGTATTATTGATTTCTAATTGTTTGGTTTTATCTTAATGAATATGAGCAAAAATCTCGGAGATAAATCTTAAAAGAAAATTATTTACAAGAAGAAATAACTGTAATTTTATTCTTTACTTTTCATGTTAACTAAATAGTTAAATTAGAAAAATTTAGTAATGAAAGACGGAAGTGGTGGAAGAGTAAGTTTCAGTTGTTCTATTTTTTGATTATAGCCCCCTCTGTTGCAAATCTTTTTTTTTTCATTCTTATTTCTAATTTAATATTATATTTTATTACATCAAAACTTAAATACTTGCACCCGGAGGGTGCATATATTTGCTAGTATGAATAACATACAGTCTGGTAGGATGATCGGATCATATGACTTTTAGGCACACCTTTTCCGATATCGATTCATAAGGATATGTTTTTCATTTACACCGGCAAAATCCGGTTGTTTGTTAGGGTTAGGGTTAGGAGTTATTGTTAGGGATTAGGGGTTAGTTTTATAAGTGAAAAAAAACCCCTCTAAAAATCGTATATTAACAAACAACCGGATTTTGACGGTGTAAATGAAAAACATGTCCTCATGAATCGAGATGGCAAAAGGGGTGCCTAAAGGTCATATGGTCCGGATGATTCCTTTGGGTATGGAATGTAATATATATAATATATATATATATATATATATATATATATATATATATATATATATATGAACGTTTCTGATGACGGACAATCACCTAAAAGTGATGTTCCGAAACCATTGGTAAAACGGACTTTTAAATGTATTGGTGACTATAAATAAATAAATACAGCTCTTACAGAAGTAATTGAGCACTTTATAATCAATTCTCCAATAATAATAACAAAGAATTAACTATGAACCCTACCCAAGGATAGTTGTGTCTAGCCACACTGAAGAGGCATGATATGCCGAAACATGTGTCTGATATATATATATATATATATATATATATATATATATATATATATATATGAGTTTAGATTAAAAACATAAACAATATGCATGCAATTATCGCCTGAAACACGCATGCCCATCATCGCAGAAGATCGTTATGATGAACTGATTACTTGGGGGAAAAAATCAATATTAAAAAGAATGGTGTAGGAAGCGAATGACAAAAAATTGAGGACAAACGTCGATGTAGAATGGCTTTGGCATCAGGGTTTTAATGGTTGACTGTCATCATATAATTACTTCAGTTATCCTATGTGTCCCTGCTGTGTGTGTGTGTGTGTGTGTGTGTGTGTGTGTGTGTGTCCCTGCATGAGTTTGTGTGTGTGTGTGAGTGTGTGTGTGTGTGTGCGTGCGTGTGTACGTGTACGTGTGCGTGTTTGTGAGTGTGTATAAATCTCATTTAGGTAAATGACAATATTTTATGTTATATATTACTGAGACACATGTACGCTTTTGCACATTTTCATTAACGGTCTTTGTCATAACTCTACTGCATGGTTTTTCTCTGTTTCCTTTACGCACGCACGTGCATATATATATATATATATATATATATATATATATATATATATATATATATGGGGTGTACATAAAACCAGTTGCCACGCGTAGGATGTGAGACAAGGTCGCAAGTATCCAGCGAGGATAGAAATCGGTATTTATTAGGATCTGCAAGACTAAATACAGGATAATTTCGTATTGACAGGCCCCAATATAATATATATAATATATATATATATATATATATATATATATATATATATACCGGTGTCTGTGAAAGAATTTGTGTCCAACTGAATTAAACATCAGAAATTGGAGAGGGGTATTAAAAAAGGTAATTTTCAGCCCAGTAATATTCAAAGTGGAGAAGTCCCAACATGTAGTTTATGTGGAAGAGTATATCTCTCCAGGGCTAGCCTGGCGAGTCATTCGAGAAAACACAAGAATACAGTGTCAAATGCTACTGGCACCCAACTATGAGCCCCCCCCAAAAAAAAATAACAGGAAATGGTCTTACTCGAACACGAGTTGACAGCCAATATATATATATATATATATATATATATATATATATATATATATATATATATTAGTCATAGTTTCTTTGCTTGCTGCGATGTCTTTTTTCAGAATACCGTTTCAATTTTAAGTTATGCCTAAAACGAAAACAAAAAGGATAATTCAATACAAACCTCCCACAAAAAAAACAAACAAAAAAGAAAAACACCCACACTAATCGACCCCCGCAAAAAAAGAAAAAAAAAAGAAAGAAAACTGATCGATTTCTTACTTTTATAGATATCCCCTCAGCAGAAATAGAAATAGAAAATGAAACTGTCATCATATATTTACGTATTTATGTGTGGGTGTTTATGTTTTTATATTCATCATCGTCGTTGTAAACCCCAAAAAACAAATCCGGAGCCGGAGTCCCTGAATGTCAGTGCTACACAGTAACCCCCGTGACACTGACGTTGCCAAACTGCATTGGTTTCTTACCTTTTCTTTGGATCACAGCGGCAGTGTGGAGAGGCGGGCTTTGCTATATATATATATATATATATATATATATATATATATATATATATATATATATATATATATTATCAATCAAAGCCTGAAGAAGATACCAGAAGATCAGTAACACGTGTTGCATATGTAAAACAAAAAGAATTTAAAAAAATTTTCTGAGAACAAAATACATTTTGCGGACCTTCTTTTTTTAAAATAAAATATTGAATTTTCTCCCGTTGGAACCAGAACAACATTTTTAATATATAATATATATATATATATAATATATATATATATATATATATATATATATATATATATATGGAGATGAGTCCTCCTTGAAATCAAAGAATTGTGTTCTGAGGAAATACATTTCTTTTTTTATTCGATTTATAAAATTCTGATTTGAAAAGGAAGGAAAAAAAATATCCTTACGAGAAGAAAAGACAATGGTGGACAAATGTTCTTCAACACCCCTCCCCAAAAAAAAAAAAAAAAAAAAAAACGGAAGTTAAGAGAGAAAAAAAAAACCCAAAAAACAAATACAAAAGAAGAAAGAAAAAAAAAACCCAACTCTGCCGGAAACAGAGCTAGAGATGAAAGACAAAAAAAAACAAAAAACAAAAAACAAAAAAAAATACCCATAATCACGTGAGAGACAAATCATCTGGCAACACATCAATCGTCTGCAGATCGACTGTCAACGTAGCAACAATCAACCCAAGTAACCATCGACTCACCAAAAACGTCAACCGGACGCTAACGGATCCATCGAGTAGAACCGATTGCGCGTAGAGAAGGGGAAGTCACGCATGCGTACGAGGGCAATCCAAAAATAAGGTCTCCAAGTTGTTAGGGGCGCAGGGAAACTGTTCGTGCATGCAGATATTAGTAACTCTGTCGTGTTTGTTGTGCATACACCTGCGCCTGCACCTGCCTCAGCGCGCACTTCGTAGCCACGCTCAGTCTTTGCTTGGCAGGCGTTTTTTTTTTCCATGGAGCTCCCAAATGACGCTATCGCCAAGTGTGAAATTTGCGCAGTTCTTCGGTTTTTGAACGCAAAAGGCATTAAACCATTGCCAATGAACGGAAGTGTATAGTGAGCCGTGCATGGATGTAAAAACGCCCATAAGTTATGCAACGATGATATCGGAAATCTGATAGAGAATTATTTTCCCCTGCCGCTAGAGGGCGAATCGCCAATACGATGTTGGCGCCAGAATCAAACCCCAGCACTTGTCTGTAGGCCATCGACCTGTACGGAGCCGTTTTTTTTTAACCAGTATACTTTCTAAGGCTGTCTCATAACATGCTACTGAAGGCCGTTTCGTCAGCATACTTATCAGAAGGCTGAGGACCTAAATAGTCAATTTAAGAAGGGTGCCATCCACCGTCATTTCAAAGAACAGTTACCCAGTCGAGAAGCTTCTAAAAGAGTATCCCCTACTTTTACTTATCGGACGAGAACCGACAAAACGGACGCGTCTCTACAGAACTCTACAACCACAGCGATCAGAATTCCCTTTCTAGTGCCACTTCTCCAATAAACATTATTTCCCCTCACAGATAACTCTTGTAGCAAATGCCATCAAAATTTGCAACAACATTTCTGTATTTGAAGAATCTGTATGTGTGAAGTTCGCACAGTTATTCGGTTTTAGAACACAAAAGGCATTAAACCGATTGAAATTCATCGCCAATTAACGGAAGTGAATAGTGAGCCGTGCATGGATGTCAAAACGCCCATAAGTGGTGTAAAGAGTCTGCAACGATGATGAGGTCCAACGCTCCCTCAACGACAGGCAATGTGGCAGTTTTCCTATGCCTATATCATGTCATAGAAAAACTGCTACAGTGCCTACAAAAATGCATAAACAGAAATGGTGATTATGTAGAAAAATAGTTATATATTCAAACTTTAAAATGATATAAAAATCATTGAGAATAAACAATAAATGTTTCTGTTATTTCTAAATATATAAATGAATCTTAACTTTGGGATTACCCTCGTATTTTCTAAATATATAATGGATCTTAACTTTGGGATTACCCTCGTATTTACCCAACCCCTTCGCCACGAAAAGGATGCTACGTAATATCAATCTTTCAAGCGGGGTTTAACAGGAGTTTTCCTTCTCCTATACCGGTTGCCTAAGTAAGTAAAGTAAAGTCATCGATATGGCCTAAAGTCGGTATCAGCCAGACTGTGAGGGAGTCTATTCCATTTTCACTAGCGCTCAGTCTTGGCTTGGATCTCCCGATTGATGCCACCACCAAGTGTGAAGTTCACACAGTTATTCCATTTTTGAACGTAAAAGGCATTAAACCGATTGAAATTCATCGCTTAATTAACGGATGAGTATAGCAAATCGTGCTCGAATGTAAAAAAAAAACAGGTTTGAATTCAGAGTTTTCCTTCGCCTAGAGCGGTTGCCGAAGTAAGTAAAGTAAAGTCAGCGGGGTGGCCTAAAGTCGGTATCAGACAGTGAGAGGGTCTATTCCATTTTCACTAGCGCTAGACCAAAGAGATTTTTTTTTGGCATCTGGGGCGGAGTGCCATACCTTTCACAAGCTCCTCACTTTTTTTTTTACTGAGTAGACCCAGGCGAATCTTTACTGGGATGATTCTGTGATCGGAAGATGCAGGTTAATAAATTTACATTCTTACCTCGCTTTTTTGGAAAGCTGTGTCCAGTGGCTTCGGCCATTGGACCAATAAGATATTGATATCAGCGTTATCACAGGGTCCCAACCCCATAGGCAACATCTTGATTTAAAGGGACAGGGCTGTGTTTATTGCTCAGTGCCTGAGGCACCCCGAAAGAGGAATGCCGAAGGAGTACACGCAATTTTTATGCACTAGCCACGCATAAGCTTCGGTTTGTGCGTGGTTCCCCCTTATTATGATCCTTGTGTTCGACTGGTATGGTGAGATGCCAGTATAGACTTTGTTTTCTGTGATCGGAAGATACTCCTTCAAAAGAGGATTATTCTTCGTAGTTCCAATCGCTGTTACTATTTCTTGTTTATTGATAAATAATCTAGCAATTTCCATTCGCTGTGCTATTTCTCTAAGTTATGAAAATTTGACACCCAGTGTTAATATAAACACGAACACAAATTCAGGGTCCAGTTCGATCTTATACATCTATAGTAAAATAAACCCCTACTTTACACTAAAACTTAATTTTTCCCTCAGTTACAGAGTCTTTTTTTTTTCAAGTAAATGAATTGAAAATATAGAAATAAATATTCCATCAATGTTTCAAATAAAAAAATGTATTAAAAGAAAATAGTTGATTTCATAACAACCAAATTGTGCGATATTATTAACTAGAAGCGGCTACCCGGCGTCGCCTGGGTAGAGAGGGGTTTTTTAAAGTTAGTCCCACAGATGCATTATTACTAAATCGTGAGTTGAATCCTCGTGGGATGTCCCATTTAAATCCCTATGTAAAAAAAAGGATGTTGCATTGATCCAGCTACTCTAAAAAGAAATGTTAATGTTTACTATCTAAAATATCAAATGAAAAAACAAAAAACAAAAGCAAAAAACAACAAAAAATGCCGTTATCATTTCAATTTTATTTTTTTAATTATACTCACGAATATAAATCAGATCTCTATTATTTTTGCTAAAAAAACAAACAAGTCCTGGTGATATTTAATGTGTATATATATTTACTTTGTCTTGAATTGTTTTATTTTCGAAGTTTCCTCCGGACATACATATATACACAGCTGCCCTTTATATATGTACAGATGAAAACAATCTGAAGAACGAAAAGAATGAAAGAAAGAAATGAAATTTACGGTTCAATTTGGCCTCATAGATCTCAGATAAATCGGAACCCTGTTTAAGAATCCCTTCAGTTACTTACATCAAAACTTTTTTTCTCGAAAATAAGAGAGGGAAATTATGGTCAAGGATCAATTTTACCTGATACATAAACTAAAAGCTGCTACCCAGCATCGACTGGGTAGAGGGACGGAACTGCTGTATTGATTTGTTTACTTTTGAGATTTACAAATGCTGGTCATTTTTAAGTAGAATTTTAATGCTATTTCTATGTATACATAAACTAGAAGCGGCTACTCAGCATCGACTGGGTAGAGGGACGGAACTGCTGTATTGATTTGATTACTTTTGAGATTTACAAATGCTGGACATTTTTAAGCAGAATTAATTAATGAAAATTCATTCACTTTTCTTAGGCCATAATTTGGGGATCTTTTCTTTCTAGAAAAGCAAGAAAAACCTGAATATCGAAAAAAAAAAAAAAATGAAAGTTACGGTCCAGTTTGGCCTTAAAGATCTCTAGTAAATCGGATCCACGTTTTAAAATCACTTCAGTCACTCACATCAATTTCTCGAAAATAAAAGAGGGAAATTATAGCCAGGGTATAGTTTGGCCTTATACATGAACCAGAAGCGACTACCCAGTGTCGACTGGGTAGATGGGAAGGGAGCAAGAAAACCTGGTTAATTGGTTTCTTTACTTTTGAGATTCACAAATAATGGACATTTTTAAGTAGAATTTTAATGGTATTTTTATGCATATTTTTACTTTTAAACATCTTCAAATATGAATTAAAACAACATAATCTTTGCACAAAAAAGCAAGAACTGGTGATATTATATATATATATATATATATATATATATATATATATATATATATATATATATATTCTACTACTCAACAAACTCCACCCAGCACTTAAATTAACTTGTGAATTTGAACACAATAACACTCTACCCTTTCTCGATTCCTAGTTGAGCGTAGTAACAATAGCATTCAAACCTCTGTCTATCGTGAACCCACTTTCACTGGCTCTTACACACGCTGGAGTTCATTCTGTCCCACTAAACGCAAAATCAATCTAATTAAAACTCTAGTGCATCGCGCTTTGATGATATGTTCCCAAACTAAACTCAAAAGCCGAACTTCATTATATTAAAACCACTCTAATGAAGAATGGGTATCCAGAAGATATAATCACCACCACAATTAAACACAAATGCGCACAGTTCTCCACCGACCCCAAATTTGGACCGCAAAAATGCCCAGTATACCTAAAATTACCCTGGACTGGCAACTCCTCCTTTCAACAAATTGAACGCAGTGTACGATCAGTCCACCATTGCTTTAATGCCGTCAACTTACGTATTATTTTTAAATCTAATACACTCTTTCCACCAAATCTCAAGGACAGTGTACCCCCTCACCACAAAAACTATTTAATCTACAAATTCCTTTGCAAATGTGATATTTGCTACATCGGACGCACTACTCAGAGATTGGAGATCAGAATCAACCAGCACATACCCACATCCCCACGCAGCAATAATTTGGACCATTCCACTAAACTACCTAGTCAAACCTCCACTTCCGCTATCACACGTCACCTACTTGATAATCCTGCATGCGCAGCGTCTTATAATCATTCAATGTTCACTATATTAGAGGCTGCTGACAACGAATTACGTCTTTCAATTCTTGAATCCTTATTGATCAGCAAATTCCGTCCTGAACTCTGTATACAAAAAATCCTTCAATTTACTGTTATTCGGATCCAACAACCAATCCTTCAACAATAATATTGTTGATAATAACTCTGCCTGTTCTCACAGCTTTGCTACGTAATATATATATATATATATATTTTTACTTCCACATCTGCGGATTTTACACATTATTCCTCGTACAAACATTAGTGTCACGGTATGCTTCTCTGATGAGACGTGACCGAAAAAAAGATATCTTTTTCAGAAGGAAAAAAAAAATTGTGAAATTGTATTTATTATAACATCTCACAATGCACACGCTTTTTAAAAACTATTTTCAAATTTTGCTCGTACCACAATCTATTCACACACACACACACACACACACACACACACACACACACACACATATACATATATATATATATATATATATATATATATATATATATATATATATATATATATATACTTTGTCGTTAATTGTTTTATTTTCGTAGTCATATATGTATAGATGGTAGATAGACTTTAGAATCACTTCAATCCCCTATAAAATGTATCAAAATATATTAATTTCTTCTTTATTCATAGCAAGGGTATTTATTGATAAATAAAATTTCCAGTCTTATACCTGGTTTATAGATTGTTTTTCAAACTGGTTTTGAAATCTGCGTTTTTTCACTTAAAGAAAAAATCATTTTGTGCCAGTTAAAAAGTTGATTTATTTATTATTCACAATAACAAAAGATGGCTGAAACGGCGCTTCCGTTTCTTAGCACAACAATGGCTGAAACGGTGCTTCAGTTTTTTATTAACCAATATACCACTGTAAGTTAACCAGTAGATTTATTTGGATGTTGTGGAATGAGAGAATTATGAAAATTTCCGTTTCTGGTTAAAAAAAAAGAGATAATTTAAAGATAAAGACGACTAATTCAAAACATGCTATTATAAATATAAAGGCGGCAGCCATTTTGAGGGTTTCAAACGTTACAGATAAAAGAAAAAAAGAAGAGGAAAAATGAAGACTGATTTTAACTCGGGGGTTTCTTCGTAGAAATTCAGAAAATGAGTGATTTAATTTGTTTTCCTCAGAGATTTTTTTTCTTTAATTCTTTTTCTTTTCTTTTTTTTCTTTCATTTAACTCATCACATTACTTCATACAGTAAAATGCACAATCAAGTTAGCTATGCATTTAAAAAAACAACTCTATGTTCATGTTGACCTTAACAAGAAGAATTTTTCGCGGGATGGCCATTCTACAACAAAATGGCTGAACATCATTCCTTCCTTTTTGGCCTGAAGTGATAATTTGAAATATTAATTTTGATCGTAATCTTTAATTAGAAAACCCAAACTTGTAAATACATCGATCCGATGAATATACATAGTATAATAGATTAAAAAAAAAACTATCGAGACTAAAGCTAGTTTTAAAAAAAATCAGCATTTAATATTTAAATTAAGTCTTTTGTAATCTAAAATACGCTTGGCAAGAGATCAAGGTTTGGATCGTTGTTGATTCCGAGTCAAATTAGGCAATTAAGGGCCGGGTTAGCTCAGTAGGTAGAGCGTTCGACTAGAAACCACAAGGTTCCTAGTTCGATACCGGCTCTCGCCAACTCAGCGTATGAGTAGTAATGGAGCTGATGGTAGGTGTGGCGCTCCACCTCAGATGCTAAGATAATCTCCTTGGTCTATTGCTAGTGAAAAGGGAATAGACTCCCTCGCTGATTACCGTGATTACAATCCAAACCAAACGTCCAAACTACATCGCTCTTCACGCAGATCAACAAGGGGCGTGTTCTGCCGTGGTTATAGCTCTGGGTCCAGTGTTCATAAAAATCAACTACAGAGCCAAAAACAAATCCCAAACCAAACGTATATAGAGTCAAAAAGACGTTCGATATCCCAACCTTTAACGCCAGGACCTTATATACAATAAATAAACGCGTGGTGTAATGGTTAAAGTCATGGGAAATGGACTCATCGCCCCGAGTTCAAATCCTGCACGTTGCATTTCACTTAACGCTAATACCCTTGGGAAAGGTATGAATCCTACTCTTCCTCCAGTTATAGGTAAATAGTAGGACAGACTAGGCTCTTTAACCTTGGTTAGGCAACCGGTCTAGGAGAAGGAAAACTCTGAATTCAAACCTGTTGAACTCCGCTTAAGAAATTGACCTTGTGTCACATCCTGCTCGTGCGGAGGGGTTAGTAAATATATATATATACAATAAATAAGCTTCCCGGGCCCATAGCGTCTGCTGCTGATAAGAATATAGACATCATATGCATGCGGGAACATAGATATCAGAAATCCAGTAATGGATGAACATTTTTGTTGGTTCTGCATGGGAAAAAAAACAAAACTCTACCAGTCGAGGCATAGGGATGTTTCTCAGCAGCCGTACTTTAAAAGCACTAGATAAAACAGTGTAAATCTAACCAAGAAAAAATTGTACTACACTTAATGGCAACCCCTTCACAACTATCATCTCATACAACAGCTCCACTAATGTGAGTGAATTAAACGGACATCCCTAGTCCGACACATTCCTAAACATAATGGTTTTATCATCGGTGAAGATATAAATTCACAAATAGGCAAAGACGAAAATAATAAATTCTGTTTACACAACTCTCTCAACAGAAATGGCGAACAGCTAGCCGAGTTTTCTCTCAAGAACAAGCTGGTATGCCTAGATACAAAATTTTAGAAAAGGAAGGGGAAAATTTTTCAAAA
The DNA here is from genome assembly GCA_023376005.1 of Doryteuthis pealeii. Lineage (NCBI taxonomy): Eukaryota > Metazoa > Mollusca > Cephalopoda > Myopsida > Loliginidae > Doryteuthis > Doryteuthis pealeii. The sequence goes on along the minus strand of CM042179.1, from coordinate 9,716,438 downwards.
TAACACTCATGCATATTACATCACACACACACACACACACACACACACACACACACACACACACACACACACACACACACACACACACATCACATATGATGCACACACACACACACACACACACACACACACACACACACACATATATATATATATATATATATATATATTGCTCCATTATACCCGATGGTTATCAGATCCTTTTTCTGTGAGTGTTATATATATATATATATATATATATATATATATATATATATATATATATATGTGTGTGTGTGTAATCATGTATTCTGACACCCACGTTCCGGCACGGGCGCTTGTACACAAGAGAAGAAAAAGGATAAAAAAAAAAAACATCAGGATTCGAAGGCATGGATGAAGCAGAAAAAAAAAAAGAACTAAACAGAAAGAAAATATGACGAAAAGGATAACGACTGGGATATAAAGAAAGAAAAATGTACGGCTAGTAAAGCACAAAGGAAAATACGTGATAGCAGCAGACTCATTCGAACCGGAAGTCAACAAATTAACAATAAGGGGAATTAATCACAAAAGAACGCAGCAAATAACTCAAAGTACTGGAACGCGACACAACAAAACAGAAGGAAATGAGGGAAAAAGTGAATACAAAAAAAAGAGAGTAATTTCGGAGGACGAGAAAGATGTTGTAAAACCAGGCTAAACAGCATACATAAAATAAAAGGAATGAAACACATGGGTAGTATCAATAGTGAAGTACGGAGTACCTTTTTTCTAGGCTGAACAAAAAACGTCAGCGCATTCTAGGAATCTGGAAATTAATGACCGTGCCTGAGTCTCTAGGCATTGGAATCAACACTCACAAAAAAAAAAAAAAAAAATACAACAAAAGAAACAAAAACGAAAAAAAAATCCACCAAAAAACCCAAACCAGTGAGCATCAGGTATGGTATAAATAATGGGATCTGCGAGTGCAAACATCGAGAAAATATTATTAAAACCGCTCCAAATGATGATGATGATGCTGATGATGATGATATATACTTATACAAATAATAATAATAATAATAATAATAATAATAATAATGATTATAGGAACTGGTAAATCAGGGGAAGAATTGAGACCATCCAGACAACAGCATTGTTGAAATCAGCTGCAATACTCGGGAGAGTCCTAGACACTTGAGGAGACTTGTTGTCACTCAAACTCCAGTGAAAGACCATCGGCTAACGCTGGTGGGAAAAACTAACATAATAATAATAATAATAATAATAATAATAATAATAATAATAATAATAATTGAACGTATGTTTGTTTGTTATGCTCTGCCCTCAAATCATATAAACAAATCATCATTATCATCAGGTCGCGATTACGGCACATTTTTTTTCCTCGTCCACTCAACATGCTTTTAAAAATTAATGGAATTTGGTGGAAAACACAACACTGCTCAATTAAGTGAGAATTAGCTGGTCTTTTCAATTTTTTAACTTTTTACAATGACATTAAAATTGCTGAAACCCAGAGCGCAAATTCAATTTTTGTAGTCTCTCAATAAAGAAAGACATAGACGATGTGCAACAGTCAATCTAAATAACCTTGTTGGTCTTTTGGCTAAACTTGCAAATCGGTCAAAAAATTAGGGTGACCCAGAAAAAACAGAACCCACACAAAAACCAAAATAAGAACTAAAATGAAAGAAATTCCTTCCAAAATCGATCGAATCTATTCGATTTTTGTTCCTTCCAACTACCAAATCTAAATCTCGTCATTAAGATGATATGACACCAATTAGTCAGTTGAATTTGAAATGAATTGTAATAACCACAACCGCACTTACATAATAATTGACCGAGGGTAGGTGAATAAGCCAACCAGGTTTATATAATATAATCACCTTTTGGATAAACTTGCAAATCGGTCGGAAAATTAGGGCGACCCAGAAAAAACAGAACCCACACATTTTGTAATAAAACTGTTAATTTTAACTAGTGGGGTTTAGGGTTAGGGTTAGGGTTTAGGGTTTAGGGTTAGGGTTAGGGTTGGGGGGTTTAGGGTTAGTTTAATGGGAACATAAATAAATAATTTGGGTTCTGTTTTTTCTGGGTCATCTGTAAGTAAAGTAAAGTCGTCGGGGCGGCCTAATGTCGGTATCAGCCGGACAGCGAGGGAGTCTATCCCCTTTTCACTAGCGCTAGACCAAGGAGATTGTTTTAGCGTCTGAGGTGGAGGCCACACCTACCATCAGCTCCTTACTTTACCGCACAGATCCCTGTACTACTCATACGCTGAGTTGGTTCCGACCGATTTGCAAGTTCAGCCTGTCTTTTTTGGTAGCTTTATCTGTTTCCGAATTCTTCAATGAATTTCTAATACTAGCATTTCAGTTTGCTTGACGACAACAATGTTGCATAGGGACCAAAGTCGAGTCGTAGTAGTAGTAGTCGTTAGTTTGTAGTTGAAGGAACATCACACGAAAGTCGTATAATCAAAAAGGGGTTGTTTATTTCTTTCTAGGTTCGTGGGTTCTTTTTTCAGGTAGAGAGAGAGAGAGAGAGAGAGAGAGAGAGAGAGAGAGAGACTAAGCGTGAGGCAAAAAGTGAATGTCTCTGTATATGAGAATAGAGAGAGAGAGAGAGAGAGAGAGAGAGAGAGAGAGAGAGAGAGAGAGAGAGAGAGAATGAAAGAGTAAGAGAGTTGAAAAGCAAAAAGTGAATGTCTCTGTGTATATGAGAGCAAAAAGATAGATAGATAGATAGATAGATAGAGAGAGAGAGAGAGAGAGAGAGAGAGAGAGAGAGAGAGAGAGAGAGAGAGAGAGAGGGGGGAATTCTATCTTATGTTCTATCTTAAATCACGTTCATGCCCGCTGTTTGTTGCTACCCCTAGATATGTCTCTTTTTTCTTATTTCTTTTTCTTCTCTTTCTCCAGAAATCCGATTACCGTTTTCTTTTTAATCCCCAAATTCTCCGTAGACCATAATAATTACGGTTATTTCCAATAAGTTTAACATAATCAAAGAGGAACCATCTTGACTGATAAATTATTTATTCATTTATTCATCTACAAGGAAAAAAGAAGACGGGGTTAGGGTTAGGGTTAGGCTTTAGGGTTAGGCTTTATGGTTAGTTTAATCAGAAAATAAATAAATAATTTATAAGTCAAGAGTGATGTTTGATTATGTTAGACATAGGAAATAACTACAATTACGCTACAAAAAACATTCATATCTAGTTCTTGACAATGGCTTGAGCTTGGTTTAAATCTCTTGGACCCAGAAAAAATACTATGGAGACTTATTCTTAAACTACCTCAATCCTTATATAAGTAAATCTAGAAAACTTAAATAAAAAATTGAAAAAAAATCAATATATTCTTTTTGTTTGTTATGTTCAATAAGATTTGCTAGAGAAACATTAATGATATTATTAGCATGACTAGCAAAAATATGCGTCCTCTGCCGGGGGTAAGTATTTGAGTCTTAATGTAATGAAATATATTAAATTAAAAAGACTAACGAAATTAAATAAGAACTCATATAAAATAAATTACACCTATTTCGTTGAATTCAGAGATTTCTTTCTAGCTAGACCGTTTGCTGTAAAGATCCCAGTCTGTCCTACTATTTACCCATAGCAGGAGGTAGAATAGTTAGACACATACCTTCCCTAAGGGTATTATCACAATGTGAAATGCAAGCAGCCCTGTTCAGGATTTGAACTCGTGTCGCCGTGTGTATTTCCTACGATGCTGACCATTACACAATAAGTGCCTCCATTAAACCATAACATATGCGAATGCAGAAATCTATCATAAAAAATTACATATATAAATCTATCAATTATATATAAGATGATGATTATATAATAACATTTTAATATATATATATATATATATATATATATATATATATATATGTGTGTGTGTGTGTGTGTGTGTGTGTGTGTGTGTGGATTATTTATTTATTATATATATACTCCCAGTTTGGTTGAGTTCTCTGAATAGGGATTTAATTGCAGATTCACCGTTCTAGCGTCTAGCTAACCCTCGCATTGTTTACATATGTTTCAGGACTCTAGTGAATTCATTTTCGCTTAGAAATGTAGCGATTAAATATTCTCCTATATTTGACAGCTGCCTCTGGCCGTATGGGTTAAAGGGCTTTAGCGAACGAACGTTCATTCGGGTCTCAAACCCGGCCAGGGGTAGCTGTTACTGGTATAGCCACACTGATGAAAGGTGAAACCTTGAAACACGTGTCTGTGGATTACTTATTATATATATATATATATATATATATATATATATATATATATATATATTTCTTTATATTATTATATGATATAAACTATATATTTTATATACATTATATATAAGATGATGATTATATAATTTAAGACCAAGATTACATATATAAATCTATCAGAAAAAGATTACATATATAAAAAATACAATAGTATTATGTGAATATTTATGTTTTTATGATATTTTCATATTTCTCAGATATTTTTGTGTTTTTATTTTATATGTATTATGTGAAAATGTGAATATTATATGTTTATATACATATATAGAGAATTACAAAACGACCACAAGAGAATACAGACACTAATACGTGGGTAACTGTACAAATAATGTTTGTGATCGTGTAAACAAATGGTACGTACAAAATGTAGAGGCTGTTGTAAACAAAAACAAAACAACAAAAACAACAACAACAAAAAACAACAAAAACAACAACAACAAAAACAACAACAACAAAACAACAAAAAAACCCAAAAGAAAAGAAAAACAAAACAAAACAAAACAAAAGAAAACAGAAGAAGAACAAAACAAAACAAAAACAAAAACAAACAAAAAATAGATAAGACAATTGGATTCTTTGGCGTCCGAACTGACCAATCAAGAATACCGGATATGGTCAGTTGTAAACAAGATAAAAAGGACCTTGGCAGTGGGCGTAGTTGCGTAGGCAGCTCTTTATGGAAAAGTAAAAAAAAAAAAATAATGATAAATACCAGGACCTAACCCAGAAATTACGAAAAGTAGGATTTGGTTTGGTCTGGTTTGGTTTGCTTTACGGCATATCAACCTCGGCGGGTTATTTAATACCGATAAAGTTTTGAAATAAATTCAGTCTTAATGAATACTCAATTTTGTTTTTATAAACACATTTTTCCATTTAACCATAGATGGGACCCTAACAGGTACTACCACTCCCGAAAAGCAGGGAACATGAATGTTCGAGTCGTGACCATTATAGTTGATGCACTTTGAACCGAGCCAAGAACACCGTATGACACAGACATTCGAAGAAGAATTAAAACCGTCATTTTTTTTGTCAGGGCTTGCAAAGATACTGAAGAATATTTTGGAGATTTAAAGAGTCTTTCTGTCACTTGGTCTCCAAGAGTCTGGTGAGAGTATTCAAATGCATAAAAAGTCCTGCCAAAGAACTAAAAAGGCTGCGAAACATGAATGTGGTAGTCATACTAGTCACAATCGGAGTCATGAGGACAATCTTGAGAAGCCTGGCAAAGAGACTTGGAAAACTGGAGATGAGTTAAATAATAATAATAATAATAATAATAATAATAATAATAATAATAATAATAATAGGAGACTTGTTGTCGCTCAGACTTACTCTGGTGTGAAAAATTCATAATGATATTAAGGGTCTGGAAAAGAGTCTGGGTGAACTGGAAATCAGAGGAAGAACCAGATCATCCAAAGTACAGCATTATCAAGATCGGCTAGAATACTCCAAGAAGAGTCATGGAGACCTGAGGAGACTTGCTGTCACTCAGTCTCCAGTGAATTCAAGGTGTGAAAAACTCTAATAATAATAATAATAATAATAATAATAATAATAATAATAATAATAACAACAACTTGGAACGGTCCCAAAAAGCTTGGAAAAAAGACTGGAGGATCTGGAAATCAGAGGAGAAATTGAGACCATCTAGTCTACTGCATTGCTAGAATACTCAGAAGAGTCCTGGAGGCATGAGGAGATTTGTTGTCACTCAGACTCCAGTGAAATGCCATCAGCTAACGCTGGTGTGAAAAACTATAATTATTATTATTATTATTATTATTATTATTATTATTATTATTATTATTAATAATAATAATAATAATAATAATAATAATAATAATAATAATAATGATAATTATAATAATAATAATAATGAAAGTCAAAGTGATACCAATTGTAGTTGGTGCACTTGGAACAGTCCCAAAAGGATTGGAAAAGGGTCTGAAAAGTTTGGAAATCAGAGGAAGGATTGAAACCATTCAAAACACTGCACTGCTGCAATCTGCCAGAATACTCAGAAGAGTCCTGGAGACCTGAGGAGACTTGCTGTCACTCAGACTCCAGTGAAAGACCATCAGCTAATGCTGATGTGAAAACTCAAAAGGAGTAAATAATAATAATAATAATATATATAATAATATATATTATTATTATTATTATTATTATTATATTATTATTATTATTATTATTATTATTATTATTATTATTATTATTATTAAGAAATACCAAGTCAACCGTCATAATCAAAACAGCATCATCGCAATTATTGTACAATTTACCTATCTTAGAAGTAACAAAGATGATGAGTATTATGGTAATGTTGGGAAGGGTAATACTACTATTACCATATTCCTATGCTAGCCCTTGTGGATCATAGAGAAAGAGACGGAATTTGTCGAGGAGAAAAAAAGGAAGAAAACAGTGTAATTAAAAAGAAAGAAATCATCATCATAATAATAAAAAAAACTGAAAGACAAGTACGAAAAAACTAAAATAAAGGACAGCAATATAAAAAAAAGAAAGAAAAAAGAAGAAAAAAGAAGGAAAAAGAAAGAACAGATGAAAGAAGAAACAGACAAGAAATGATTATGTGAAAGAAACTTCGTGGTTGCTAAGGAAGTGGAAAATAAGATTAAAAAATAGAACAAACAAAAAAAGAATAAACACAGAAAAGAAGAAAAAAAGAAGGAAGGAAAGAAGGAAAGAAAGAAAGAACATATGAAATAATAAATAGATACAGAAGAAATAACTACGTGAAAGAAACTTTGTGGTTGCTAAGGAAGTGAAAAATAAGATTAAAAAAGAACAAACAAAAGAAAAGAATAAATAACACAGAAGAAAAAAGAAAAGATAAAAAAAAGAAACTGGCTCCATTAATCAAACGATTGAAGTGAATAATAATAATAATATAATAATAATAATAATAATAATAATAATAATTGCCATACAAAAGTAATGAATAAGAACAAAAAAAGAAGAAACTAGTTCTGTTAATAGAACGATACAGAGAACAGTGAATAATAATAATAATAATAATAATAATAAGAATAAGAAGAAGAAGAAGAAGAAGACATACAAAAGTAATGATTAAGAATATGGGCACAGACAGAATTTAATGGATGCCAGCTCGTACTGCCTTTAAAACATTCTTTGTGTGATTTGTAGGTGGCATTCGTCCTTGGCATTCAATGATTGATTCAACGTTTGCGGCGTTCTTTAGGAAATGGAAGATCCTGACGGATTGTGTCCTCGTTGTTATAGATGTGACTAATACTGATGATAAAAAGATATTTCCGATGCGGTAATGTTTATTGCTATTTAATAAGTTGATAATTAATATCACGTTATGTTCTGATGCTCTGCTGAATAGTTTAAACATCACCCCTTTACGGCACTTCCAAATGGCCGAGAGGTTAAGAAGCCAGGCGGTTTTTGATCCTGGCCATAGGTAATTGCTGTGTCTAGCCACACTGAAGAGGCGTAAAACGCCGAAACACGGTGTCTGTGGATGACTTATATATATATATATATATATATATATATATATATTTTTTTTTTGCTTGAAGGCAATTATAATGCATGTATCGTATAAAATTCGATAATTATAGGAAATAATCTTGACAATTGAATCCCGCAAAGGATGGCTCGCTATGCAGAACACCGTACAGACTGTTTCGACTTTATTAAGTCTCTTCAGCGATGTATACTAACGACTCCCCTCCGACAGGAATCGAAACCGGGACTTCACAGGCATAGTCAGAGACCATATCCGTTCGGCCGCCGGTACATAGCGAACAATCCCTGCGAAATTAACCTTGTCAATGAAACTACTACACGCCTCTACCATAGTAGGTAAGTGGACGTTTATTGTGTAGTAAACAAACTCGGCCGTAAGCTCTTCGGCGAAGTGAATAAGATTTTTGGATGTTTGTTTGTTTATAGAAGCATTGTTGAATAAATTATTATTTATATTTTTGCTTGAAGGCAATTATAATGCGTGTATCGTATAAAATTCGATAATTATAGAAAATAATCTTGACAATTGAATCCCGATATATTTGTGAATAAAAAGGCCTTAAATACCATGGGAGTAGAAATGGTCCATAACGATACCCATGGTATTTTTATTCACAGATAACTTTGCTCTGTTTACAATAATTAAACATTGAGCTCTCATACGGAACCTGAACCCTACAACAAACTACTGGTAGAGAATAGGACCAGCCTAGAATCACCTTGTACCAAGAAACTTGGTACCACACCAAAGTATATATATATATATATATATATATATATATATATATTAATAAAGACATCCACAGACACGTGTTTCGGCATATCATGCCTCTTCAGTGTGGCTAGACACAAATGCCCTTGGGTAGGGTCGAACTCAGACTGACCGCATGGTAGTCCGATATCTTATCCCCTCGCCCACTGACAGCTGATGCGGGGACTGGTGTTTTTAAACTATTAAATACATAGGAATGTATTTTTCGGTCACTGAGAGATCAAATTTCCGGAGAAATGATCATTGCTTATTTGCTTAGTAGTGAGAGTTAATTTAAATTACCAATTAGAGAGCTCATTACCAAATTTTATGGGAGCATATATTAATAAAGTCATCCACAGACACGTGTTTCGGCATATCATGCCTCTTCAGTGTGGCTAGACACAACTGCCCTTGGGTAGGGTCGAACTCAGATATATATATATATATATATATATATATATATATATATATATATGAAGGAAGGGTGGATGGGTTTAGGATCCGACGATATGCTGTAGATAGAAGGAAAGTGGTCAAGAAATGATCAACTCAAAACAAGTCACAGGGTGTACGTTTCGTCTGTATTCACAGACTTCCTCAGCGGTCTGAGACTTTATTAAAGCAAAGCATACGTTTAAATACATGTTGTGGTGGCGGTGCCGGGGAGGTCAGGGGGGTGAGTGTGTAGTGATGTGAGCTAAGGAGGAGCGGGGAGTTTTGGGTAGGATCAGTTGAGATGGAGGGGTAGAGGATGTTTGTTTGAAGTGCTGGGGCGGTAACAGTGGTTGATGGGTCAATTGGTGTGGGTGTATATTGATTTATGTGAGTGAAGGGGAGGTCAAGGGGGTGAGTGTGTAGTGATGTGAAATAAGGAGAGTGGGGAATTTTGGTGTGAGATATATATATATATATATATATATATATATATATATATATATATTACTAAATACAGCTTCAGTCTAGATACATTTTGAACACATCTCGTATCTTGAAGAAAATGACAATTTGAACACACCACGTATTTTGTAGAAAGTTAACATTTAATTCATCGTTCATTTCTGTATTACTAAAAACAGCTTCTGTCTCGATATATATTTTTGAACTCACTTCGTATCATGAAGAAAATGAACAGTTTCAATACTTTTGAAAATTCCTTTTTATTGCTAAGTGGAAAATTATGTTGCCTAATGAATAAATACGTCTCATAGAGCAAAATTGATTTAAAATTGTCTGAAACCCGTGACATTCTAAGATTAATTCAATATATAGTGTTTTGTAAACGTTGAAATTGTTGATATTATAAAACAGCGTAACTGGCATTTGTTTCGAGTCGTATTACAGTAACCTTGAAGCTTAGACGATTGCATCAAAGATTGATGGCTTCTCGTGTTGCTAATGAAATACATATTTTATACAAGGAGATATTATAACAATTAAAATTCTTTCTTTCTTTCTTTCATTCATTCTGTGGTTTTCTTCCTTTCTGTTGTTTTCATCATTCCTTCCTTCCTCACTTTCTTCTTTGCTTTTATTCTTTTTATCGTTTTCTTCATTTTTTCCTTTCTTCTTTCTCTTATTCTTTTTATCATTTTCTTTCTTTCTTTCTGTCTTTCCTTCTTCCTTTCTTCTTTCTTTCTTTCTTTCTTTCTTTCATTCATTCTGTGGTTTTCTTCCTTTCTGTTGTTTTCATCATTCCTTCCTTCCTCACTTTCTTCTTTGCTTTTATTCTTTTTATCTTTTCTTTCATTTTTTCTTTCTTTCTTCTTTCTTCTTCTTTTTTTCTTCTTTCTTTCTTTTTTCTTTTTCTTTCTTTCTTTCTTTCTTTCTTTTTACCTATTCTTTCATTAAACCATCCTTCCTCTTTGATTTATTTGCCCATTTCCTACCCTTTCTTCTTCTTCTTCTTCTTCTTCTTCTTCTTCTTCTTCTTCTTCTTCTTCTTCTTCTTCTTCTTGCTATTTACAATGCAATCATGTGTAAAAAAATATTTGCGTATACTAGAAAAAAAACAAAAAACACAAAAAAAAAACACAAAAAAACCACCGTCCATGTAAAAATTAATTTCAAAAATATATTATCCAAGAGCGGTGGGAGTTAAAAATTCAATGTTAGACGATTTGTATCATAGATAAAAACATCAAATTTATTAAAGGTGTAAAAAAACAAAAAAACAAATACAATTAGCAATGGAAACTTCTAGTTAAAACATTTAAAAATTTAAAGTTAAAATTAAGTTTTATTACAAAATTTGTGGGTTCTGTTTTTACTGGGCCACCTGGTAATATCATGTTACTCAACTAGGGGGGTTAGGGTTAGGATTAGAGTTTAGGGTTAGGGTTAGGGTCTAGGGTTAGAGTTAGGGTTAGAGTTAGGGTTGGGGTTTAGGGTTAGTTTAATGGGAAAATAAATAATTTGGGTTCTGTTTTTTTCTGGGTCACCTTGTAATATCATGTTACTCAACTAGGGGGTTAGGGTTAGGATTAGAGTTTAGGGTTAGGGTTAGGGTCTAGGGTTAGGGTTTAGGGATAGTTTAACGGGAAAATAAATAATTTGGGTTCTGTTTTTTTCTGGGTCACCTTGTAATATCATGTTACTCAACTAGGGGGGTTAGGGTTAGGGTTAGATTGTAGGGTTAGGGTTAGGGTCTAGGGTTAGGATTTAGGGTTAGTTTAACGGGAAAATAAATAATTTGGGTTCTGTTTTTTTCTGTGTCACCCTGTAATATCATATTACTCAAGTAGGAAATAACCAACAATGGCGTATACGATTTTTACGTGAAAGTAAGTATATTTTTTTTGTGCGTAGGTGTCATCGTCAGGTGTTACTTGCATGACTTTTGGTGTTGAAATTTCAGATCGATTTTTTACATCAACTTGCAAGTGGTTTCGCAAAGAGTTGCAGCGTAAAGTAAATTGAGTTAAATTACAACTCACATCCATATTACTTATAGGAGAGACTTGCCATATATATATATATATATATATATATATATATATATATATATATATATATATATATATATATATTTCATAAAAATAAATATTCACTCTTATGAAGGTCGATTCTTGTATGTGTGCGAAATATTTTCACACACATAAACTGACCGAAACACGTGTAAGTGATTGATTAAATTCATTTTATCCATTTACTTTTCTTTTCTTTACTCATTTTTCCTCATATATATATATATATATAGTAAATAGTGCTTAATATTGTTGATAGAGCATGTACATCTAAGTTAGTGTAGTGTGGACAGGAAGTCAATACTATTTGGTTACTGACAGTTTCTCAACTATGCATTTTTCAAACTAAATTCCCTTGGTTTGAAAATCCCATAGTTGACTTCATGCCTACACTATAACTTCTATATATATATGTATATAATGTATACATTAATATGTATTTAAAAGCTGATAAAACATATTTATGAATTTGTCTTCACTTTTTTGGGGAAATATATATATATATATATATATATATATATATATATATGTGTGTGTGTGTGTGTGTGTGTGTGTGTGTGTGAGTGTGTGTGTGTGAAAATGGAAAAGGAATTGAATCCGACAATATGAGGAAAAATGAGTAAAGAAAAGAAATGTAAATGGATAAAATGAATTTAATCGATATCACATTAATTGATATCACTTACACATGTGTTTCGGTCAGTTTATGTGTGTGAAAATATTTCGCACACATAGAAGAATTGACCTTCATCAGAGTGAACATTTATTTATTTTCAAAAATAAATGTTCACTCTGATGAAGGTCGATTCTTCTATGTGTGCGAAATATTTTCATACACATAAACTGACCGAAATATTTTCACACACATAAACTGACCGAAACACATGTGTGAGTGATATCGATTAATGTGATATGGATTAAATTCATTTTATCCATTTACATTTCTTTTCTTTACTCATATTTCCTCATATATATATATATATATATATATATATATATATATATATATATATATATATATATATATAGTAAATTGGGTTAAATTACAGCTCAGTGTATGTTTGAATATACACAAAGTCTCGAAAAAAAAAAACTGCGCACTTACTCACATCCTTAATGATGATTGATGTATTTAAACTTCGTTTACATTTTCCTATATGTATATATTCATATATGCTACACTGCCGACCCCTTTCCACACCCTTTCCACACCAAATCACACCAATTCCACTCCTTGACTCGACTAGCAACACCTAATAATTAAAAAATATAACAACGCCCACTACTATCATAAACATTCCCAGTGGCATCAACAACTGACCACCCCTCCCCATTCACGGCCTCAAGACTAATCAGTATGGGAACGGCACAAAAAACTCAGCCCATTGTCCTGAAGAAGGTCTAACAGACCGAAACGTTATAACGCCGACATCACTACCTATAATAAATATCCATCCAGTACTACATTCCGTGTTTGTCTACTTTTCTCCACATACTGTCGAAGTGATTTTATAACCGTCGGTCGCTACTGAGCTAAAGGGCTCACAGAATTTCCGAAATTGGCCGTCAAGATCGGATTTTCTGCATCAACCAAGGATTGCAGGGTCTCTATATTTGCCGAAAGTCTAGCCGAATGCCCACGTTGTGTTCAGATCTCAAACGACTAGAAATCTGCTATAGAAACTGATTTCCAAGGTTAACGGCGGCCTCGTGGTCACATAAAAAACAACGACTCTTTTTCTTCTTTAAACTTAACAAAATTTATATTCAAATAACAAAAGAATACAAACAATTATTTCTCAAGACTGTGGGAGTGATGGACCCGTAATTAATAACTTCTGGTCTTCTGCAAAGTATTGTGCAAAACAGTTTGTAAGTTGACTAAGTTTTCAAATGGTCTTAGCTGAAGTCAGTTTCTCTCGGCTCTCAGTATTTGCGTTAATCTTCTCAGCTAGCCCGATCAGTTCATGTGATTCTCAAGCCAAAAACGTCTGCGTTAAATAATATTTCAATCGGAACAATTTTATTTCCGGCCGGCATGAAGATATTAGTAACTCTCTCTGGACATCCTATTCTGGAAAAGCACCGCCTCCTCTAGTTCCAACCAGCCAATCGGATTCACTTCCGCTAAATCGACAGGGGCTTCAGTTCTTCCGGCTACTTGAGTGTTTTTAAATACATTTGATTTTCTTTAATTCCAATTTTCAACAAGAGTTTATCTCTTTTCTTAAGTGGGAAAGGAAACAATAAAAAGATTCTCTTCAAGACAATCATGGTCAACTTCTTCCGAGCGACATCAGTTAACTCAAGTGTTTCCCCACGGGAGGTCTCCCAGGTCACTTGAATTTCTCCAGCATCGACCTCTGGATATCTTGTCCCGCGCCTTTAGTCTGGTCACTTCAAAGGACCGTCTCGATCACCGCCCATTTAAAGATCCTTGCTTCTGGGAGGTCCTCTGCCTACCCGAAATTCCACTTTCGATATGGTCATTTCATAGCCCCCATCTGTTTTGATTCTCTGGTCGAGGCCACCCGGCGAATTTACATTTCCGTTTTTTTTTCTTTCTATCTTTTTCTAATTTCAAAATCTGAATCAGGTCACAATTTCATCTTTTTACTCCATTTTTACTATTTATAATAACAATCAAGTTAGGTGTCGCAGCTCCCAGATGTTTTTTCTGGTGATGAAAAGTCGTGTAAACATCTGTATTTAAATTCTAAAATTTAAAAATAAGGATTCAGTCTCTATAGTTTTTGATCCCACTTTGTATACAATTATTTTAGTAGCCCTGTCAGCTGGAGCTATAGAATACACTAACTGCACCTCTGTCTGGGTTTTTTGTTCATTAGCCAAGTTTCTATTTTTATGTTTTTACAATATTTTATATTTTATCATTTTGTAATTTCACACTATTTTATATTCTAAATCTATTTTATATTATTTTCATATTAGGCAAATTTCTATTTTTATATTTTTCCAATATTTTATATTTTTATCATTTTATAATTTCAAACTATTTTATATTCTAAATCTATTTTATATTATTTTCATATTAGGCAAGTTTCTATTTTTATATTTTTACAATATTTTATATTGTTATCATTTTATAATTTCAACACTATTTTATATTCTAAATCTATTTTATATTATTTTCATATTAGGCAAATTTCTATTTTTATATTTTTTTACAATGTTTATATTTTATCATTTTTGTAATTTCACACTATTTTATATTCTAAATCTATTTTATATTATTTTTTATATTAGCAAGTTTCTATTTTTATGTTTTTACAATATTTTATATTTTTATCATTTTGTAATTTCTATATTATATTTTATATTTTGAAACTATTTTATATTTTTACAATATTTTCATATAATTCTATTAGCCAAGTTTCTATTTTTATATTTTTACAATATTTTATATTGTTATTTCACACTATTTTATATTTTAAAACCATTTTTATATTTTTACAATATTTTCATATAATTCTATTAGCCAAGTTTCTATATAGATGAAATCAAAAAGCAAATCAATTGAGCTGGCCCGAGTCATGTTTTTGACCTTTCAATGCTTTAAGAATATACTTCATTGGTCACCAGTCCTAGTGATGAGTGGTCAGATAGTCATTGACCTATACAGAGATTCGTATGCCCTTTAACAGGTTTTGTTTTGAACTCATCTGTGTGTCAAGCTAACCTCCTCTTCAGTTAGGTCCGGTAAGAGTGTTGAATTCAAGGTTGTAGACCAGTTTTCCTACCAAAGCCAGTCTGACCTATTATTTACTCATAACTGTTGAATGTAGAGATTGATACATATATTTCACCGGTGCTAATACCATTGTGAGAGGTATGAATCCAAAAAAAGAGGAAAACTCTGAATTCAAACCTGTTAAACCCTGTTTAAGAAGTTGACCTTGTGTCACATCCTACTCGTGAGTAGGGGTTGATAAATATATATAATAAATAATTTGAATGATATTTGACAATGGGATTAATAAATTATGTAAAAAAGAAAACGGTTATTGAAATTTTAAAAAAATATTTGAGTGGTGACATGATTCACCTATATATTTATTTACCAAACCCCTCCGCACGAGCAGGATGTGACACAAGGTCAATTTCTTAGGCGGAGTTTAACAGGTTTAAATTCAGAGTTTTCCTTCTCCTAGACTGGTTACCTAGCCAAGGTTAAAGAGTCCAGTCTACCCTACTATTTACCCATAGCTGGAGGGAGAGTAGGATTCATACCTTTCCCAAGGGTATTAGCGCAAAGTGAAATGCAATTACCACATCCAGGATTTGAACTCGGGGCGACGAGTCCATTTCCCATGACTTTAACCATTACACCACGAGCTTCCTACATGATTCATCTATATGGCCTCATCCAAAGCATTTGTTGCGTAATGGTTATCATTATGAGAAATGGACTTGTCAACCAGAGTTCAAATCCTGTACAAGGCTGTTTACATTTCACATAATGCTAATACCCTTGGGAAAGGTATGAATCAAATCATTCTCCTTCCAGCTATGGGAAAATTGTAGAGCAGACGGGTCTTGAAGGAAAACTCTGAATTCAAACCTGTTAAACCCTGTTTAAGAAATTAACCTAGTGTCACATCCTGCTCGTGTGGAGTGGTTGGTAAATATATATAATAAATAATTTGAAATCTGACAATGTGATTAATAAATTATGTAAAAAAGAAAACGGTTATTGAAATTTTAAAAAAATATTTGAGTGGTGACATGATTCACCTATATGGCCTCATCCCGAGGCTGTTTACGTTTCAACCAGAGTTCAAATCCTGGACAATGCTGTTTGCATTTCACATAGTGCTAATACCTTCGAAAAGATAGAAGTACAACTATACTTTTTTCAGCTATGAGTAAATAGTAGAGCAGACTGGGCTCTTTAAACTTGTTATGACAACTGGTTTAGGAGAAGGAAAACTCTGAATTCAAACCTAGTAAACTCTGCTTAATAGATTGACTTTGTCTCAAATCCTACTCGTGCGGAGGGCTTATGTAACATATATTCATATTTAAATATATCATTCAGTTTTGATATTCTTTCTTCAAAAAAGACCAAATGTGTATTTTGTTTGTTTGTTTGTTTCTTATTTTGTTTACTGGCACATCAACTATCGTGAGATATCTAAAAGGGTCACCAACTCCATTTCCTGTTAAACTCTGCTTAATAAATTGATCTGGTGTCACATCCTGCTAGTGCAGAGGGGTTATATATATATATATATATATATATATATATATATATATATATATAAAATATTAAATTCGAAGGCAATACAATGCGTATAAAAATAAAGACGAAAAGATGTTTTTTTTTATGTCTTATCGATTTCGAAGCAAGAGCTTCATCATCAGAGTTTATTTTCAGAAATGACGTGCTTATGTTTTTATCTGTGTGGTTATAATTTCTCTTCTTATTTCCTTTCCTCTCCTTTTTTTTCCCTCTCTTTCTTCTTCTCCTCCTTTATGAATGGAATGGGCGAATAATTGTAATTTCTTATTTCTCTCTCTTTTTTTTTTTTTTTTTTTTTTTTTTTTTAAGTTTGTGGGTAACGAATATTCTTAATATCGGCTGTCAAATCGATAAGACATAAAAAAATCATCTTTTTGTCTTTATTTTTATACGCATTGTATTGCCTTCGAATTTAATATTTTATAACATACTTAACAATGCTTTAAGCAAATTACCAATTACTTTATATATATATATATATATATATATATATATATATATATATATAGAGAGAGAGAGAGAGAGAGAGTAAACTACAGACACGTGTTTCGAGGTATCACCTCTCATCAGTGCAGTTATACCATTTTAGCAGCCAACTCTGGCCGGGTTCGAGACCCGAACGAACTTACGCTCGCCAATCCCTTACCCATACGGCCATACTCAGCTGCCAAGTATAGCATGATATTTAATCGCTACATTTCTAAGCGGAAATGAACTCACTGTCACGAAGTGTCAGTAGATATTTTCAAGACACTCGCTAGTCGCGTGGATCCTGAGTGACTAGGCAATTGACTCTCCAAGAAAAAGAAATATTTCAGGGGAAAAATACAGAATGTTTTCTTTCAACAAAAATATAAAAACAAATATTAGTCATTAAGACAATTTGGGAGTGATAAATAATTATTTTATTTTATAAAAAATAATTATTATTTACTTTTTTTTTTTAAAACAGACGGGTGCAAACACGTAAAAGTTCATGAACAGAAAAAAATACCTTCTTTTTCGTTAAAACATAAGTTGCTCTTTTGTTATTATTTCTTTCCTCTCCTTATTTTTCATTTCTCTTTCCTTTAAATCCGGTTTTCAAGACAATTACTTCTTTCGTTTTCTTTCCTTTCAAATTAAGTTTTTTCATAAATCTCTTTCCACAAACTTTTCCCTTTTCTCCAAATCAGTTTCCAAACACAATCACTTTTCGTTTTTTCTTGCCTTTCCTTATTAATTCAGTTTTTTTTCAACAAATCTCTTTCTCCGGTATCTTTAACTCTTAACCTTTTTGTTAATAAATAAATAATAAATGTCACTTCAATCCACTTTCGTCCGTCTTGTTAACGTTTTAACTCCATATTTCTGTCTAACCCTTCTCGTGTCCGTCCGTCTCTATTCTGTCGCCTCTAAACTACCGTCTGTTTTTTTCTCCTCTGCCTGTTTCAATTTTTCGCGGTTATTTTTTGAATCCAAACAAACCTAAGGGAATTAACCCCTTTTTTTCTGCCAAGGGCAGCAACTCTTAACTTTGTCTTTATTATTTAAAATTTTATACTTTTTTCCTTTTCTTTTCTAACAAATAGACACCCCCCTTGCTATTATTAAATGATATTCTGAGAAATCTCAGGATATCATGACACTCACCTAGAGGTCTCAAACTTTGTAAACAAAGTGAGTCTTAGCTGAACGCTGAATACGGTAAATTTTGCAATTAAATTTCCTTCTAAAATAAAGTGCTCAACCGAAATTGGGAGCGTATAATAGAGTAAACTACAGACACGTGTTTCGAGGTATCACCTCTTATCAGTGCAGTTATATATATATATATATATATATATATATATATATATATATATATATATATATATATTTCACACGTTCGAAATGAAATGCAAAACAGCCTCATCAATAATTTTAACGTGGCTCGCTACCTACATCTCTTATAACAATGATCATCGTCTATATTATATATGCAACGTGGTGGCGCATGGTGGTGTAATGATTACCGTAATAGGAAACGGACACGGCGAGACGAGTTCAAATCGCTTTTTTTCAATTAAAAAAAAAAAATAAAGTAATCAAATTAATGTAAAACGAGGAATAATCTTTAAAAAAAATAACATTATTAATTCAAAGAGTAGCCGATCGAATATCAAATCATTATAGTATAAATTTGATAACAATTTGATAAAAATAATATGCTATACTAAGTATAGCATGTTATTTTTTAAATCGAAAAGTGCACTGACTTGAAAACATTACGAAAAGAAAAGAAAACTAAATACAAAAAAAAAAAAAATGAAACAATTTTTTAAATAGAATTTTTAATGTGCTTAAAAGTTAAATATCAAATTACAGTTCTGATTTTGGTACAAATACAGAATAATGCGCTACAGATCCAAGTTGTAATACTCCCGCACTGAGTTAGCGAAGGTTGCTATCAAACCCGGAACCTTGTCGCTCCTAGGCGGATGCTTTACCGACTGAGCTAAACCGGTCATACCAGCAGCATTCTAAGTCAATAGGAAATCAGACATAAACCATAACTAATCATAACTATTTCTCTGAATATTTGAACGAGGCTTGATTATTAGTATTATCTGCGTTATTCGGACTGTCCAATTGGACACATGGCTAATGGATAAAGGAGTTGGGTTAAGAAAGTTCTAAGTGACAGTTATCTCTGGACTGCAGGTTCAATCCTGGCCAGGGAGCAGTAACATAATAATAATAATTAACACAGCTTAACGCCCTACCCCAGCTATGGTTAGCGGAATGAGAACAGGATACCTGCGTGGACTGAATAAAGGGTTAGGTTCAAAGTTCTGTGATGGTTCCCGATTACAACAAGAAGGTTCCCGAGTCGAAAAGAAGGTTCCCGAATCCGAGAAGGTTCCCGAGTCCGAAAAGAAATACCTTGAGAAGGCCGGAGGGCACATCGGCCGAAACGTTGTACAAATAACAATAAAGATTAGGACAATAGTCCGAACAACACAGATAACACTAATCATCATAACTAGTCATATTGATTACTTCTATCGACAGAGTATCGATTATATGAAAATATGATCTCTCTGATTAAATAAAACAATAATCCTCCAATTTGTAGCCGTGTCAGAACTATTGTAATGTTTGTATCAACTCAATGATTCTAACTCAATAGGGCTACAGGACAACGACATGCACCACAGAATGTAGAAGGGAATTTCCCTTGCAATGTGTATGGCCGCATCTGCAAGTCCTGCAGAATTGGACTATAAGCCAGTAAAAAAATCAAAACTAATCAATGAGACGTCGTCTACGATGGACTGCTAAAATGGTGGTTGAACAAATGCCTGGAGAAAAAGCTAGATAATGTTATATACTGGTCTTTTCACAGTACCAAATCATATAACGTTATATATCTTTCTTACTTCTTACTCTGTCGTCTATTCTTCTGGCCGGCTTTGCTTCTGATCGTCTATCATCTATCTTGGTCTGGTATATCTTCTAATGGTCTCGTCTGGTCTTCTATTGAGGATTCCGGGTCTGGTTTCTGTTGGGGATCATTCCTTATCAGAAGCCCTGTGTTATTGTTTGTTTTTAGTAATAAACACAAGACTTCGATTTAGGGTGATGTTACTTTATTCCAAATCCCCACCCAGACAATCTGCGCAGATGAGGCTTACATGTTGCTAGCTCGGCTTCTAAGTTCTAACTCTAACTGAGTTGCTTACTCCTTAAACCGGAAGAGGGCTTTCTATCGGAGTTCCGGTTCTCTCGGTCTATCCCCAGAAAGCAAGGTCAGAGTGAGGTCAAACGCTGTCACTCACCCTCAAGGCCATCAGCTGTACTGATAGCCATAATGATTTCTACACTACCTTAAAATGTATTAGGGATCCAATTATTATGTAACAATAAGAGCTACACTAAGACGCTGCGTGCTGTTTTGAACACACCCTGGAACTAGCATCCCACAAAACAGCAGCTATACAGCCACTTAATCCCCATCTCACAAACCATTCAAGACGAGAAACAAGAACGAACTCATAAGCGACGTTCTCGTGTGGATTCTTACACATGGATGTTTGTAGAACACCTACCAAAAGACATGGCCGACAATTGGTTGGACTTAACGGCATGTCAACTCTTCGACAAATTCAACCGAAGACGTTTTTGTTTTATTCATTATTGCTGGGTATTCAATTTTTTAAATAATCTTTTTTAAATACTTTTTCAAAACTCATTTTTGTTCTAATTAACCCATAGATAGGACCCTAACAGGTACTACCACTCCTAGTCACGGTGGACCTGGAATAATGTCAATAAGCTATGCGATCGCTTCGTCATTTGTACATCCGCTGCATGTTTTTCCGCTAACGTCATGAACACGTTGCTACATTGTATATCTTCAGTGTAACAGTTTTTGAAGGAAAATACATATTTCAAATTCAAAAATAAAAAAAAAATCTCTTTTTCAAAAACGAAGAGTTTTAACCCGTTCATGAGTTAGTAACGGATTTTTTTCAGAAAAGAAATGTTTATTTAATTATTTTAAAAAATTACTTTTTATGTAAAAAATATGAATGGTGTAAGGGTTTACTGGGATAATGTGAAATTCAGATTTGTTAGGAAGTGTATGTCTAAAATGGTTATGTGAAGGGGATTTTATGATTTCTGAGTACAAGTGTCGCTAAATAAGGGGATATATTTAAAAAAAGCCTTGTCTTTGGGGGATGGTTTGATGTGTGAGAATAACGCAAGATTCCCATAATTCTACGTAGTGTTCTTTTGTGTATGTGAGTTAATATTTTGGCACCTTTCATGGCTTACACGCTTTTTGGAACAACAATGCTTCCGGTTTGAATTTAAATAATTTTCTGCTTCTCTCTCGATGAGTCCGGATTAAAAACAAGCTGTGATGATGATTTTTATAAATCGAAATGTTGTTCAATATTAGCTATGAAAATGATATAAAATGTTTTCATTTTAACAGTATTGTGTTTTCATACCCTTTTTATCTCTCTCTCTCTCTCTCTCTCTCTATTATACTATATATATATATATATATATATATATATATATATATATATAGAGAGAGAGAGAGAGAGAGGGGTGAAGAGGGTAGAAAGAAAGTGGTGACAATGAAACAGACAGTCAGATGATAAGTGAGAAGGACATACAGACAGATAAAGAATGAAAGAGAGGGATAGAAAGAATCAGTAAGCGAGCGAGAGAGCGAGAGAGAGAGAGAGAGAGAGAGAGAGAGAGAGAGAGAGAGAGAGAGAGAGAGTCAAGGGAATGTGTATTATCAGCGCGATTTGATGATAAAGATAATGATAATGATGATGATGGTTAGAACTGACCCCCACCCCCCCCAAAAAAAAAACCTCTCTTACACCAACGCATGTGGACACTAATTGTGCTGCATCCCCGTTGCTAATTGTCTTCGTATAAAATATCCCGCCATTTAGTTTACTTGATGAGTTGGGGGACAGCCAGTCAACACTCCTGCCCCCTCTCCGCCCCCACAGAATTCTCGTTCTTTAATCATACGTCCGTTTCGGAATCAACGACGTTACGCAATACTTGAATACAAATTACGTTATGCTGTCAGCCGCCGAGAGAAAGTGTCACACTCAAAGCCAACGGGATCTTTTCTCTCTCTCTCTCTCTCTTCCCTCCCCTCTCTCTCTCTGATTATCAAACAGGCAAATAGTCCCATCTCTCTCTCTCTCTCTCTCTCTCTCTCTCTCTGATTATCAAATAGGCAAATAGCCCCCTCATTCACTTTCTCTCTCTCTCTTTCTCTCACTCTCTCTTTCTCTCTCTCTCTCTCACTCTATTTCTCTCTCTCTCTATCTCATCTGATTATCAAACGATCAAATAGCCCCCTATCTCTCTTTCTTTCTCTCTCTCTCTTTATCTTTTTCTTCTTTTCTCTCTCTCTGTCTCATCTGATTATCAAACAGAAAAATATCCCCTCTCTCTTTATCTTTCTCTCTCCTCTCTCTCTCTCTCTCTCTCATCTGATTATCAAACGTCTCTCTTTCTCTCTCTCTCATCTGATTATCAAACTGACAATACCCCCCTCTCTCTCTCTCTCTCTTTCTCTCTCATCTGATTATCAAACAAATAGCCCCCTCTCTCTTTCTCTCTCCCTGTCTTTCTCTCTCTCTTTCTCTCTCTCTCTCATCTTATTATCAAACTGACAAATAGCCCTTCTCCCTTTCTCTCTCTTTCTCTCTCTCTTTCTCTCTTTCTCTCTCTTCATCTCTCTCATCTGATTATCAAACGGACAAATAGCCCCCTCTCTCTTTCTCTCTCTCTCTCTCTCTTCTCTCTCTCTCTTCTCTTTCTCTCTCTTTCTCTCTCTCATCTAATTATCAAACAGACAAATATCCCCACTCTCTCTTTCTTTCTTTATCTCTCTCTCTTTATCTCTCTCATCTAATTATCAAACGGAGAAATAACCCCCTCCCCCTCTCTCTCTGTATCTCTCTCATCTGATTATCAAACTGACAAATAGCCCCTTTCCCTTTCTCTCTCTCTCTTTCTTTCTCTCTCTCTCATCTCTCTCATCTGATAATCAAACGGACAAATAGCCCCACTCTCTCTTTCTTTCTCTCTTCTCTCTTTCTTTCTCTCTCTTTCTCTCTCTCTCTTTCTCTCTCATCTGATTATCAAACAAACAAATATCCCCCCTCTCTCTGTATCTCTCTCATATGATTATCAAACGGAGAAATAGCCCCCCTCTCTCTCTCTGTCTCTCTCTCAATCTTTCTGACGATTTATTCTTCATCTCTTTTAGAGGAGAGATTATGAATGACTCCAATAATCTTGAATTCAAGTCCGAGAAGCAGTCACCCTGAAAATTTCCATTCCATTCCGTTCCATTAGGCAAAATTAATAACAAATTCAAGGAACCGGTGCTCATTACCAATGTAGAATTTTAATGCTACACTTGCTGGATACGCGGAAATTCCATGCTTTAATAAGAAGCAGCTAACAGATAATAAAGATTATGGTGACATTTTGATGCTTTTCCTTGTATATCCAATATATATATATATATATATATATATATATATATATATATATATATATATATATATATATATAAATCCAAAAGTCTAGAGAAGAAATCTTCCTTACGACACAAGAGTTTTATTTAAAAAACCTGTTGCAGTTTGAGAGCTCAATGTGTGCTCTGTGCTCTTAATGTTAGAGTCACAGAGCAAATATGTAAGTAAAGGAATAACAAAAGACTTAGAGATTTAGCATTATAGTCTATTTCAGGGAGCTTAGACAGTGTCTAACTCTCCCGACTCATCTGATGAGTCGGGAGAGTTAGACACTTTGTTTAAGCTCCCTGAAATAGACTATAATGCTAAATCTCTAAGTCATCAAAATTCATAACCGTAAACACCTCCCCACCAATTCAACAAACAATACTCCTACTAACAACTTTCTAAATAGATACATCATCCTTCCCAACAACTCAGCTGCACCATTATCGAAAAAAATAAATAAAAAACAATATCAAACTCCTCCAAAACAATAAAAATATTATTAATAATAAAAAAACAACACTCATACAAGGTCTGATGCTGGTGTATACACCATCCAAACATTGGATTGTAACAAACAATACATAGGAGAGACGTCCAGACACATTGACCAACGAATCCGAGAACACAAGAGAAATATCAGAAATGTCCAAATGAACAACGCACTTACAAAACACATCTCAGAAACTAACCATTCGTTTAATTTTAAAGAATCCAAATTAGTTAGAATTCACAACAAAAAGGAAAGAAAAATCGTAGAATCTAGCACCATCTCCATTTTCAATACAATTAAACAAAGACTCGGATTTTTCCTTTTATTGCCATTCCTATCCAAAATTATTCTCAAGAATCATAAAATTCCCTACATCTAACAACGTCTCACTTAGTTTTCTATATACTAACTTCCCATTAATTATAACTAAATCACTACCAACATTTTTTTTTCAAAACACACACTCATCTGGTAAAACGATATTTTCCTTTGACCTTTCAACACAATAAATTATTGTACTTTACCAATTAAACCAACCAATTTAACAATAATAATATATTTTTAATAATGATAATATATAAATTTCCCCTCAAAATCCCCCACATATACTCCCCACTGACACCACTTTCCTTTACATTCTTCTTTTTTCATCTCACACACACATTCATATTTTTCCACGAGAAGCTCTCATAATAAATCTCATCACTTATGCATTACATATGCACATGTATGTGGATTTTTGTGTATATGTGGGTGTATATGTGGGTGTATATGCATATTTAAATAAATGCACAATTATAATAAAATAACTAACAAAAATCCTAATTATAAATACAGAATTTTTATTAACAAATAATTATTTTTATATAAATAATTATAAATACACAGAAATTGTTTGTACAAATAATTACTAATACACAATTGTAATAATGATAAAAAATAAAAAATCATTATAATACACTATTACAATAATAAAACAATAATAATTACAACTTTAACTACACAACTCTTACTATAAGATGTTTTACCCCCCTCCACACACTCACACTTTCTTCTCATCACTTAGTTAAAACACAAACGTATAAATATAAACATACGCAGATGTTTTTCTTCCAAACATCCCCTCACTTACACCCCCACACAGCAACTCAAAAGTTAAAAGAATATTTTCCCGGCACTTACTTGAAACAAACATTCTTCTTAATGAATATGCATTTGTTTCGATGTCGTTTATCGTAAATTATATACACACGCGCGCGCACACGCACACACACACACACACACACGCAAAACACCGAGGACATGCTCAATGTCACTTTTCGATACATACGCCCCCCCACACACAAACACACACACACACACTCCATAAAAGAAGAATATGTTATTTGACGTCATATTTCAAACCGTCTACCTTTCCAGCATTTCTCTTCAAACTTCAAATTTTGAACAGATTGATAATCAATGACTATCATAGTCTTCCTCATTATTCTGTGATATTTTTTTTTACTCTTCCTTATATCAACAAAAGCCCTGAAGAAGATCTACTTAACAGATCGAAACACTGCAGCGTCGGCTAATAAACTTACCACTCATTTTCTAAACTTGTGTTTTTCAAATTTCTCACTATACTACATACCGTCGGATTCACTTCCGTCTCTTCACACACACACACACACACACATATATATATATATTTATATATATATATATATATGTGTGTGTGTGTGTGTGTATGTGTGTGTGTGTAAGTTAAAAATGGAAGCGAATCCGACGGTATGTTGAAGGGAAAATGTTGAATGGATAAAATAGGATTTATTTTATTCTATTTTACTGACACGAGTTTCGGTCAGGAGTTTATCCATGCATACATGTATTCTATATATTATCATTTTAAATACAAAATAAAATAACAATAATAGAAAAAACTACAGACATTTTTAATATACAAAGAAATTGCGGCCTTCGTCAGAGTAAATCCTTGGTGTTTTAAATGAAATCGGTTGAAATACGGAGAATTTCTGAGATGTTCGTAAATCGCTTGAAGAAAGTGTTTGAGAAAACAGTTATGTTGCATGCGACGGATTATTCTCCATCGCGTTAGAACACTTTCTTCAAGCGATTTCAAAAAAAGTTATTTTTTCGAACATCCCGGAAATTCTCCGTATTTCAACCGATTTCATTTAAAACAATAAGGATTTACTCTGACGAAGGTCGCTATTTCTTTGTATACTAAACATTTCTGTATTTTAAAAAAAAAAAAAATTTTTAAATTTTATTTTGTATTAAAAATAATAATAGATAGAATACATGTATGCATGGATAAACTCCTGGCTGAAACACGTGTGAGTAAAACAAAATAAAATAAATCATATGAAATATGCTGTCCACTGAAATTAAGACTAGAGGAACCCGAAAAGCAGTGGTACGAGGTATGGCTGACCGCGTATTGATCGAAAAGGGAAACCATTTGCTCCTGTGGGATAAAATTAAGATAATAGATACGGAAGAAAATTGGAGAAAAAACGTCTCAAAGAATCATCACATATGTTAAGATTATAGATGTAGGCTTCTTTAACCTTGGTATAGCAAATGGTCAAAGAGAAGGGAATATCTGATGGTGACCCATCCTGCTCGTGTGGAGGGATTGGTTAAATGCATCCTGTTCGTGTGGAGGGGTTAGGTAAATGCATCCTGCTCTTGTGGAGGGATTGGTTAAATGCATCCTGTCCGTGTGGAGGGATCGGGCAAATGCATTCTGTTCGTGTGGAGGGTTTGGGTAAATGCATCCTGCTCGTATGGAGGGGTTGGATAAATGCACCCTGTTCGTGTGGAAGGGTTGGGTAAAAGTATCCTGCTCGTATGGAGGGTTTAGGTAAATGCATCCTGTTCGTGTGGAGGGGTTAGGTAAATGCATTCTGCTCGTGTGTAGGGATTAGGTAAATGCATCCGGTTCGTGTGGAGGGATCGGGCAAATGCATTCTGTTCGTGTGGAGGGTTTGGGTAAATGCATCCTGCTCGTATGGAGAGGTTGGGTAAATGCATCCTGTTCGTGTGGAGGGATTGGGCAAATGCATCCTGCCCGTGTGGAGGGTTTAGGTAAATGCATCTTGCTCGTGAGGAGGATTAGGCAAATGCATCCTGCTCGTATGGAGGAGTGGGGTAGATGCATCTTGCTCGTGTGGAGGGGTTGGGCAAATGCATCCTGCTTGTGTGGAGGGGTGGGGTAAATGCATCTTGCTCATGTGGTGGGATTGGGTAAATGCATCCTGTTCGCATGAAGGGATCGGGTAAATGCATCCTGATCGTGTGTGGTAAATGCGTCCTGATCGTGTGGAGCAGTTCGGTAAATGTATGAAAACTGAAGATCAATAAAAGTCAGTAAAGTAGCAAATGTCATATGTACCGGAAATAATTTAAAAAAAGAAAAGAAAGAAAGAAGATGGCGACGACATGACTGGGTGTGGTATTCGTGTGGTGATAATAAATCAGCGAGGAGTGTATTTACCGCTTGAGTCTGACTATAAAAATAAATGGTATTAGAAAAAAAGACCAGAGAATGTCCATGATAATAGGAGACAAAAAAAAAAACAGAAATGAAATAGAAAAAATAATAAATAAAAAAAACAACAACATATTCTTTGACTTTAACATCCAGACAAACCGCTAAAATCAAGGCAAAATTTATTTATATTAGGCTGTTCAGGAAAAAAAAATGGCCTGCTTTACATTTAAATGTGTAATAAATCCAACCATTATTTTCCAAACAAGCTATAAAAGATAACAAAGAAGAGAAACTATGAGGGACACTCCTAATATAAATCCTCCAATTTATTCCCGCGGAATCTACGAGAGGCGGTGGGCTCAGTAACATTGTTGGATTTGTATTTATCCAATCCGATCCGCACAAGTAGGATACGGCACAAGGTCAATTTTTCAAAGGAGTTAGCACTAAATGAAATGCAAACAATCTTATCCAGGATTTGAACTCAATTCGCCGTGTTCAGTTCCTACAACGATAACTATTACATTAAAAGCGTCTTCTATCGTTGGATGTAGAAAGTTCTCAATCCGATCTGGGAGTAATGGCAATAAACACTGTTGGAATTATTTTGATATAGATATTTATTGTAATTATCTACAAATTTGGCACAAGGCCGAAATTGGGGAGGGGGAAAAAGGCTGGTCATCACTATCCTAACTTTTAACCTAGCTATTCTCATTCGTGACCCGATTCATTCTACAAATTATCTATTTACCATAAAAGCAATTCGCACAACAGTCACCAAAACTTCTCAGTCACTCTATGTTTAAATCCTACACCTAACCCGTATTTACGTGGAATTATTTTGATATGAGATGTGCTCTAATTCCCCACCAAGATTTATAGACTGGCCAAGGTCACGTGTTCCTGCAGCCAATCACTAAACATACAGCGTGGAAGACACACTATTTAAACTGGTCATAATTACAATTGCACTCTCTGAAGACGGACATAGGATTACCGGATCTTTACCAATACTCTTTACCAGAAAATTTCATTATTAAAGGACTCTTTTAATTACCAGAGGAACCAAAGGATTCATTATCGAGGACTCTTTACCAGGAGAACTCTTTACCAGAGGAACCAAAGGATTCATTATCGAGGACTCTTACCACTCTTTACCAGAGGAACCAAAGGATTCATTATCAAAGGACTCTTTACCAGGAAACCAAGAACTCTTTACCAGAGGAACCAAAGGATTCATTATCGAGGGACTCTTTACCAGGGATCAAATTCCACTGGACAAGCGCTCCTACTTTAAGGCCGAAGGATGGCCAATAAAAACTTAAGAAACATTCATACATTCTCCACACAAAAATCTCTATTTGATATTTAATTAATCACCTTATAAGTATATTTCAATTTAGAATATTTCTTCTGAGAATTATCTATTTCGCCAATTGATATTGTAAAAATATTTCAGTCTTTAAGATGCACCTATATCTTAAAGGTGGAGCGTGGTGTAATGGTTAAAGTCGTAGGAAATGGACTTGTCAATCCGAGTTCAAATCATGGACGAGGCTGTTTGCATTTCAAATGCGCTAATACCATTAGAAAGGTATGCATCAACGTACTCTCTCTCCGGCTATGGGTAAATAGTAGGACAGACAGAGCTCTTTAATCTTGGTTAGGCTACCAGTCTAGGAGAAGGAAAACTCTTAATTCAAACCTGTTAAATCCCGCTTAAAAAATTTACCTTATGTCGCATCCTGCTCATTTGGAGGAGTTTGTATATATATATATATATATATATATATATATATATATATATATATATATATATATATATATATATATATATAAGAGAGAGTTTTATAATTTGCATGAAGCATTGTGTATATATTGGTTTGGAGGTTGATTTTGAAGGCTATCACAATGCAGGTGTAAAGAAAAAATAATAAGGTAACAATATATATATATGTGTGTGTATGTATATTACAAGATATATATATATATATATATATATATATATATATATATATGTTTACTTGGGGATTGAAAGCTTTTCTTTCTATATTCGTAATCAATTTTTATAGGCCCTTCTCTTCTCTCTCTCTCTCTCTCTCTCTCTCTCTCTCTCTCTCTCTCTCTCTCTTTCTATGTGTGTGTGTATGTATGTATGTTTACTAAGGGATTAAAAAAAATTTCTTTCTATATTCGTTATCAATTTTTCTAGGCCTCTCTCTCTCTCCCTCTCTCTATCTATCCATTTATATATGTGTATGTATGTATATATGTATATATGTATGTTTACTAAGGGACTGAAAACTTTTCTTTCTATATTCTTTATCAATTTTTCTAGGCCTCTCTCTCTCTCTCTCTCTCTCTATCTATCTATCTATCTATCTATCTATCTATCTATCTATCTATCTATCTATCTATGTGTATGTACGTATATATGTATGTATGTATGTTTACTAAGGAACTGAAAACTTTTCTTTCTATATTCGTTATCAATTTTTCTAGGCCTCTCTCTCTCTCTCTCAATCTTACTCCCTTTATCTATCTATATATTCCTTTCCCTCCTTTCCTCACTGCCTCTCTACTTATTTATGTGTATGTCTATATAAATGTATGTTTAGTAGGGGATTGAAAGCTTTTCTTGATTTAACTCCGTGTGACTTTTTCTTCTTTTTCTAATAATATTTTCTAACTGTTTAGGACCTTGTCTACACAATGAAATGCAATTGTATTTATATATACAACCAAAAAGCAGTTTATGGTGTGAACATGAAGACTAATTTTGAACACTCAGATATCTATCTATCAACTAATTAATTTTCAAAATTAGGTATGACTTCAATTAAGCACATATTCTCCCAAAAATTGTCGGCTATCGCCATCTCAAACAGATTATTTGTTTACTTTCATATCTATCTAAGTAAAAGTACCAACTGACTAGTATGTAGGGATAATCTTATTTGGGATCATCAACATCTGTACATCCACAATGCGGATACAAACTTACAGATTTATACAAGAATTTTTACAAATCCCTAAGAGAGCTCAATATATAATAACTAATAAATTAATCATATACAGAGCAATGTTTATTAATGTTATTTGGCTATTATGAATGTCCTCAGAAAATAAGGTTTTGTGTATCTGTCATAAAAAGGTATCAGAGTGGTGCATGAGGTTTCATCATAGGACAATTCCAGTAGTAGCAATAAGGACACACAGTTTTAATTTTTATTATTTTCTGTTTTAATAATGACCCCCCCCCAATGACTTATTAAGTGATTACAATTCATAATAAATATAAAACCAGGATAAAAATCTATTTATAAGAAGTGTGCACTGTATAACTTTACAGACTAAACTAGGGCCATATAAAGAGTAAATTGAGAACCTTACAATCTTAATAATAATATAGAAATAAAGTTTGGTGTTACATAATTATTGGATCCCTAATTCTTTTATAAGGTATTGTAGAAATCATAATGGCGATTAGTGCAGCTGATGGCCTTGAGAGTGAGTGACAGCGCTTGACCTCCCTCTCACCTTGCCTTGCGAGGGTGAATCGTGAGAACCGGAACCCCCATAGAAAGCCCTGTTCCGGTTTAAGGATACTAAGTAAATCAGTAAGAAGTTAGAAGCCGAGCTAGCAAGATGTAAGGATCTGCGCAGATTGTCTGGTTTGGGGATTTGGAAATAAAGTAACATCAGTGTCTTGTGTTTATTACCTAAAAACTAAAAATACACAGGGCTTCTGATAACAAGAAATCCCAACAGAAACCAGACCCGAAGTCCTCAATAAAAGACCAGACCTTAGAAGATATACCAGACCAAGATGATAGACGATCAGAATAGCAAAGCCGGCCAGAAGAATAGATGACCAAGATAGAAGAAGTAAAGAAGTAAAGAAAAGGGTATACAACATATATGTTGATTTGGTACTGTGAAAACCCCAGTATGCAACATTGGTAAATATATACCGTTGTAAATCTAAGATTTATTGCCTCGTTATTGTTGAAGTTAATTATATGCATTTGTGTGATTCCATCACTAACACAGCTGTCACTAACACAGCAGTCTTAGAGAGAACTCAACTCCCCAGCCTGTACTCTCTATTGAGACAACGTCGTCTCCGATGGTTGGGTCATGTACGTCGGATGGATGATGGACGAATCCCGAAAGACATCCTGTATGGAGAGCTAACATCTGGTAAAAGACAGATTGGTCGCCCCCTACTGCGATTCAAGGATGTCTGCAAAAATGATCTCAGGTGCTTTGGCATTGTCTCTTCCAGCTGGGAAAATTTGGCTCAAGACCGCCCTCGGTGGCGGCAGAATCTCCATAGAGGACTGTACATGTCAGAAGTCACCCTGATACAATATCATGAAGCTAAGAGGTCCATAAGAAAGCAACGGCAACAAAGCATCGGAACATCATCATCTACAGGGACAACCTACAAATGCAAAATCTATGGTCGAAAATGTTTCTCAAACATAGGACTTCATAGTCACAGGAGGCGCTGCAACTTCAGGGGCACAAAAAACTTTTATCATAGTCTTTCGAGACCGAATTACCAATGAATTGTTGAAGTTAATTACATGCATTTGTGTGATTCAATTTCTTGAGTCCTGATTGGATTCTTGTTTTCAGTGGTGTTATAAATAACCAATAAATAGATAATAAATAGATAAATAATCTGGCATTCTACAGTAGGCTTGCAACAATGCAAGATCCGTATTGAGTTACGGCTTGCTACCTTGTCTGCGAATTCGACGGTAACTGGAATATTGCTTCTACAGTTATGATTCCAGCCCTCTGCACGCCCATTGTCTATTAATATCAGAGAAAATGCGTAAGCATACGATGCAAAGCTAACTCAAAGATTCTTTTGTGTAAATTCACTCTTAGAAAATAAATTCTGTGAAGTAAAGAAAACAAAGAGAGTAATTTCAAACCAAGACAAACAAAAAATAACATTCTGCCGTCAGTAATCTAATGTAAATTACAAAATTTCCACCGAGAAAAATATATGTAAATGTAAGTTTTATCTCCCGTGGAACAACTCAGCTGCAGGCGCTTATATCACTGAAAAAAAAACAAAAAAAAAACAAAAAAAACAACAAAAAAACACCCTCCCCAAGTAGCAAAAAAAAAATTTATTGGAAAACGTGACTTGGTTGATAGATTAGATTGGATCAATTAACAAAGATGCGATAGCCTCGTTTTCGCTTGACATTCTAAAGACGCCATCGCCACTGTAGATCCCTGCGTCTCCATTCTTGCCGACAACAAATTACCCATTAGTTCTTTGCTAGAAATTTCAAGTCGTTAAAGGCAATCCAAACTGTCGTCACTATCGTTTGATCATAACGCCCCCCCCCCCAAAAAAAGGTTGGAACGAATTTTTTTTAAAGACTGGAACGTCTAAAGGATTTTCAAATCTGTTCTCGAATAGTGTAATCATAGTGTGCTCGCTCTAACGTAATTTTATCATTCAATAAGTCCGAAACTATCTGTTATATCCCAAGATGTAGGAATAGCAAATGATAACAAAAACAGTGAAATATGTTTAACATATAACAATATTTGTTTTATTTATTCTCACTGACCGTGAATACAGTGGGATGAGTTTTGATAGAATTCAACTGTGTATCATGTGTGTGTTCATCACATACGGCCAAGTCCTTGTCTGTCTTTTGTCTCACTGCTTATCAGTGAGTATATCCGCTGTAGAATCGTTAGGCGAGATAACTCACCCTAACACAATCTATCACATTAATTTGTAACCATTAACTAGAACCAATACGTTCATTTTTATACCTTTTCAATGTATTATATCTTCTAACAGAATAAAGTATCTTTGTCTAAGAGACACTCATTAATAGATAACATTTTTATAACAAAAACAATGTACTGTTAAACACATTCTAATCACAACATGTCACCATGTGCAGATATTTCTACATGCGTGGTGAGGATGTGAGTAACTGAGTAGCCCCTGGGTAGGACTGCCCACCCAGATATCTGGGAAGGAGCAAATATCAAGCTGGCCGGTAGCCTGTGGTTGGTGGCTGTTCACATTAACAGAATGAAAGCAAGAAAACATTTTAACAAACCTAGGCTAACAATAGCAACCTGAAATTTTCGGACATCTCCCGGGGCCCTGGACAATGAATTGGAGCCGTGGCAAAGAACTCTTGATATGGGGCAGACATCTTGAGCCTTGCGGAAGTCCGCTTCAGCGAGGAGGACCAATTGACAGAGGTGGGGTCCGGGTACACATTCTTTTGTATAAGCAGCCTCGTAGTAGCTGTATGGAATTGAGGTAAGGCAGCTCGAGCACTCCATCCTAAAGTGGCCTCTGCGTAAGCGGCACATGACGGACAGCATGGAAACATCTCTTACATCTGGGACTGACCACATGTTTGACCTATGTGGCAGGGCCTGCCTGTCGAGGGCTGGGATTTTCGATCACATACGGTCGCATGCGAGTGGAAACCTAGAAAGAGGTTCATGTGTGACAGGAAAGAAACACACTTGAATCAGGGGGACACTCGGTGTGCTCACATCCGAACTACTTGTGAGAAATGGCCTTATTCTGTGAAGAAGTGGCAATCACCAATAGCATATGGCGATTTTGCTGTTATTAGACAAAGTTTTTAAAACATTGTAATATAATACCTGAATAATGAGAATGGAATCATGTTTTTCTATTGTGTCCTTAAAAGGGATACAAACAGACACGGTTGTAGTCGAGATGGAAGGACCAGTCAACACGTTCGTTGATAGAGGGTTTTATTACACAGAGATACTATAAGACAGACAAGGAATAGTGAGATACGCTACTAATCCTCGAAGCCAGCCCAGCATAATGACGTGCTCACTAAATATATAGTCAGACCACATGGGTGAGAGAGAGAGAGAGAGAGAGAGAGAGAGAGAGAGAGAGAGAGAGAGAGAGAGAGAGAGAGAGAGAGAGAGAGAGTATCTTTTTTTTGGCATGCCCCAAGAATTAAAATTTGTTGCTGTTGTTGTCATAAAAATTGTTTTCTTGTGTGGCCGTATGAGAAGACTTAATTCTGGTGAATGATTTTTCTATTGAGATTCTCTGTATTTGTAAAATCTGTCTGAAGAGGCTAGAATCATTTTAGTTTCTGGCCGAATTAAATTATTATATATAATAACAGTTTGTTAAGTTTTTCTTTCTTGTAATATATATATATATATATATTATATTATATATATATATATATATATATAAGAGAGTTTCATAACCAACACGCATTTTCAATGTCACGCGCATTACAACATACGCACACGTACAAAAAAAATAAACGCATTCACGCTCACACGGGAATACAGTTATTTAAAAAATAACGTCATTTTCAAAAAAAAAAAATTCATTTGGGAAGAAATGCCATAGCTGTACTGCTTCAGTTCAATTCTTTTGATAAAGAGGTATTACCTCGAAAATTCAAGAAATAATAAAAAAATACAGGTCAACACACAACACCATTGTTACCGTATTATTATTTTTTATTTATTCCAAACTGCATTGTGATAGCCTTCTAAATCAACCTCCTAACCAATATATATATATATATATATATATATATATATATATATATATATATATATATAAATGAAATAAAATTCGTGCTTAAGAGACTAATTGAGTATTTTCTGTTAGGCAGCTGAAAAATTTGGATGCATGTTTCTGGGATTTATACTTCAAGAATCTTTGTAAAATAAAAAAAAAACGTATAAAAGATATTTATCAATATGTAATCAAATATATGTCACCACTCCTCTCTCTCTCTCTCTCTCTCTCTCTCTCTCTCTTTCTCCCTCTCTTTCTAAAGTTGGACCGTGTTATTTTAAAATCATGTTGTCAATACAAGTGTTATTTACATCAGGGAGTTGCCGTTTATTACAATATATATATATATATATATATATATATATATATATATATATATATATATATATATATATATTATCCTTGTTCGCCGTGTGTTTTTCTTTCAGAGACAAGATGTGAAGAGAAATGGAAGTGAATCCGACGGTATGTAGTATAGTGAGAAATTTGAAAAAACACAGGTTTAAATAAAATGAGTGGTAAGCTTATTAGCCGACACTGCAGTGTTTCAATCTGTTAAGTAGATCTTCTTCAGGGCTTTTGTTGATATAAGGAAGAGTAAAAATGTTTTATCACAGAACAATGAGGAGACTGTGATAGTCCTTGTTTATCAATCTGTTCAAATTTGAAATTTGAAGAAACGTTGGAAAGGTAGACGGTTTGAAATGTGACATCAAATATTCTTCTTTTATGGTGTGTGTGTGAGTGTGTGTATACGACATAGCATAGAGGAGGCAGCAAAGAATATCGGCCCCTATGTAAACTCCGATAAAACTAAGTTCATGAGTTTCAAAAAGAAAGGAGACATCTCCACACTTGACGGTAAGCCTCTTAAGCCAGTAGAACAATTCACATACCTAGGTAGCAATATCTCATCCACTGAAAACGATGTTAATACATAAATAAGAAAGGCATGATTTGCCACAAACAAATTATCAGTCATATGGAAATCTGATCTCACTGACAAGCTAAAGCGACAATTCTTCAAGGCTGTGGTTATATCAGTACTGTTGTATGGCTGCACCACCTGGACCCTAACAAAGCGCCTTGAGAATAAGCTAGATGGGACCTGCACAAAAATGTTGCGTGCAGTCCTGAATAAGTCGTGGAAACAGCATCCCACAAAGAAGCAACTATATGGTCACCTGCCCCCCATCTCACAAATCATCCAGGTGAGACGGACTAGGCATGCAGGACACTGCTAGAGAAGCGGGGACGAGCTCGTAAGCGACGTTCTTCTGTGGAAGCCAACACATGGACATGCTAACGTAGGACGCCCACTAAGGACCTACATTGACCAAATATGCGAGGATTCTGGATGCTGCGCAGAGGACCCCCCAGGGGCAATGAGTGATAGGGAAGGCTGGCGAAAGATTGTCATGGATATCCGTGCTGCTTGCGTGACATGATGATGATGATGATGATGATGATGATATATATATATATAATATATATATATATATATATTATATATATATATATAATAATAATAATAATAATAATATATAATATATATATATATATATATATAATATATATATATATATATATATAATAATAATAATAATAAAATAATAATAGAATAAATAATGATATTAGAAATCAGTAACACTAAGTAATCATTTATTAAACCCAGTATGCAAATTATCCACACCGTATACTATGTAGACCAAAGCTCAGTTACAAAGACAACATCAAAAGAAACCTAAAGGACTTTAACATCCCCATAGGCAGTTGTCGAGACGCAACCGGAGACCGAATAGATTGAAAGAAAAGGATTCGCATGGTGTCTTCATTGGATACGATGGACAGCAAGTAATAATAATAATAATAATATGTAAACCTTTGTTTCTTACTGATATATAAAACATATTGGGGTATTTTAAACGCATCAATAACAGGGGTTGTTTTGTGGCAAATCTAACTCAACAAGACTTTAATAGTAGACATTATTTAATAATCATTTAGAATATAACGTAAATAACTTAAGGACTTGTGACGTAGTTTCGATTAAAGAGAGATAGACACCTAATCTCCATTATAAGAAGATGCAAAAATATGTAAAAATGCACAGAGGTCATGTTAAGTGTACGTGCATTATACATTGGGCTTTTTTTTTTCTTTCCACGCTGAGCGATTAGCGACGACATAAGCAAAATGGCTATTTTCATAGGGACGTGAAAGTGACAGCTATTTATTCTGTCCTTAGAAAATAGTTTTCGGCTTTTCAATTTCTTACGCCATATTCACAAATTTACAACTGTCATATGGATCTAGAAATTATTAACACTATATGATTTGTACAGTCTGTCTCGTTACGTAATGGAATGGAGTTTAGAATGCATGAAATCTGAAAATAGATTCAATACATAAATATAAGAGATATCAAGGGACTGGGATAGATAACTAGCTATTCAGACTGATAGATGTGAACATACACACACACACACACACACACACATATATATATATATATATATATTTATTTGTTGAATTTTTTAAATATAAAAGTTTTTCATAAGCAACTACCCAGGTTTCAGGTTATTTCACCATCGTTAGGCTGCTAAATCTCCTGGTGTTTATTTGAAGAGATCTCTTCAAATAAACACCAGGAGATTGAGCAACCTGACGAATGCATGAAATCTGAAAATAGATTCAATGCATAAATATAAGAGATATCAAGGGACTGGGATAGATAACTAGCTATTCAGACTGATAGATGTGAACATATATATCTCATCCAAGAAGACATATAATCACTTTATTACGAGGACCTCTTTAGCACCTTTCTCAACTAGGAACTTTAGAGGGGAGGAGGGAGGGCATATACAGGTAAGTATAGATATCTCATAAACGGGTTTTACTTTAAAAACCCTCAGTTTATATCAATATCTATACTTACCTGTATAACTAATGCAAGAAACAGAATTTGTAGCAGAATTCCGGGAGGCGGGAAAAACAAAGTAAAGGAACATACTCACTTATTCTTCGCCAAACCGACTGTCTCTAATATGGATGATCTTGCAAAGTTTCCTTCACTCCCAGCAACATCCCTTAAATAAAAGGATGAAAAAGTGTTCTCTGAAGACCAATAGTAGGATGTCTCTCAGTGAAGCTCCGTTAAACAAGGCCCATGATGAAGCAAATCTTCTAGTATCATGGGCCCTAATGTCCTCAGAATGTGGCTGACCAGCTGCCTCATAGATATGTCTAATAGTGGAAACAATCCACCTGGAAATTGTACTATTAGCTGCTGGCCTATTTTGGCTCTTCTTATAAGTAATGAAGAGTGCCTCATTATCCTGCCGCAACATTTCCGTTCTTTTCAAATACATTTTTAAACAACGACAAGGACACAGAAGGGTGTCCTCCGCGTCATCTGTAAATCCCTTGAAATCTGGAATAAACCAAGGTGACCAGGCTTTCCTCAACCATTGAGTCTTGGCTAAAAAATTCAAATTGGGTAAAAGACGTATACCCGCAGCTTCAAACCTAAGGTTCGACTCCTTGATAGATAAAGCATTTAGTTCACCTACTCTAGCAGCCGAAGCTAAGGCAACTAGGAAAACTGTCTTCCAAGATAAAAACTTTAACTCTGCGGAATCTAAGGGTTCAAAGGGATGCTTAGTGAGAGCCTTTAGAACAAAAGGTAAGTCCCAGTTAGGGAGAAGTGGTCTTACTGAAGGATTTGAATTAAAAATTCCTTTAACCAGATTTGATAGCAGACAAAATAATAACAATAATAAAACAATTCAACAATAACAACAATAATAATGAAGAAATAGATTTTTTTTAAAGGAGAAGAAAAAGAAATCATCACTTCACTTGTTTACTTTTAAAAAACGGTAGAAATGTTAAGCTTTCTTAGAGCACGAAAAAGACGTCCGTTCAGATCGACTGTAGTGTTCCAAAATATATATAATTGATCACAGATATATTAAATAGGTTAGTTAGATAAATATTAACAAACTGAAATAGATATATAGATAATAGATAGTATATATATATATATATAAGCACATTGACAGAGCTAACTAATAATTTTGATCCAGATATATATATATGGTCATCCACAGACACGTGCTTCGACTTATCAAGTCTCTTCAGTGTGGCTAGACATTTTGCAAGCTACCTACAGCCGGAATTGAAATCCGATCGGTTGGGTGTCAGTCCGGTACCTTAACCATTAGGCTGTCTTCACTTACAGAATGGGAAGGGGATTTTAACTGTTTTAATACACACATCGCTTTGTGGGTAAAGGCCGTCACAGAGTGCTCCATTCCTTATAGAGAAGAGCGT
This sequence comes from Doryteuthis pealeii, assembly GCA_023376005.1. Taxonomy (NCBI): domain Eukaryota; kingdom Metazoa; phylum Mollusca; class Cephalopoda; order Myopsida; family Loliginidae; genus Doryteuthis; species Doryteuthis pealeii. The sequence goes on along the minus strand of CM042179.1, from coordinate 9,676,676 downwards.
TATGTTTACGCTTGAGTTGGTGGCAGTCAGGGAGATCCCCCCCAGAGTGCTCAACCCTAGGGGATGGGGAGCACATATATATATATATATATATATATATATATATATATATATATATATATATATATATATATATATATATAAGCACATTGACAGAGCTAACTACCTATGAGCAGACTGAAATGAATAGCTAGATACTTTGATAGATATTAACAAACTGAAATAAAAAGATAGATAGATAGATTGATAGATAGATAGATATGAACAGACTGGGATAGATACATAGATAGATAGATAGATAGATAGATATGAACACACTGAGATAGATAGATAGATAGATAGATAGATAGATAGATAGATATAAACATATTGAAATACATAGCTAGCAATGAACACACTGAATTAGATAAATAGATATAGATAAATAGATAGATACAAAATTGTGGAGATAAAATTATTCACGGTGTTAAGAAAATATGTTTTGTAATTGAAAGAAAGAAGAGTGGCTCATAATTAATTTTTTAATTAATTGTTTCGAAAGTTATGAATGAAATGTCACATGAAGATGTAAAATAAATTAAAATAAACAAAGATGTCTACTTCAGCCATGATTAAGATAAAATTCTATTTTTTTAAAAATTGTTCTATTTAATATTTTTAAAATAAATAAATAATGCTTGAATTAGATATGTTTGATGTAAAACTCATATTCTTTTTTTCGTAAAATTTAATTACTTAATAACCGAGCAAGAAACACTTGCGGCTTATTTAAACTAATTATGTAACAGTGAGAATAGATAATATAGGCTCAGGAAAATGTAAAGTGTAGGCTATGCAGAGAGAGAGAGAGAGAGAGAGAGAGAGAGAGAGAGAGAGAGAGAGAGAGAGAGAGAGAGAGAGATGAATCAGTAAACCATGTAATAAGCGAATGCAGCAAAACTTGCATAGAAGGAGTACAGGAGCAGGAGCAGGCACGATAGAAGTTTAGGCTCTGCAGAGAGAGAGAGAGAGAGAGAGAGAGAGAGAGAGAGAGAGAGAGAGAGAGAGAGAGAGAGAGAGAGAGAGAGAGAGAGAGTATTCTTTATACAAATAATTTGCTCACAATCTTATGGTTTCGATTATTCCAATCTATGTATTTACCTAATCCTCTGCACGAGCAGGATGTGACACAAGGTATTTTTAAGTGGAGTATTTCTTCTGCTAGACCGATTTCCATAGCAAGGTTAAAGAATCCAGTTTGTCATACTATTTACCCATATCCAGAGAGAGAGAGAGAGAGAGAGAAGAGAGAGAGAATAATTAGATTCATATCTTTCTTAAGCTCTCTCTGTTTGGCTTAGAGAGTCACCTGATCGGTGAGCTTGGGAAAGTAAGATTAAGTTAACTTAGAATCGAGCCAGCGACCACAGGAACCCAGGTGCTTCCGTCTGTGCTTAAATGATTATCCTGTGCATGCACATGCTTTAAGGTAGGATTGGGGAATTAAATAAAATAATGCTGGTTGCTTGGTTGGTTGGTTAGATTTTACAGCATGTGACCCCTTGTTGGGTTATTTTATACAGAATGCGTTTTTTGTTAATTAACCCATAGAGGGGACCCTAACAGGTACTACAACTCCGGGTTAGAGTGGACCTGGGGGTAATCGGGATGAAAAACTATTGCCCATTCCACAGAGCTTCAGAATTGAAACTTCACCACTAGATGTAGTTTAACGTCATACCCAGGACACTAAGACCTCGGCTACCGCTATTTAGTACGTAAATGATAAAAAGGGTTGGGGTTTTGCCATAAGGATAATAGGGTTGGGGAAATCAATAAAATAATGTGTACACAGAATATGTATCCCTGTTCCTTGTTCTAACGACTATATAACACTGAGATTTCCTCAGTTGAAGCGATTGCGTAGTCGATATAGGCGTTGGGTCAGGACAATCAATAAAATAATGTGTACACAAAATATGTCTCCGTGTTCCTTGTTCTAACGACTATATAACACTGAGATTTCCTCAGTTGAAGTGATTGCGTAGTCGATATAGGCGTTGGGTCAGCACAATCAATAAAATAATGTGTACACAAAATGTCTCCCTGTTCCTTGTTCTAACGACTATATAACACTGAGATTTCCTCAGCTGAAGCGATTGCGTAGTCGATATAGGCGTTGGGTCAGGACAATCAATAAAATAATGTGTACACAAAATATGTCTCCGTGTTCCTTGTTCTAGCGACTATATAACACTGAGATTTCCTCAGCTGAAGCGATTGCGTAGTCGATATAGGCGTTGGGTCAGGACAATCAATAAAATAATGTGTACACAAAATATGTCTCCGTGTTCCTTGTTCTAACGACTATATAGGCAGTCTCGATGTACAATGGGAAAGAGAGTTTAATATTCAGATTTGAGGATTGGCAGTACCGACATTTTGTTTCATTGCCTCTTTTTTCCCCAACATCTTAATAGAAAGCGTAGTATCTATTGAATCTATATATTAATACTCGTGTTCTTTAATCTTCAGACCGTTATCATCTTGAAACACCATCTCGTTAAATATTAGACCGTCCAAATTTTCCAAGATGTAAATTTTGCAAAATGTAAATCCTGATTATCTGCTGTTGTTTATCCGCCGAATTCTTATTTCTTATGAGTGTCGCCACCTCAGCTAAATAATGGACCATTCTGGCTTTTATTATAAAGAAAGAAAGGACATGCTACAGAAAAATATAATAATAAAGAAAAAAGAGAGTAAGGGAAGGATAGACAGAGGATTGAGCACGTTCAATCGAACATAATGAAAGGATTAAAAGAACGAAAGAAAGAAAGAAAGAAAACAATGAGTGACAGGGAATAAAACAAAAATTATTATACTTTCTACATATTGAACTATCTTGCAATTACTCTCAAGTAAACATATCAAATGTTGTAATAATTAAATTATTAAACTGTGTTATTGTAATGACAAACGATAGCACCGATAGACTTTGAAAAGCTTTATTCTACTTAGAATAATTGGTACACTTATTCACAGTTTGTATAGTCTAGTATTCCCAAGCGAGGTAATCATAAAATAGGGGAAGTAACTCTCAATTACTTATTACAGGTATATCCACAGTAAGTATGCTAGCATTTCATTATATATATATATATATATATATATATATATATATATATATATATATATATATATATATAAGAGAATTGGCGAACGAAAGTTCATTCGGGTCTCAAACCCGGCCAGGGGTAGCTGTTAATTGTATAACCACACTGATAAGAAGTGATACTTCGAAACACGTGTCTGTGGATTACTTATATTATATATATATATATATAATATATATATATATATATATATATATATATATATATATATATAATAAGTAATCCACAGACACGTGTTTCGAAGAATCACTTCTTATCAGTGTGGTTATACAATTAACAGCTACTATAGTAGTAATATAGGAGAATATTTAATCGCTACATTTCTAAGCGGAAATGAATTCACTAGAGGCCTCAAACAATATGTATATATATATAATAATCAATCGAACATAATGAAAATATGAAAAGAAGAAAGAAAAAATGAGTGAGAGGGAGTGAAACCAATATTATTATACTTTTTACATATTGAACTATTTCAATAGCTCTTAAATAAACATGTAAAATGTAATAATTGAATTAGCATACTATGGTATATTCACAGGTCCTGCCAATATTACATTATTTTTATATATAAAAAAAGAATCAATCTTTTTGTGTCTAAAACTGCTCGTTTATTATGAAGCGATTTTGATTTTAGACTAACATCTAAATTCTGTAATTGTATCACGATTCTGTTCGGTTCTAACAGCTTTTTAAATTATCTTTACAGCAAACTGTAATTGAATTTTTTTTTCTTTTACTGTTTTTTTGTTTGTTTTATTTCCACCGAAATATATATAGCTAATTGTGTTAAGTTTCAATTCCCGCTCGCAAATTTTTTTTTCATGTTTTCCGTCTGTAATTGTTTATGTAATTGTCAACGCATGCGTACAAGATAAAAAATTAAAATAAAACAAAATGGCTTCACATCAAGAATTTGATTAAAGTGTTGACCATCTTGTAAAATTAATTAAATATTTGCAAGGAAATGCGGCCAAGATGCAAGAATATTCCTTCTTATTTTGACTTTTTTTTATGTTTTTGTTTTTATTTTTATGGTTTAGGATTCTTCTGATGTTATTTGTGATTTTTTGAGGTTGTTGAGTGTAGGTTTCATATTACCGATTTTAATGAACGTGTGTTAGTAGTCAGGAAATCTAAGACGAAAGCAAATTGACATGAAATTGTGATAATAAATCAGACAGAAGGAGCAAACTATTGAAAACACAATGTATGATTTAGAGATGACTTGCTAAAGAAAAAAAGAATCCAACAAGATGCACATGTCAGAAATACAAATCATCATTTTCAAGCTGGAATAGTCATACCCCCCCCCACCTCTCGTTACATCTCAGAAATACAAATCATCATTTTCAAGCTGGAATAGTCATACCCCCACCTCTCGTTACATCTCAGAAATACAAATCATCATTTTCAAGCTGGAATAGTCATACCCCCCCCCACCTCTCGTTACATCTCAGAAATACAAATCATCATTTTCAAGCTGGAATAGTCATACCCCCCCCCACCTCTCATTACATCTCAGAAATGCAAATCATCATTTTCAAGCTGGAATAGTCATACCTCCCCCCCACCTCTCGTTACATCTCAGAAATACAAATCATCATTTTCAAGCTGGAATAGTCATACCCCCCCCACCTCTCGTTACATCTCAGAAATGCAAATCATCATTTTCAAGCTGGAATAGTCATACCCCCCACCTCTGTTACATCTCAGAAATACAAATCATCATTTTCAAGCTGGAATAGTCATACCCCCACCTCTCGTTACATCTCAGAAATACAAATCATCATTTTCAAGCTGGAATAGTCATACCCCCACCTCTCGTTACATCTCAGAAATACAAATCATCATTTTCAAGCTGGAATAGTCATACCCCCACCTCTCGTTACATCTCAGAAATACAAATCATCATTTTCAAGCTGGAATAGTCATACCCCCCACCTCTCGTTACATCTCAGAAATACAAATCATCATTTTCAAGCTGGAATAGTCATACCCTCACCTCTTGTTACATCATCATCATCATCATTATGTCACGCATGTAGCACGGATATCCATGACAATCTCTCGCCAACTAACCTTCTCTATAATTCATTTCCCCTGGGAGGTCTTCTGCACAGCAACCAGCATCCACGCATAGTCGGTCAATGTAGGTCCTTGCTGGGCGACCCACATTTGCATGTCCACACGTTGGCTTCCACAGGAGAACGTCGTTTATGGGCTCGTCCTTGCTTCTACAGCAGTGTCCTGCATGCCTTGTCCTTCTCACTCGGATGGTTTGTGAGGTGCTGTTTCCATGACTTGTTCAAGACTGCATGCAGCATTCTTGTGCAGCTCACATCTAGCTTATTCTCAAGGTATTCAAACTCAATTACTTGTTAATTTATTTGAATAATTTTGATCCATATATATCAAATCTATATATGAGATAGGTTGCTAGTTAAATAGATAGATATGAACAAACTGAAATAGATAGATAGATATAAAACACATTGAGCTAGCTAGCTATGAACAGACTGAAATGAATAGCTAGATAGTTAGATATATATGAACAAACTGATATATATATATATATATATATATATATATATATATATATATAGAGAGAGAGAGAGAGAGAGAGAGATAGAGAGATGATAGATAAATAGATGGATAGATAGATAGATAGACATCTTTAAATCGTAGGCGTGGTCTACCAACCAATCAGGAGCCTTTTGCAAATTCGCCATACAAAACACCTTTTGGGATGCGTCCATCTTCCATTCTCCTGACATGTCCAAGCCAACGAAGGTGCCTCTCACAGAGAATGGAGAACATGCTGTTCATGTCGGCGCAATCCAGCACGACTGTGTTGGGCACTTTATCAAATAAGAATGCATATACAAAGATTACACTTATTTTAATTACATTTAATTATGCGAAGCCACACACACAAAAAATAGATCTTATTTCCGTTTCTGAAACTATTGGAAATCTGAAAGTACCTTGCATTGTTTTTTTGCCTTTTTTACAACCTGTTCTTTTTTCTAACTGAGGTGCGTGGTGTAATGGTTAGAGTCGTAGGAAATGGACTCGTCGACCCGAGTTCAAATCCTTGACAAGGCTGTTTGCATTTCACATAGCGCTAATACCCTTGGGAAAGGTATGGATCCATATATTCTCCCTTCAACTATGGGTAAATTGTAGGGCAGACTGGGCTCTTTGACCATGGATAGGTAACCAGTCTAGGAGAAGGAAAACTCTGAATTCAAACCTATTAAATCCCGCCTAAAAAATTAACCCTGTGTCGCATCCTACTCGGGGTTAATAAATATATAACACTGAGATTTCCTCAGTTGAAGCGATAGCGTAGTCGATATAGGCGTTGGGTCAAGACAATCAATAAAATAATGTGTACACATAATATGTATCCGTGTTCCTTGTTCTAGCGACTGTATAACACTGAGATTTCCTCAGTTGAAGCGAGGCAGTCTTGATGTTCAATGTGAAAAAGAGTTTAATATTCAGATTTGAAGATTGGCAATACTGACATTTTTTTCATTGCCTCTTTTTTTCATTCATTTTAATAGAAAGCGCAGTATCTAACAAATCTATATATTAATACTCGTGTTCTTTAATCTTCAGACCGTTATCATCTTTTGAAGATGATAACGGTCTGAAGATTAAAGAACACGAGTATTAATATATAGATTTGTTAGATACTGCGCTTTCTATTAAAATGAATGAAAAAAAGAGGCAATGAAAAAAATGTCAGTATTGCCAATCTTCAAATCTGAATATTAAACTCTTGAAGATCTTGAAACATCATCTCGTTAAAAATGAGACCGTCCAAATTTTCCAAGATGAAATGCAAAGGTTTCTAAAATGGCAACTACAGATCTTGAAACATCATCTCGTTAAAAATGAGACCTTCCAAATTTTCCAAGATGAAATGCAAAGGTTTGTAAAATGGCAACTACAGATCTTGAAACATCATCTCGTTAAAATGAGACCGTCCAAATTTTCCAAGATGAAATGCAAAGGTTTGTAAAATGGCAACTACAGATCTTGAAACATCATCTCGTTAAAAATGAGACCGTCCAAATTTTCCAAGATGAAATGCAAAGGTTTCTAAAATGGCAACTACAGATCTTGAAACATCATCTCGTTAAAAATGAGACCGTCCAAATTTTCCAAGATGAAATGCAAAGGTTTCTAAAATGGCAACTACAGATCTTGAAACATCATCTCGTTAAAAATGAGACCTTCCAAATTTTCCAAGATGAAATGCAAAGGTTTCTAAAATGGCAACTACAGATCTTGAAACATCATCTCGTTAAAAATGAGACCTTCCAAATTTTCCAAGATGAAATGCAAAGGTTTCTAAAATGGCAACTACAGATCTTGAAACATCATCTCGTTAAAAATGAGACCTTCCAAATTTTCCAAGATGAAATGCAAAGGTTTCTAAAATGGCAACTACAGATCTTGAAACATCATCTCGTTAAAAATGAGACCTTCCAAATTTTCCAAGATGAAATGCAAAGGTTTCTAAAATGGCAACTACAGATCTTGAAACATCATCTCGTTAAAAATGAGACCTTCCAAATTTTCCAAGATGAAATGCAAAGGTTTCTAAAATGGCAACTACAGATCTTGAAACATCATCTCGTTAAAAATGAGACCTTCCAAATTTTCCAAGATGAAATGCAAAGGTTTCTAAAATGGCAACTACAGATCTTGAAACATCATCTCGTTAAAAAATGAGACCGTCCAAATTTTCCAAGATGAAATGCAAAGGTTTCTAAAATGGCAACTACAGATCTTGAAACATCATCTCGTTAAAAATGAGACCGTCCAAATTTTCCAAGATGAAATGCAAAGGTTTCTAAAATGGCAACTACAGATCTTGAAACATCATCTCGTTAAAAATGAGATCCAAATTTTCCATGAAATGGCAACTACAGATTTGAAACATCATCTCGTTAAAAATGAGACCTTCCAAATTTTCCAAGATGAAATGCAAAGGTTTCTAAAATGGCAACTACAGATCTTGAAACATCATCTCGTTAAAAATGAGACCTTCCAAATTTTCCAAGATGAAATGCAAAGGTTTCTAAAATGGCAACTACAGATCTTGAAACATCATCTCGTTAAAAATGAGACCGTCCAAATTTTCCAAGATGAAATGCAAAGGTTTCTAAAATGGCAACTACAGATCTTGAAACATCATCTCGTTAAAAATGAGACCGTCCAAATTTTCCAAGATGAAATGCAAAGGTTTCTAAAATGGCAACTACAGATCTTGAAACATCATCTCGTTAAAAATGAGACCTTCCAAATTTTCCAAGATGAAATGCAAAGGTTTCTAAAATGGCAACTACAGATCTTGAAACATCATCTCGTTAAAAATGAGACCGTCCAAATTTTCCAAGATGAAATGCAAAGGTTTCTAAAATGGCAACTACAGATCTTGAAACATCATCTCGTTAAAAATGAGACCTTCCAAATTTTCCAAGATGAAATGCAAAGGTTTCTAAAATGGCAACTACAGATCTTGAAACATCATCTCGTTAAAAATGAGACCTTCCAAATTTTCCAAGATGAAATGCAAAGGTTTCTAAAATGGCAACTACAGATCTTGAAACATCATCTCGTTAAAAATGAGACCTTCCAAATTTTCCAAGATGAAATGCAAAGGTTTCTAAAATGGCAACTACAGATCTTGAAACATCATCTCGTTAAAAATGAGACCTTCCAAATTTTCCAAGATGAAATGCAAAGGTTTCTAAAATGGCAACTACAGATCTTGAAACATCATCTCGTTAAAAATGAGACCTTCCAAATTTTCCAAGATGAAATGCAAAGGTTTCTAAAATGGCAACTACAGATCTTGAAACATCATCTCGTTAAAAATGAGACCTTCCAAATTTTCCAAGATGAAATGCAAAGGTTTCTAAAATGGCAACTACAGATCTTGAAACATCATCTCGTTAAAAATGAGACCTTCCAAATTTTCCAAGATGAAATGCAAAGGTTTCTAAAATGGCAACTACAGATCTTGAAACATCATCTCGTTAAAAATGAGACCTTCCAAATTTTCCAAGATGAAATGCAAAGGTTTCTAAAATGGCAACTACAGATCTTGAAACATCATCTCGTTAAAAATGAGACCTTCCAAATTTTCCAAGATGAAATGCAAAGGTTTCTAAAATGGCAACTACAGATCTTGAAACATCATCTCGTTAAAAATGAGACCTTCCAAATTTTCCAAGATGAAATGCAAAGGTTTCTAAAATGGCAACTACAGATCTTGAAACATCATCTCGTTAAAAATGAGACCTTCCAAATTTTCCAAGATGAAATGCAAAGGTTTCTAAAATGGCAACTACAGATCTTGAAACATCATCTCGTTAAAAATGAGACCTTCCAAATTTTCCAAGATGAAATTCAAAGGTTTCTAAAATGGCAACTACAGATCTTGAAACATCATCTCGTTAAAAATGAGACCTTCCAAATTTTCCAAGATGAAATGCAAAGGTTTCTAAAATGGCAACTACAGATCTTGAAACATCATCTCGTTAAAAATGAGACCTTCCAAATTTTCCAAGATGAAATGCAAAGGTTTCTAAAATGGCAACTACAGATCTTGAAACATCATCTCGTTAAAAATGAGACCTTCCAAATTTTCCAAGATGAAATGCAAAGGTTTCTAAAATGGCAACTACAGATCTTGAAACATCATCTCGTTAAAAATGAGACCTTCCAAATTTTCCAAGATGAAATGCAAAGGTTTCTAAAATGGCAACTACAGATCTTGAAACATCATCTCGTTAAAAATGAGACCTTCCAAATTTTCCAAGATGAAATGCAAAGGTTTCTAAAATGGCAACTACAGATCTTGAAACATCATCTCGTTAAAAATGAGACCTTCCAAATTTTCCAAGATGAAATGCAAAGGTTTCTAAAATGGCAACTACAGATCTTGAAACATCATCTCGTTAAAAATGAGACCTTCCAAATTTTCCAAGATGAAATGCAAAGGTTTCTAAAATGGCAACTACAGATCTTGAAACATCATCTCGTTAAAAATGAGACCTTCCAAATTTTCCAAGATGAAATGCAAAGGTTTCTAAAATGGCAACTACAGATCTTGAAACATCATCTCGTTAAAAATGAGACCTTCCAAATTTTCCAAGATGAAATGCAAAGGTTTCTAAAATGGCAACTACAGATCTTGAAACATCATCTCGTTAAAAATGAGACCTTCCAAATTTTCCAAGATGAAATGCAAAGGTTTCTAAAATGGCAACTACAGATCTTGAAACATCATCTCGTTAAAAATGAGACCTTCCAAATTTTCCAAGATGAAATGCAAAGGTTTCTAAAATGGCAACTACAGATCTATTTTGCAGAAGGGAAATTCCAATCTGCATTTAGTCGTTCATGACGATGAAGACGTTGCCGATCTACAACCCTGTTAATCTCGATATTGAACCGATCAGCTCCTGATATTTACCTATAGCTGAAAGGAGAACATTTGAATTCATACATTTCTCAAGAGTATCAGCACAATGTAAAATTCAAACAGCCTTGTCCAGGATTTGAACTCGGATTCCTATGCCTCAAGCAAATACTCTTTTAGGCCAAATGTCATTGACCTTCACCGGAATTAGATTCTTTGCAACAAATTAATCACCGGCCATTCTTGTTGTCCAACTGACTTGATGAGATTTCTCAGTTTCTGAAGCAATCAGTGGAACAAAACATTCATATGATACACACACACACAATAGTGCGTATTTGCCTGCACACACATACACACACACACACACACACACACGAACACGCACACGCACACCCACTCACCGGCAAATACTCATTAACTATGCATATACGTGTTTGCTTGTAAAAGTAAAGTAAGTAAAGTCGACGAGGTGGCATAAAGTCGGTATCAGCCAGTCAGCAAGGGAGTCTATCCCCTTTTCAATGGCGCTAGACCAAGGAGATTGTTTTTATCATCTGAAGTGGATCGCCACACCTACCATCAGCTCCTTACTTTACCACACAGATCCATGTGCTACTCATACGCTGAGTTGGCGAGGACCGGTATCGAACTAGGAACCTTGTGGTTTCTAGCCGAACGCTCAACCGACTGAGCTAACATACACGGTGTAAAAATAAACTTTTGAAAAATATAGCCTGAGGGTTGTGGGAGTTAAATTCAATATTAGAGGGGTAAAGTAAAATTAATAAATCAATTAAAGTAATAAAAAACAACAATGCCAAAATATTTTTTTTAAATTCTTCCTTTTATTTTAATAGATAAATCTGTAGAGTGAAGATGATAAAAAAAATCTTCCTTTTATTTTGATGAATAAAACACCGAATGATAATAAACTCTTCCTTTTTATCGTAATAAAATTTATTAAAATAAAAGGAAGGGTGTTTTTTTTAATCATTATTATTCAGTGTTTTATTTATTAAATAGATAATACACTACACTGAATAATAAAAATACAGTTTTTAAACAAAATGTATCCTTTCCAGCGTAAAAGATGTAAACAAAAAATAAGTTGGTAGGTTTACGTTTTTTCAAAGTTTAAAAAAAAAAGTGTTACAGTTACATTAATAAAAGTTTGCAAATACAAAATTAAAATATATTGAGCAAAAGTTATAAATAAATTTCTTTAATTGATCAGTTTAAAAAAAAACATAAAAAACAAAAACAACAAAGAATAAATAGACAAAACTTTCCCGTCTACGTCCATGTTACATTTTAGAAGTCAAATCCGAAAGAAATATATCTCCGCAAATAACTTATTTTCCATCCTTAAATAAAATAAAACTTTTAATAAATCTAAACTGAAAGAATTGAAGAATAAATTAAATAACAAACTCACATGAGAATAACATTTTTTTAAATCAATTACTTACCTAAAATGCATCAACTGAGTTCTTGAAAACAATGTTTTGTTTTTAAAATATCTTTGTTAAATTATTTAATTCTCCAAAATTTTATTAAAATTGAACGAATGTTAGTTTAAAAATTCATCCACAACTTGAAATCTATCACTATTTTCTATAAATTGCTTTCAAACGTCAACAAACATTTAGTTTAGTGTAATAAAATATCATATTAACAGGTACATAAAATATAACCTGAATTTGAAGGGGTCATTTTTTGTTTATCACCGCTTTTGATAAACAAACGCTTTTGATAAACAAACATGCGAAGAAAAAAGATTTAAAAATAAATATTTTTACACAATTCTACAAATTGTATTTTAGTTGAATGAATGAGTGAAAAAAATAATACATTTTTTTTATCTTATAACTTAATAGCTCTATTATCTTAAAAGTTTAAAAATGTTTTCGTTACCATAAATTTGTCCGTATCTGCTAACGGAAGCAGATACGGACAAAATCTCGCAGGTAAGAAGGTGATATATAAATAAGTGGATATATCTTATCTATAGATAAATTTCTCGTAAAACTTTATAGATTAGATAATTATAAATACAAACCAAAATAAAAATAACTATGTAAAAATGTATATAACTAAACATGCATTTATTGAAAGATTCGTTAAAAATCGCCTAGACCATCGGATATTACAACAACTTCATAGTATATATAAACTAATGTTCTTCTATAAATTTTATGTATAAACTATATTGATCTTAAATTAGGTTCTCATTAATAAATGATTTAGATTATTGTGGAATCTGTGACGTAAGCCGTGACGTAGTTTCGGCTTCAGACAGAAATGCAATCTATCTCCATTATATATAGAAGATATATATATATATATATTATTACTATAATTTGAATGTTCGTTTCAATCATAATGGACAGTTTAAGTTTCAGTTTCTATCCGTCACAATTTATTTTGCTTATATATATAAGCAGGATATATCAAAAGGTCAATTTCTTAAGTGGAGTTTAAATTTTATAATTTAAATGTTCGTTTCCATCAAAAAGAAAAGAAACCCGGCTGTCTGTCATAATCTATTTTCCTTGTCAACACTGTCATCTGTTTTTTTTCCTTAAAAAATACACAGCCACATAAGATAACATTGGAAAAATAATATTCAAGATGATGCAGACAGAACGTTGTTTAACCTGGTTTCTTTGTTTAATGACATATCAACATTTGTGGGTTATTTAATGCCAAATTCATCCTTCTTAAGTTTTTACTTGACTCTTCTAAAATTTGGAAGCACACGCGCATGCACGCACACACACGCATACACACTCATACACGCACGCGCGTATATATGTATATGTGTGTTTTAAGAAAAAATACATGTATGTGTATATTTCAAAAATATAAGGTGTTGATAAGTATAAAGCACAAAAGTATATCTATTAATAATGGAGATTCACTTCCGGTTTTTGTCTGTAACAAAAACGACGTCACTGATTACGTCACTCTACCTAAAACTTCATAACGTAGAATAAATACACTCAAAATTTGAGCATGCAATGTTAGACAGTCCTCATTTGTTTTTGAAACAAGTTTTAATAAATACATACCTGGTGTTATCTATCTATATATAGTTTGTTTTGTTTTAATATATATTTAAAGTTATCAGAACTAAGTTTCCATTATTTATTTTACGTCGCCCAGAAGGCGTTTTTTTATTTTGATAGTATGAATAAAATTAAGTCTTTATTAAAAAATACTTTTAGTATTTTTTACTTATAAAAATGTTCAAAATAAAACAACAAAAGATAAACGATAGCAAAAAAAAAAGAAAAAAAAAGAGGTATTAATGCAGAATAGCACGCAAGAGACAATATCTTTAGAATCACATTTTACGTATAAATAGCATTAGATTACGGAAACTCTCGAAAAAGTCTAATCCTAACCCTAATCCTAACACTAAAACTAACCGTAACCCTTACTCTAACCTAAATCCACGCGTCTCAAATATTTCGGGTATTTCCGTGATATGTAATGAAATGTAATGCTTTTTATACACAATCTAATGATATTATTTCTTGCGCGCCATTCTGCATTAGTACAAAAAGAAAACTCTTAAGAAAAAATTACACAAAAAGTGTAAATATGATCATATAATGAACGCACTCTCTAACAGCTAGGCTTTAAATAACTGTAGACGAGTTGATACACCGTTAAAATAGACCAATCAATAAAAATACGTTGGGAAATTTTCCTGAAAATTAATTTGGTGCTTTTGGTAGATAACTTTTCTGTTTTTTTTTTTTTTTTTTTTTTTAAAGCACTTTTCAAAACTCGAAAATCATAAAGCACAGATATGGTGAATAATTTTGATGTTTCGGACTGTTCAAATATTTATAGTGGTATGTATAAACACAAAATTCTGGTCTGAACGTTGTTGTTTATACATACCGCCATAAAGATTGGGACAACAATCCGATACATCAAAATTATTCACATCAAACCTCATCTCAAAAAATATAGACAAATAATCAAGATAGCATCTATAAAATATTCTTATGTAAAGAAAATAAATCTTTTTTCATTTAAAACAACAAAACTTGTAAACGTTTGAAGATCTAGAAGTTAATAGCTAGAATTTTCCAATTCTGAAATTGCGAGGAAAAATAAATTACATTTCCTTATAACATAATCTGTCGTCGGCCATTTTGAAACATTCATCCAGCTTTTTCGATTAGCCGGGATCAAAAATGAAAAAGAAAAAAAAAAAGAAAGAATCAGAAACTAAAACTGCATAGGTCTTTGGTATTTTGATCCAAGCCCTTTGATCTGTTAGAAAAAAATGTCTGATGTTGCCTTAGAAACGAGTGTCTGCTTTGCGAAATGATTTTTAAGAGTCATCATGGTATTTTGATCCAAGTCTTTGATCTGTTAGAAAAAAATGTCTGATGTTGCCTTAGAAACGAGTGTCTGCTTTGCGAAATGATTTTTAAGAGTCATCATGGTATTTTGATCCAAGCCTTTGATCTGTTAGAAAAAAATGTCTGATGTTGCCTTAGAAACGAGTGTCTGCTTTGCGAAATGATTTTTAAGAGTCATCATGGTATTTTGATCCAAGTCTTTGATCTGTTAGAAAAAAATGTCTGATGTTGCCTTAGAAACGAGTGTCTGCTTTGCGAAATGATTTTTAAGAGTCATCATGGTATTTTGATCCAAGCCTTTGATCTGTTAGAAAAAAATATCTGATGTTGCCTTAGAAACGAGTGTCTGCTTTGCGAAATGATTTTTAAGAGTCATCATGGTATTTTGATCCAAGCCTTTGATCTGTTAGAAAAAAATGTCTGATGTTGCCTTAGAAACGAGTGTCTGCTTTGCGAAATGATTTTTAAGAGTCATCATGGTATTTTGATCCAAGTCTTTGATCTGTTAGAAAAAAATGTCTGATGTTGCCTTAGAAACGAGTGTCTGCTTTGCGAAATGATTTTTAAGAGTCATCATGGTATTTTGATCCAAGCCTTTGATCTGTTAGAAAAAAATGTCTGATGTTGCCTTAGAAACGAGTGTCTGCTTTGCGAAATGATTTTTAAGAGTCATCATGGTATTTTGATCCAAGTCTTTGATCTGTTAGAAAAAAATATCTAATGTTGCCTTAGAAACGAGTGTCTGCTTTGCGAAATGATTTTTAAGAGTCATAAAATATCTGTTATCAGATATGTTTCCACCTGAGAAAGGATCTGAATTTTCATATGCCAAGTTCCTTACCCTTATGTCCATCAGCGACTGTCAGTCCGGGGTGAACAATTAATTGATACATACTTACAGGATATATGTTTTTATAATCACCAGAGAACTCAAGTCTGTAAACAATAGGCGAGTACATGCTTACGCTAAACAGTGAAATTTCAATTAATGTCTCTCCTACAGTGCTCTACCATGAAAATTGGGAGCATATATATCAGTCATCCACAGACACACGTTTCGACGTTTACGTCTCATCAATGCGGTTCGACTTTATATATATATATATATATATATACTTGTTATACATTCTTATCTTAGAAAATGTTGCTGGTGATGGTATAGAAGCCATCGTCAACTTGGATTCATCAGTGGAGATGTTTGCGGTTTAATTTAAGGTCCACAGCCACACTAGAATTCCACTAGCCAGTAAGCCGAAGCTAGCCCTTGACCTTATAAGATTAAAATAGAGAGAAAGGCCTATTGTCGGTATCAGCCGTAAAGCGAGGGAGTATATCCCCTATTCACTAGCCTGGCCAAATATGCCACCATCTACCTCCCTTTTCCGCGTCAGATCCAACCTGTGCTACACATGCACTTGTACATGTAAAAGTCGTCGTCGGGGCGGCTTAATGTCTGTATCAGCCAGTCAGCGAGGGAGTCTATCTCATTTTCACTAGTGCTAGACCAAGGAGACTATTCTAGTATCTGAGGTGGAGCGCCACACCTACCATCAGCTACTCACGTTACCACACAGATACCTGCTACTCATACGCTGAGTTAACGAGGACCGGTATCGAACCAGGAACCTTGTAATTCCTAGCCGAACGCTCTACCGACTGAGCTAAACCGATGTATATTTCGTAATGAAAAATATCGAAAGCAGCCACACTCCTAATTAGTGATACGGGGTAGAGAACGATATGCATCCTCAATGAAGATGGAGAAACATGTATCTAAATTTTCCAACTAGTTTTGAGTGACAGCAGGTAGAATCTTCAAATTCGTACATTGCGGGCGGGAAAAATCAATTCAACCTCCCTGTAACATGATCCGCCACCGGACATTTTTAAACATTCATCCTACTATTTCAGATAGCTGGGATCAAAGAATAAAATAAAATCAGAAACTAAAACTGCATAGGTCTTGGGTATTTTGATCCAAGCTTAAATCTTTTAGAAAAAAATGTCTGATGCTTCCTTAGAAACGAGTGACAGCTTTGCGAAATGATTTTTAAGAGTCATAAAATATGTGTTATCAGATATGTTTCCACCTGAGAAAGAATCTGATTTTGCGCTTAAAGAATCTTTAGTAGTTTTGATAATTTGGAAAAGCACAAAACATGAGTATCATATTGATGAAAATAGCTTTGTTTTATTTATTTCATTCCTTTATTCTATAGATCTTCTTAATTTATTTATTAAAACAATCTATCATAATCCTCCTCCTTCACCTTCTCATCCTAATCATCATCATCATCATCATCAAAGTGTACTGACAGCATGGATTCCCATGACTCATTCGCCATCCGTATCAATCGGTTATCGCCCCTGGAAAGTCCTCCCCACGACATCGAGTATCCGTAGAGCTGATCAATTTAAGTCTTTACTGGTGTTGATAATTTGGAAAGGACAATTCAAGAATATCTTATTGATAAAAATAGCTTTTATTTATTTTATCATTTCTTTATTCTATTGATCTTCTTAATTTATCTATTAAAGCAACCCATCATCATCATCAACATCAACATCAACAACAACAACAACCACCACCACCACCACCACCATTAAGAAATAACAATTTTTTACTTTTTTAACGTGATCGTAGATATACGATCAAATAATGACAATCAGAATGAGATTTTCTCTTTTCACCTTCATCCGTATAAATCGATCATCACCCCAAGAAAGTCCTTCTCACGACATTCAGTATCCACAAAGCTGACTAATATAAGTCTTTACTTGATCAGATTTTGGAGGGATCCCGTCGCTTGTCTGAAGCTAAGCTGTCGACGAACTTGCTGAGTACCTTTTATCTGTATCTTACTCAACTATGGCCGACATGAAACCGATAGCTTCAAGGATTATGAGTTGCACATTTATATCCCACGGGTTGAGGTTGGAATAATGTTTCAACAACGGAAGACAGGAGAGTGTCATTAACAAAGAAAAAAAAAAGCAGCGTGACGTGACTGACATTTGGCCATGGGGTGAAATAAAAAAAGGATTTCTTTTAATGCTAAAACCTTTAATGCATTGTTGTCGTTGTTTTTAAACCTGGAAAAGACGTCAGTTTTCTTTCATTCCCGGGGTTATAAAATTCTTTGGAGCCAAAAATGTATGGAATTTAGAGTTTTGTCTATAATACTTCTAGCATATGGTCTCCCCAAAGAAACTGTTACCGTTATAATGACGCTATATAAAGACACGAAACCATTGCTTTGTTCACCCGATGGTGGCACAGATGTCTTTGATGTTGTCGCCGGAGTCCTACAAGATAAATTAGTACAATTTCTGTTTATATTCTCATTTACAGGGTGACCCCCCCAAAAAAAAACAGAACTCAATTTTGGGGGGTGGGGAGTGTCATCCTGTATATTCTAGATTACGTACTCAAACTACCGCTATAATGATGCTATACTAAGACATGAAATTAATGGTTCAAAATTAGACACTTGAACATATCGCTTGATAATTCTTTTAACTTGAACGCCTCGCACTGCAGGTTAACCGTACCTATATAAGGGACAAAATCATCGTCTTCTTGTTTTACAATATTTAGGCATTTATACCGTGTATGAAAAAGGCTATCTCTTTTATCAAAAATTTTTGATAAAATCTCTATAGGTTCGCTAAATGTCATTTCTACTGGCTTTTTGGGGAGAATTAAATTTGCATATTTCTTTGGTTCCTAATTTCTGCAATAATAGCGTGATTTTTTCCTCGTCAGTCAAATGCTGGCACCTTTTCATAAATATTGCTTCATATCTTCGAAAATAAGCTGGAAATGTTGACCCCAATATCAGGCCCGTATTTAAATTCAGATAGTGAATTTGAAATACCTTCAGCCGAAAAAAACTAGAATCTGGTTCTTTGGTCGACCTGGATAATGAACCTTCCAAAAGTGTTTTATTACATTTTTCCTGTTGTTCGAATAGTTGTTGCATTAATTTTTTTGCTGCTGCCGCTGTTGTTACTGTATTAATTGTTGTTGCTTTTGGTGTTGTTGCATAAATTGTTGTTGTTGCTGTTGCATGCATTACAGCAACTTATTTAAATCTGTAGTATGTTCCAGTTCAACAATTTTTTTAACTGTATACACAATAAAGTTTTCAAAATCCGAACAAGAGGAGGTTCCTAATTTCTGCAATAATAGTGTGATTTTTTCCTCGTCAGTCCAATGCTGGCACCTTTTCATAAATATTGCTTCATATCTACGGAAGTACGCTGGAAACGTTGACCCAGTATCAGGCTTGTATTTAAATTCAGATTCTTGAATTTGAAAATCTAGAATCTGGTTCTTTGGTCGGCCCAGATAATAATCCTTCCAAAAGTGTTTTATTACTTTTTTCTTGTTGTTTGAATAGTTGTTGCATTAATATTTGTTGTTGCTGCCGCTGTTGTTGCATGAATTGTTGCTGTTGTTGTTGCCTGAATTGTAGCACCTTCGTTAATTCTGTAGTTTGTTCCATTTTAGCAACATCTCAACAAGAAAATAATTTTTGTTCCAATTGTGTACACAATAAAGTTTTCAAAATCCAAACAAGAGGGGGAAACTTTTACTTTCTGTAAAACGAGGAACTCGTTAAGAAAACAATTATTTACTTTTCGAAATTGTTAAACAAGTGTAACGTTCTTCGTTAGCAAGTGTTATAAACAGTTACTTGCTTTCTGTAAGTTTTGGACAAAAGTCTAACATGTTTTGTTAGTGAGTATTGTCAACTGTATATATATATATTTTTTCGTTGTCGGTTAATTCTTGGACGGACGTTGTGATTTGTTCTGAATTCCTCGTCGCCACTGATATATCCGGGTTAAGGGATATATTATGAAGTTGATAGTAAGGTATATTGTCGCAGTAGTAGCTGGTGCGTCGAGTAGCAGTACCTCTTACGAGCAGTCGTAGTGGTAGTCTGGCTAGTAGGCTTGCGCTTATTTTCCCAGTACCCCACTCGTACCGAGTCAGGCACGAAGGCCCTATTTATGTGGGACCACCCACAAGCCGAGACTCATGGGTGGCGGGTAGAAAAATTGCGTCGATCCCGTCGGCATTCCCCCTCAAGGGGGCGCCTCAGGCGCTGGGCAATAAACCCAGCCCTGCCCCTTTAAGTCAAGGGGGCAGGTATTGCCGGGAGGAATGGCCCTCTGGGATCGACGCTATTAATTTACCATCTCACCGGTCTAGTGGCCGAAGCTCACTGAACCCCCGTCCCGAAGGATGGGTTGGAGGCGTAGGGGTCTTTACATGTGTCCCACTTTCACACGATATGGCACAAGGCCGTTTTATGTGGGCACCACCCACAAGCCGAGACTCATGGGGTGTAGGTAGAAAAATTGCGTCGATCCCGTCGGCATTCCCCTCAAGAGGGGCGCCTCAGACGCTGGGCAATAAACCCAGCCCCGCCCCTTTAAGTCAAGGGGGCAGGTATTGCCTGGAGGGATGGCCCTCTGGGATCGACGCTAATAATTTACCATCTCACCGGTCCAGTGGCCGAAGCGCACTGAACCACCCGTCCCGAAAGACGGGTTGGAGGCGTAGGTTTTATTTTCCCAGTACCCCACTCGTACCGGGTCAGGCACGAAGGCCCTATTTATGTGGGACCACCCACAAGCCGAGACTCATGGGTGGCGGGTAGAAAAATTGCGTCGATCCCATCGGCATTCCCCTTCAAGTTGGCGCCTCAGGCGCTGAGCAATAAACCCAGCCCTGCCCCTTTAAGTCAAGGGGGCAGGTATTGCCTGGAGGGATGGCCCTCTGGGATCGACGCTAATAATTTACCATCTCACCGGTCCAGTGGCCGAAGCGCACTGGACCCCCGTCCTGAAAGACGGGTTGGAGGTGTAGGGGTCTTTACATGTGTCCCACTTTCACACGATATGGCACAAGGCCGTTTTATGTGGGCACCACCCACAAGCCGAGACTCATGGGGTGGTAGGTAGAAAAATTGCGTCGATCCCGTCGGCATTCCCCCTCAAGGGGGGCGCCTCAGGCGCTGGGCAATAAACCCAGCCCCGCCCCTTTAAGTCAAGGGGGCAGGTATTGCCTGGAGGGATGGCCCTCTGGGATCGACGCTAATAATTTACCATCTCACCGGTCCAGTGGCCGAAGCGCACTGGACCCCCGTCCTGAAAGACGGGTTGGAGGTGTAGGGGTCTTTACATGTGTCCCACTTTCACACGATATGGCACAAGGCCGTTTTATGTGGGCACCACCCACAAGCCGAGACTCATGGGGTGGTAGGTAGAAAAATTGCGTCGATCCCGTCGGCATTCCCCCTCAAGGGGGCGCCTCAGGCGCTGGGCAATAAACCCAGCCCCGCCCCTTTAAGTCAAGGGGGCAGGTATTGCCTGGAGGGATGGCCCTCTGGGATCGACGCTATAATTTACCATCTCACCGGTCCAGTGGCCGAAGCGCACTGGACCCCCGTCCCGAAGACGGGTTGGAGGCGTAGGGTTTTTACATGTGTCCCACTTTCACACGATATGGCACAAGGCCGTTTTATGTGGGGACCACCCACAAGCCGAAACTCATGGGGTGGTAGGTAGAAAAATTGCGTCGATCCCGTCGGCATTCCCCTCAAGGGGGGCGCCTCAGGCGCTGGGCAATAAACCCAGCCCTGCCCCTTTAAGTCAAGGGGGCAGGTATTGCCTGGAGGGATGGCCCTCTGGGATCGACGCTATTAATTTACCATCTCACCGGTCCAGTGGCCGAAGCTCACTGGACCCCCGTCCCGAAGGATGGGTTGGAGGCGTAGGGGTCTTTACATGTGTCCCACTTTCACACGATATGGCACAAGGCCGTTTTATGTGGGCACCACCCACAAGCCGAGACTCATGGGGTGGTAGGTAGAAAAATTGCGTCGATCCCGTCGGCATTCCCCCTCAAGGGGGCGCCTCAGGCGCTGGGCAATAAACCCAGCCCTGCCCCTTTAAGTCAAGGGGGCAGGTATTGCCTGGAGGGATGGCCCTCTGGGATCGACGCTATTAATTTACCATCTCACCGGTCCAGTGGCCGAAGCTCACTGGACCCCCGTCCCGAAGGATGGGTTGGAGGCGTAGGGGTTTTTACATGTGTCCCACTTTCACACGATATGGCACAAGGCCGTTTTATGTGGGGACCACCCACAAGCCGAAACTCATGGGGTGGTAGGTAGAAAAATTGCGTCGATCCCGTCGGCATTCCCCCTCAAGGGGGGCGCCTCAGGCGCTGGGCAATAAACCCAGCCCTGCCCCTTTAAGTCAAGGGGGCAGGTATTGCCTGGAGGGATGGCCCTCTGGGATCGACGCTATTAATTTACCATCTCACCGGTCCAGTGGCCGAAGCGCACTGGACCCCCGCCCGAGCGGGTTGGAGGCGTAGGCACTTGTACCACCACAGTGTCGAATATTTATAGAGGACACTGTCCAATCAGATTATAGTGAGGGGGTACGAAGGTATTTACATATTCATTACATCAATTTCTATATAAGAAAAGCCAGTGTTCATTGGGAAACATAGATTGAAATTATACAATTACAATTATTATTATAAGATGAACAAACATTTTACCAATATGATATTTAATTCTTATATTTCTATATAAGAAAAGTCATTTGGTGTTGGAATAATGTTTCACTAATGGAAGAGACGAGTGTGTCATTAACAAAGAAGAAAAAAAAGCAGCGTGACGTAACTGACATTTGGTCATGGGGTGAAATAAAAAAAGGATTTCTTTTAATGCTAAAACCTTTAATGCATTGTTGTCGTTGTTTTTAAATCTGGAAAAGACGTCAGTTTTCTTTCATTCCCGGGGTTATAAAATTCTTTGGAGCCAAAAATGTATGGAATTTAGAGTTTTGTCTATAATACTTCTAGTATATGGTCTCCTCAAAGAAACTGTTACCGTTATAATGACGCTATACAAAGACACGAAACCAATGCTTTGTTCACCCGATGGTGGCACATATTTCTTTGACGTTGTTGCTGGAGTCCTACAAGAAGATAAATTAGTACAATTTCTGTTTATATTCTTATTTACAGGGTGACTCCCCCCCAAAAAAAATAAATAAATAACGGAACTCAATTTTGGGTGGTGGGGAGTGTCATCCTGTATATTCTAGATTACGTACTCAGACTACCGCTATAATGATGCTATACTAAGACATGAAAGCAATGGTTCATTCATCTGATAGTGACACAGATTTATTTGCTATTGTCACTGGAGTCCTACAAGGAGATAAATTAGCACAACTTCTGTTTATAATCTTATTTACAGGATGCCCCCCCACCAAAAAAGAACATAACTCAAATTGTATTTTTTTTTGGTGGGGGGGGGTGTCACCATGTATATTCTACATTACGTACTAGAAACGTCATTAAATCTAATGAAGGAAAAGAGTTTCCCACTATAAAAAAATGCACAAAAGCTATTACGGATGCAGACTACGGAGATGATCTAGCGCTTTTCACAAATACACCGGCACATGCCGAACCACTGCTGCATAACCTGGTCCAGGTAGCAAGAGGCATTGGTTTCTATTTGAACTCAGATAAAACTGAGTTCATGTGCTTTAAACAAGATAGAGACATTTCTACACTGGATAACAAGCCATTAAAATTCTACGGTCCCATCCGATAGGGCGGTGTTATCGTGGTTTAAAGTTTTCACTTACCTTTTCATACAAGAAAAGTCAGTGTTTATTGAGAAACATAGATTGAAATTACTTTTTGAGTACAATTATTATTATAAACGAAGAAACACTTTTACCAATTTGACATTTAATTCTATCCAAGAAAAGTCATGAGAAACATAGATTGAAATTACTTTTTGAGTACAATTATTATTATAAGACGAAGAAACACTTTTACCAATATGATATTTAATTCTATCCAAGAAAAGTCAGTGTTTATTGAGAAACATAGATTGAAATTACTTTTTGAGTACAATTATTATTATAAGACGAAGAAACACTTTTACCAATATGATATTTAATTCTATCCAAGAAAAGTCAGTGTTTATTGAGAAACATAGATTGAAATTACTTTTTGAGTACAATTATTATTATAAGACGAAGAAAACACTTTTACCAATATGATATTTAATTCTATCCAAGAAAAGTCAGTGTTTATTGAGAAACATAGATTGAAATTACTTTTTGAGTACAATTATTATTATAAGACGAAGAACACTTTTACCAATATGATATTTAATTCTATCCAAGAAAAGTCAGTGTTTATTGAGAAACATAGATTGAAATTACTTTTTGAGTACAATTATTATTATAAGACGAAGAAACACTTTTACCAATATGATATTTAATTCTATCCAAGAAAAGTCAGTGTTTATTGAGAAACATAGATTGAAATTACTTTTTGAGTACAATTATTATTATAAGACGAAGAAACACTTTTACCAATATGATATTTAATTCTATCCAAGAAAAGTCAGTGTTTATTGAGAAACATAGATTGAAATTACTTTTTGAGTACAATTATTATTATAAGACGAAGAAACACTTTTACCAATATGATATTTAATTCTATCCAAGAAAAGTCAGTGTTTATTGAGAAACATAGATTGAAATTTTTTTGAGTACAATTATTATTATAAGACGAAGAAACACTTTTACCAATTTGACATTTAATTCTATCCAAGAAAAGTCAGTGTTTATTGAGAAACATAGATTGAAATTACTTTTTGAGTACAATTATTATTATAAGACGAAGAAACACTTTTACCAATTTGACATTTAATTCTATCCAAGAAAAGTCAGTGTTTATTGAGAAACATAGATTGAAATTACTTTTTGAGTACAATTATTATTATAAGACGAAGAAACACTTTACCAATATGATATTTAATTCTATCCAAGAAAAGTCAGTGTTTATTGAGAAACATAGATTGAAATTACTTTTTGAGTACAATTATTATTATAAGACGAAGAAACACTTTTACCAATATGATATTTAATTCTATCCAAGAAAAGTCAGTGTTTATTGAGAAACATAGATTGAAATTACTTTTTGAGTACAATTATTATTATAAGACGAAGAAACACTTTTACCAATTTGACATTTAATTCTATCCAAGAAAAGTCAGTGTTTATTGAGAAACATAGATTGAAATTACTTTTTGAGTACAATTATTATTATAAGACGAAAAACACTTTTACCAATATGATATTTAATTCTATCCAAGAAAAGTCAGTGTTTATTGAGAAACATAGATTGAAATTACTTTTTGAGTACAATTATTATTATAAGACGAAGAAACACTTTTACCAATTTGACATTTAATTCTATCCAAGAAAAGTCAGTGTTTATTGAGAAACATAGATTGAAATTACTTTTTGAGTACAATTATTATTATAAGACGAAGAAACACTTTTACCAATATGATATTTAATTCTATCCAAGAAAAGTCAGTGTTTATTGAGAAACATAGATTGAAATTACTTTTTGAGTACAATTATTATTATAAGACGAAGAAACACTTTTACCAATATGATATTTAATTCTATCCAAGAAAAGTCAGTGTTTATTGAGAAACATAGATTGAAATTACTTTTTGAGTACAATTATTATTATAAGACGAAGAAACACTTTTACCAATTTGACATTTAATTCTATCCAAGAAAAGTCAGTGTTTATTGAGAAACATAGATTGAAATTACTTTTTGAGTACAATTATTATTATAAGACGAAGAAACACTTTTACCAATTTGACATTTAATTCTATCCAAAAAAAGTCAGTGTTTATTGAGAAACATAGATTGAAATTTTTTGAGTACAATTATTATTATAAGACGAAGAAACACTTTTACCAATTTGACATTTAATTCTATCCAAAAAAGTCAGTGTTTATTGAGAAACATAGATTGAAATTACTTTTTGAGTACAATTATTATTATAAGACGAAGAAACACTTTTACCAATATGATATTTAATTCTATCCAAGAAAAGTCAGTGTTTATTGAGAAACATAGATTGAAATTACTTTTTGAGTACAATTATTATTATAAGACGAAGAAACACTTTTACCAATATGATATTTAATTCTATCCAAGAAAAGTCAGTGTTTATTGAGAAACATAGATTGAAATTATTTTTTTGAGTACAATTATTATTATAAGACGAAGAAACACTTTTACCAATATGATATTTAATTCTTATATTTCTATATAAGAAAAGTCATTTGGGGTTGGAATAATGTTTCACTAATGGAAGAGACGAGAGTGTCATTAACAAAGAAAAAAAAAGCAGTGTGACGTGACTGACATTTGGCTATGGGGTGAAATAAAAGAAAGGATTTCTTTTAATGCTAAAACCTTTAATGCATTGTTGTCGTTGTTTTTAAATCTGGAAAAGACGTCAGTTTTCTTTCATTCCCGGGGTTATAAAATTCTTTGGAGCCAAAAATGTATGGAATTTAGAGTTTTGTCTATAATACTTCTAGTATATGGTCTCCCCAAAGAAACCGTTACCGTTATAATGACGCTATATAAGGACACGGAACCAATGCTTTGTTCACCCGATGGTGGCACATATTTCTTTGATGTTGTTGCTGGAGTCCTACAAGAAGATAAATTAGTACAATTTCTGTTTATATTCTTATTTACAGGGTGACTCCCCCCCCCCAAAAAAAATAACAGAACTCAATTTTGGGGGGTGGGGAGTGTCATCCTGTATATTCTAGATTACGTACTCAGACTACCGCTATAATGATGCTATACTAAGACATGAAAGCAATGGTTCATTCATCTGATAGTGACACAAATTTATTTGCTATTGTCACTGGAGTCCTACAAGGAGATAAATTAGCACAACTTCTGTTTATAATCTTATTTACAGGATGACCCCCGCCCCCAAAAAAACATAACTCAAATTGTATTTTTTTGGGGGGGGGCTGAGTGTCACCATGTATATTCTACATTACGTACTAGAAACGTCATTAAATCTAATGAAGGAAAAGAGTTTCCCACTATAAAAAAATGCACAAAAGCTATTACGGATGCAGACTACGGAGATGATCTAGCGCTTTTTGCAAATACACCGGCACATGCCGAACCACTGCAGCATAGCCAGGTCAAGGCAGCAAGAGACATTGGTTTCTATTTGAACTCAGATAAAACTGAGTTCATGTGCTTTAAACAAGATAGAGACATTTCTACACTGGATAACAAGCCATTAAAATTCTACGGTCCCATCCGATAGGGCGGTGTTATCGTGGTTTAAAGTTTTCACTTACCTTTTCATACAAGAAAAGTCAGTGTTTATTGAGAAACATAGATTGAAATTATTTTTTTGAGTAAAATTATAAGATGGACAAGCACTTTTACCAATTTGACATTTAATTCTTATATTTCTATATAAGAAAAGTCTCTCTCTAAATAAACACTTTATTGTGAAACACAGATTGAAATTATTTTTAGAAAAAATGATCATTATAAGATGAAGAAAGCGTTTTAAAAATATTCTAAAATGTCTTTTCATTAATGATAATGCTGTCTATGGCACATAGGCGTGATCTTTGATAAATTTCCTTAGATGTTGATTTAATGTCTTTGTCTTCCGTATGATACAAATATTATTTTCTATTTCTAAATTTGGAGAGAGAGAGAGAGAGAGAGAGAGAGAGAGAGAGAGAGAGAGGGGGGGATGGTATAGGAATAAGAAACTGGTCACAGAAAATCAGAGAATGAGAGACAAAGAATGAGAGAGAGAAAGTGTAGGCTATGGAGAGAGAGAGAGAGAGAGAGAGAGAGAGAGAGAGAGAGAGAGAGAGAGAGAGACAGACAGACAGACAGACAGACAGACAGACAGAGAGCGGGAGTGAGAGAGAGAGAGAGAG
This sequence comes from Doryteuthis pealeii, assembly GCA_023376005.1. Taxonomy (NCBI): domain Eukaryota; kingdom Metazoa; phylum Mollusca; class Cephalopoda; order Myopsida; family Loliginidae; genus Doryteuthis; species Doryteuthis pealeii. Next base: position 9,648,823 of record CM042179.1, on the reverse strand, counting down.
AGAGGATGGTATAGGAATAAGAAACTGGTCACAGAAAAGCAGAGAATGAGAGAGAGAGAATAAGAGAGAGAAAGTGTAGGCTATGGAGAGAGGGAGAAAGAGAGAGAGAGAGAGAGAGAGAGAGAGAGAGAGAGAGAGAGAGAGAGAGAGAGAGAGAGAGAGAGATTGTTCTTGAACCTCTACTTTCTACACTGACATTGGTGTAACTGTCTGACTTTTTCTGAGGTTTAACTTAATAAGATGAACTTTCCCTCTTACTTCAATAAAATAATACCCGCGGGTGGCCCTGTTGGGTAGTAGAGCTAACATACTGCAAATGCGACGTTGAGAATAATTATAATTATATGATATTAAAAAAGAACAAGATGTGGCATTACATAACCTACAATAGTTGATATACCATTAACTCTTTGCCTACCAAATTATAATTATATGATAATTATATGATATTAAAAACTATAATTATATGATATTAAAAAAGAACAAGATGTGGCATTAAATAACCTACAATAGTTGATATACCATTAACTCTTTGCCTACCAAATTATAATTATATGATAATTATATGATATTAAAAACTATAATTATATGATATTAAAAAGAACAAGATGTGGCATTAAATAACCTACAATAGTTGATATACCATTAACTCTTTGCCTACCAAAATTATAATTATATGATAATTATATGATATTAAAAACTATAATTATATGATATTAAAAAAGAACAAGATGTGGCATTACATAACCTACAATAGTTGATATACCATTAACTCTTTGCCTACCAAATTTTCTTGGTATTTTTTTTTTACCCGTATGATGGGGATATTTCAAAGTTCACAATCTATTCCCTTCAGAACTCATTCTTTAAAAAATCATATTATTATTGTAATCAGAGTCCCTCTGTTGAATTATAATGAACTAACCATCAGTTTTTTTGTACGTTATTACGATAGGATCGAATTGGGAGGCGAGCCACTATGAGCGGCTTAAAGTAGGCAAAGAGTTAATACACATGAAATTAATGAAAATGAGTTCTATAAACAAATTACACACACACACACACACACACACACACACACACACACACACACACACACACACATATATATATATATATATATATATATATGTATAGGAGAAGGAAAACTCTGAATTCAAACCTGTTAAAACCCGTTTCTAACTACTACTACTACTACTACTACTACTACTACTACTACTGATGTTGCTGCTGCTGCTATTGCTGCGAAATATATTTTTCTCGAGTTATGTCTACTGGAAAATGGGATGGTTTTATTGAACTTCTTCAGTGATTCGAAGGGCTTTACAAACGATGATACACAGGGTACTTGAACACTACCTGGATATGTTCACTCGGTTATAATTTCTTCAGTAATTCCGATGACTTCCTCAATTGTTCTATGTTTGTCCTTGAGAACTAAGGTAGTAAGTTTGCTATTCTTATACATAACCTTGTTGAATAAGTTCGATACTCTTCGAGCTCAAACTTCCCCAGCTTATTCACTCTGAATTAAAAAAAAGATAGACGGATGAAGAACCTATGACTTAATCAGCTATTGATAGTTATACATAAAAAAATTGATCTGCCCTAGACACAGCTATCAAATGTTGCCATTAAAAAATCCAGTAGGAGTACCTAGCATTTTCTGGTGCTCTCTGGGAACTTTCCAGGGATTAACGGGTACCGCAGCTAGTACATAATAAACCGTCCATGATTCTAAAACTTCATAAAATCTATTATCGCTAGAGTAAGAATGTGTTTTTCATTACGTGATGGAAATAAAAGCGGTAATAAAAGACTACCTGCTCGTAAATTCCTACCATAAAATAAACTGAACCCCCATTTTATGTCTGTGTTTTTGTATTAAATGTTTTATTTTTCTTGCACCCGTTATGTTACAATACAAAATATATTTTCTTTATTTTAATATTCATTTCAATGTGCATATTCTAAAAGTTTTTATTTTGTGAGAATGTTATTTTTAAAGTGGGGGCTCGTTTTACAATTTAGGCATAAATTGGATCCTCCTTTTATGACGGTAATTTTGTTTTTTCGTCGACGATGATTAAAGTCTGACGTTTTTATTTTAGAGTACCAAAGCCAAAAAGAAAAGAAATAACAACAACAAAAGGTAATATTCAACTTTTTACTCGTAAATTCCTACCATAAAATTAGGCTTGGGCATTTTATGGTAGGAATTTACGAGTAAAAAGTTGAAGTGTAAAAACGAACCCCCACTTTAAAACTAAGCATTCTCACAAAATAAAAGCTTTTAGAATATACACATTGAAGTGAATATTAAAATAAATAAAATATATTTAGTATTGTAACATAACGGGTGCAAGAAATATAAAACATTTATTGCAAAAACACGGACATAAAATGAAGGTTCAGTTTATTTTATGGTAGGAATAAACGAGCAAATAGTCCTTTATTACCATAAAAGCCAGAAAATAAAATGTAAATTTAATCCTTGGAACAGTGTATGTGCTATTCCCATTGTATATAGGGGCCGTGTTAGCTCAGTCGGTAGAGCATTCGGCTAGAAACCACAAGGTTCCTAGTTCGATACCAGCCCTCGCCAACTCAGCGTATGAGTAGCACAGGGATCTGTAATGGTAGATGTGGTGCTCCACCTCAGAAGCAAAAAACAATCTCCTTGGTCTAGCGCCAGTGAAAAGGGGATAGACTCCCTCGCTGATTGGCTGATACCGACTTTAGGCCACCCTGACGACTTTACTACTTTACTATTTATATTCACCAACCCCACCGCACGAGCAGGATATGACACGAAGTCAATTTCTTAAGCGGAGTTTAACAGGTTTGAATTCAGAGTTGTCCTTCTCCTAGACTGGTTACCTAGCCAAGGTTAAAGGTCCCAGTCTACCCTGCTATGGGTAAATAGAAACCGTTACCGTTATAATGACGATATATAAAGACACGGAACCAATGCTTTGTTCACCCGATGGTGGCACAGATGTCTTTGATGTTGTCGCTGGAGTCCTAGAAGAAGATAAATTAGTACAATTTCTGATTATATTCTCATTTACAGGGTGACTCCCCCCCCCAAAAAATAAAAATAACGGAACTCAATTTTGGGGGGTGGGGAGTGTCATCCTGTATATTCTAGATTACGTACTCAAACTACCGCTATAATGATGCTATACTAAGACATGAAAGCAATGGTTCATTCATCTGATAGTGACACAGATTTATTTGCTATTGTCACTGGAGTCCTACAAGGAGATAAATTAGCACAACTTCTGTTTATAATCTTATTTACAGGATGACCCCCCCACCAAAAAAAAAACATAACTCAAATTGTATTTTTTCGGGGGGGGGTGTCACCATGTATATTCTACATTACGTACTAGAAACGTCATTAAATATAATGAAGGAAAAGAGTTTCCCACTATAAAAAAATGCACAAAAGCTATTACGGATGCAGACTACGGAGATGGTCTAGCGCTTTTCGCAAATACACCGGCACAAGCCGAACCACTACAGCATAACCAGGTCAAGGCAGCAAGAGGCATTGGTTTCTATTTGAACTCAGAAAAACTGAGTTCATGTGCTTTAAACAAGATTGAGACATTTCTACACTGGATAACAAGCCATTAAAATTCTACGGTCCCATCCGATAGGGCGGTGTTATCGTGGTTTAAAGTTTTCACTTACCTTTTCATACAAGAAAAGTCAGTGTTTATTGAGAAACATAGATTGAAATTATTTTTTTGAGTAAAATTATAAGATGGACAAGCACTTTTACCAATTTGACATTTAATTCTTATATTTCTATATAAGAAAAGTCTCTCTCTAAATAAACACTTTATTGTGAAACACAGATTGAAATTATTTTTAGAAAAAATGATCATTATAAGATGAAGAAAGCGTTTTAAAAATATTCTAAAATGTCTTTTCATTAATGATAATGCTGTCTATGGCACATAGGCGTGATCTTTGACAAATTTCCTTAGATGTTGATTTAATGTCTTTGTCTTCCGTATGATACAAATATTATTTTCTATTTCTAAATATCGTATCACCTTCCATATAACAACAAATGCCCTGAAGATGATCTAATTAATAGATCGAAACACTGCAGCGTCGGCCAATAAACCCACCACTTAACCCATTTAAACCTGTGTTTTTTCATTTTTCTTAATATACTACATACCGTCGGATTCACTTCCTTTCTTCACACACACACACACACCACACACACACAATAATATATATATATATATAATATATATATATATATATATAGATAGATAGATAGATAGATAGATAGATACACAATGGATATTTGGATTATTCGGACTATTGTTCTGATCTTTATTGTTATCTGTACAACGTTTCAGACGATGTGCCCTCCATTACACCACTTGTTATTTTGCTTGTATTCCAGTATACAACCGAAGGCCAAATGCTACTATTTATCCATATTACTGTGGTAATGTTATAATGAAATCAGATTATATGGCTTTTCCCATTGAAGAATGCTTAAGAGAGAGAGAGAGAGAGAGAGAGAGAGAGAGAGAGAGGAGAGAGAGAGAGGAGAGAGAGAGAGAGAGTAGAGGTGGTTGTGTACAATGGTTATTTTCGCCAAAATGGATACGGCGAACCGAATTCAAATTCTGTTTGTTTTTCACATACCGGTAATACCCTTGGGAAACGTATAGATCCAATTATTCTCTCTGTAGATATAGTCAAATTGTAGGTCTGCCTGGGCTCTTGAAACGTGGTATGCCTGAGAGATGGAAAACTCTTAATTCAAAACAATTAAGCTCGTTTAAAGAATGCCTAAGATGTTGACTTATCATTAATCGATTATTTAAGGTAAAATTTTAGTCGACAGTACAACTTTTTGATTTGATTTGGTTTTGTTCTTGTTTTACGGCTTTTCAACCTCAATGGGTCATTTAATGCCGACTATGTTTTTTGAAATGAATTGGTGATAATGTTTAATTTTCTGAAGATTTTTTTGTTTTTGACATATTTTTTGTGAATGGAACTTTTAGATGATTCTTTTTAACATATATTTTTTGTGTTTTCATTTTTTTGGGGAAGATTTTTTAGATTTTGTTGTAGATGTGTGCTTCTTTTATGTATCCAAATAGTTTTTCTGGGTTTATTTGATAGAATATCTGTTTTAGATTTGTTGTTTGGTAGTATTTTTTTCGTATATGTTTTAGGTTGCTACATTCTGTTAAAATGTGTTTGATTGTGTAGGGTTTTTGGCATGGTATGCAATATGGGGCTGCTTCGTTTTTTGAGGAGGTATGAATGGGTAATGTATTTTTTGAATAAAAGTTTCTGTAGTTTCTTAAATCATTCTTTCATTACTTAATTTAGAAATTGATTTACGTGACTATTTCTACTTATTACCTACCGGTCCCGCCAACTCAGCGTATGAGTAGCACAGGGATCAGTGCGGTAAAGTAAGGAGCTGATGGTAGGTGTGGCGCTCCACCTCAGATGCTGGCACATGGGCGTGATCTTTGACAAATTTCCTTAGATGTTGATTTAATGTCTTTGTCTTCCGTATGATACAAATATTATTTTCTATTTCTAAATTTGGAGAGAGAGAGAGAGAGAGAGAGAGAGAGAGAGAGAGAGAGAGAGAGAGAGAGAGAGAGAGAGAGAGAGAGAGGGGGGGGTGCGGCGCTCGACCTCAAACGCAAAAACAATCTCCTTGGTCTAGCGCTATTGAAAAGGGGATAGACTCCCTCGCTGACTGGCTGATACCGACTTTAGGCCGCCCCGTTGACTTTACTTTTACCTATACCATGAGGTAAAAGTATTGTTTTAAAAACCTTTTTTCATTAATTGAAAAAAAACAATTACAATATTCTTTTTTAAATTTACGTTTTTCAAATTCAGCGTGGTACGAAAATACAACTCCTAATTAATCGACTATCATAATTACACAAAATAGGAAAACATATCATTATTTTTAGTTTTTCACACCAGCATTAGCTGATTATTATTATTATTATTATTATTATTATTATTATTATTATTATTATTATTATTATTTACTCCTTTTGAGTTTTCACATCAGTGTTAGCTGATGGTCTTTCACTGGAGTCTGAGTGACAGCAAGTCTCCTCAGGTCTCCAGGACTCTTCTGAGTATTCTGGCAGATTGCAGCAGTGCAGTGTTCTGAATGGTTTCAATCCTTCCTCTGATTTCCAAACTTTCCAAACCCTTTTCTAATCCTTTTGGGACCGTTCCAAGTGCACCAACCACAATTGGTATCACTTTCACTTTCATATTCCATAACTTTTTCAGTTCTCTGGCAAGGTCCAGATTTTTGTCTATTTTTTCATTTTCCTTTAACTTCACCCTGTGATCTGCTGGCACTGCAAAATCCACCAGTTGACAAGTTCTTTCTTTTTTGTTTATCAACACTAGGTCTGGCCTTCTTGCTGGGATAAGGTGATCCGTTTTTATCTCAAAGTCCCAGAGAATTTTATGCATTTCGTTCTCAAGAACAGATTCTGGTTTATGCATATACCATTTTGTTGTGTGCTCAAAATTTAATTTTTTGCATAATTCCCAGTGGATCACCTTCCCAACCCAGTTGTGTCTAGCTTTGTATTCTCGTTGTGCTAGTTTGCTACATTCGCAGAGTATATGGTTAACAGTCTCATCTCTATTCCCGCAAAGTCTACACTTACTATTCAGTTGGGTCTTATCAATTTTCGCTTTGATGTAGTTTGTCCTTATGGCATTATTTTGTGCAGCAATTATAAGTGATTCTGTTTCTCTTTTGAGGTATTATTATTATTATTATTATTATTATTATTTTACTCCTTGTGAGATTTTACCCACCAGCGTTAACTGGTGCTCTTTTACTAAAGTATGAGGGACAACAAGTCTCCTTAGGTTTCCAAGACTCTTCTAAGTATTCTAGCTGATTACAACAATACCGTTTGTTTTCTAAACTTTTGGGAATCTTTCAAAGTGCACCAACTAAAATTGGTATCACTTGATAATACTTTAGTATTTGCCCAAGGTCTTCAGTCCAATTTCACTGATCACTTAACATATACATTTATTTTAGTGTCGTATGGGTTGATCCAATTTCTCGGTAGTCGCTGTCCATAAAAGTTCTGAATTACGCTATTTCGTTCCAATTAAAATCGGATTAATGGTAATCATACACTTCACTGGGAAAAGTCTGGGAATTTTCCAGAAAATGTTAAGGCAGTGGAAAAAGCAGGTCGTCCGTTCTTCGAATTTTATAATGTTGATGTTCGAATGTACTTCAGCAATTATTAAATTCAATCAAAGATGGATTTAAAAGAGTTAATGGATAAAAGAAAAAGTAGCAAAAATATATGAGGAAATTACTGTATTTTCTATGATCAAAACACACACACACACACACACACACACACACACACACACACACACACACACATATATATATAATATATATATATATATGTGTGTGTGTGTGTATATATATAAAGATGTCTCATAAAAGTATCGAGATTGAAGGTGTATTTACCAAGATAGAAATGAACAATGAACAGAACATTCATTTTTTTTCAGAAAAAAAGGTGTGTCATAAAAGTGCAGAGTTTAAAGCTGTATTTACCAAGATAAAAATGAAAATGAATGGAAAGTTAATTTTTTCAAAAAAACAAAAAACAAAACAAAAACAAGGTGCGATAAAGTACAAAACATCTCGATCCTTTTTTGACACACTTTTATATATATATATATATATATATATATATATATATATATATATATATATATATATATTCAAAACTTACATACTGAGGGGATTTTTGCTGACGACAGCTGATTAATCTTAAAGGCAAAGCTCTCCTATAAAACGGACTGAACACTCTATGATGGCCTTTACATATATACATACATATGTGTTTATCAGTTAAAATCCTCGTTCTAGTCTGTAGGTGCTGATGGTCGAGTTGTTAAGAAGTCTAACTGATGATAAATCGATCGGATTTCTATCCCGGTTGGAGGTAGCCTGTTATTGTCTAACCACACTGAAGTGGCTTGTTACATCGAAACACGGTGTCTGTGGATGACTATATAAGATAGATAGATATTCTCAGTGTTCGTGAATTTTGAGTACATATTCTTTCGGTACACTAGGAGAAGTTTCCATGACAACGTCACATGCTAAATTCAATTCGAAAATTAAACTAAATCCAAAAATGCTATCTAAAAAGTCTGAAACTCAACCAATTGTAAGTTATTGATGATTTCTGATTTTGTCATAGCAAGATCAATATCCCGATGTGGCACTGAATCTAAGACAATTTTTTTCTATTATTATTTCACATATATTGAACATTATTGTACAAGATTGTACAGATGCAGGAATGTATAAGTGCAGATAGTGCGCAAAAAATAATATCATTAGAATCACATTTTACATTATAAATAGCATTAGATTACGGAAACCCCGAAGTATCATAAACCCTACCCTAAAATCAAACCTAACATTAACTCTAAACCTAAAACTAACCCTGACCTTAGCTCGTCAAATGTTTCGGGTATTTCTGTAAAATGTAATGGAAATGTAATGCTTTTTATATGTAATCTCATATATAATCTTTTGCGCGCTATCATGTATTAATACCAAAGACACATATACTAAATGAAAACTTCCCACATTCACAAAACAACAACAACAATAACAACAACAACAAAATAAAGCCTAAAAAAATATAAAAAATTCAATTCAATCACATGATATCATAACATTGATACAAAAATCAAAATTATTATATGTATGTATTTTTCCAACGGTCCAAAACGGGTAGGATGTGACACAATGATGATTTATATCAAGAGAATACAGTTGGTTTGAATTCAATTTTTCTTCCCCTAGATTGGCCATTTTAACAAACATATATAATATATATATATATATATATAATATATATATTATATATATATATATGGGAGAATATGTGCTTAATATGTCACTGAAAATAGCCATATTTGATTATACTATATATATATATATATATATATATATATATATATATATATATATATATATATATATATATATATATATATTGAATGTGTGTTGTGGTGTATCTCTCGTCCGGNTTGATTACATCGCAGAAAAAAGAACAAAAACCAACACGTAAAATCTGACTGCAATTAATCAATATCTTGATTAATCCAGTGGATTTAACCCTGAAGATCTTTACCGGTGAAAACTCGAAGGAGTGGTTATTACCGTGTACCTTTATATTAAATTTTTGCTGTACTAACCTATGAGCACTTTATATTTATTATATCGCTGCCTTATCATTGGAAACTTGGAAATTCATTAACCACTGTGACCATTTTCACCGCGTAAGTCACATTTTCCACAAATACCATATATTATATAATTATATAATATATATTATAAAATATATATATAATATAAGTAAGTAAAGTCAACGGGGGCCTAAAGTCGGTATCAGCCAGTCAGCGAGGGAGTCTATCCCCTTTTCACAGCGCTAGACCAAGGAGATTGTTTTAGCATCGAGTGGAGCGCCACACCTACCATCAGCTCCTACTTACCGCACAGATCCCTTTTGCTTACTCATACGCTGAGTTGGCGAGGACCGGTATCGAACTAGGAACGTTGTGTTTCTAGCCGAACACTCTACCGACTGAGCTAACATTCATCCAATCTTTCTATATATATAATTATTAAGATAATCTTTTATTTATTTTTTACTGATCTATCTGAATTAATTTAGTATATTTTTTTTTATTTTACAACTGAAAAAAAAAGCTAAGTAAATAAATTCTTCTATTTGACCGTTTTTTATTTTTTTGAATTCAAGATACTTACAATGTAGCAATATTCACCGAAAGTTAACAAGACAAGAAGTATATATATATATATATATATATAATATATATATATATATATATATATAATTTTCAAAACCCAATTCTCAAGAGATATTACAAAGGTAAGAGAGGATTTTATCTTCTCTAATAACTTATATAGATAATTATGATTCAAAGGAGTCTAATAATAGATGAGAAAAACTTTCTATCAGGGCCCCAATCTCAAAAAGTGTTTTAATACTTTTGAGAAGGTCCCTTGGAAAAGGATTTTTCATTTATCTCCCTCATTTCATTCATTTTTATTTCATCCATTCATTCATTTTACCATTAATGTTTAACTATATATATATACTAGCAGCGGCTACCCGGCGAAGCCCGGGTAGTGGAGATAAAAACATGGTTTAATAATCGTTGGCAGAAATCTATTACTACTGAATAGCGAGTTCGGTCCTCGCAGGATGACCATAAAAATCACACGTATAAAAACGATCTTAATTTAATTCTACCTGGGTGGAAGTCAGGGAATTTTCTCTTTTTGTCAGATTTGAGGGAATGACATCATATGGCTAAACTTGCAAATCGGTCGAAAAAAATTAAAACATAGTACAGCGGGTTAGCTCAGTCGGTAGACCGTTCGGCTAGAAATCACAAGGTTC
>CM042179.1:9615794-9633294 GCA_023376005.1 Doryteuthis pealeii | reverse complement strand
TTCCTATTGAGTGCGTTCTTGCCTGATAGTAACCTACCAATATATTTGCCCGATTATTCTGTCATCCGGGTAACCACAGAGTTTCCAATTTCCCAAGCTTATTTTCGTCTTTTCCATTAACGTTGTAGTATTAACGTTTGTAGTGTAGTTTTTTTTTCTTAGGAGCCTTTTTACACAAAGATGTATCGTATCAATCATTCCTATTACAAAGAATTTGTACACATTGGTATGGTTTCAAATATTCCCGTCAAACACTAATAATAATAATTATACGATTTCAGTTTTTTGTTTGTTTATTGATTTTAACGGCATATCAACCCGTCTGGGGTTATGTCATGCCTAACAGTTAGGAAGTGATACATATCGTGTATATATATTTATACTTTTTAGTAATTGATTTTAATAAATGAGTTAGCATTATTTGGGATTATGTTGTATGTATGGTATTGATTAGTTTCATGTCTATATTCTATGGTATAATTTTATTTCCCTAAAAAAAGAGAGAATATCCTCCATGTTGACATTTTCAAAGAGATCTTTCATATTGTTTGCTTTAAAATAACGGTTTCAGATGTGAGCAAAAAACCTGCATTCCGTGAATAAGTGTTTAACTGTCAAAGGTGTTCCACATTGTGGTTGTTGTTCTTGTTTGAGTATATTGGAGTGCGTTAGTCTTGTATGACCAATGTATAATCAAGATACAATGGCTTGTTCTTTTCTAGACTTCCTTAAAAATGGTCTCCAGCCTCCCGAAGTGGGTTTGATTAGGAATAGTTTATTGTAGATGTTGTTATTCCAGTGTTGTTGCCATTTTGTATGAAGGAATCTATTAATTTTAGGTTTCAGGTCAGTATATGGTATCTTGAAATTTTGTCGTACATTCTTGTTCCTTTCTAGGTAATTATTTCTATTTAGTACTAGTCATGTTTTACACACTTATATGGTTTCAAGTAACTAATGGTATGCCTTGAGAAAACTTCAGCATAAAGTTAATATTCTTAATACAAATAATTTGTACACGCATGCTCACGCACACACACACACCACACACACACACACACACCCACACACACATATATATATAATTATATATATATATATAGTTATTTTATGACATCTCACTTGTACGATTAACGTGGTGAGTAACCTACAAACCGAAGCTCATGCGGTGGGCAGTGATAAAAATTGCGGGTATTCCTTCGGTATTTCTCTTTTGAGGCACCTCAGGCACTGGGCAATAAATCCAGCCCTGACCCTTTAAGTCGAGTGAGAAAGTGTTGCCTGGGGGAACAGCCACGGGTGATCCCTGTCGCCATCCCCATATATATATATATATATATATATATATATATATATATATATATATAATATATATATATATATGTAAAAATGAAAAAGGAATTGAATCCGACAATATGAGGAAAAATGAGTAAAGAAAAGAAAAGTAAATGGATAAAATGAATTTAATCGATCACTTACACATGTGTTTCGGTCAGTCCATGTGTGTGTGCGAAGTGTTTTCACACACATGGACTGACCGAAACACATGTGTAAGTGATCGATTAAATTCATTTTATCCATTTACTTTTCTTTTCTTTACTCATTTTTCCTCATATATATATATATATATATTATATATATATATATATATTACATTTTATTGTACTGTGTTGAAATTACTACTATTTATCTTGGGATCTTGTGTTGCCTTTAATGAGGTAGGTTGTGGGAGTGTAAACTAACGCTGGTCTTATAGATACCTTTTAAATTCTCTATTCCCAACTGATGTGATATTTAGCTTAAGACTTGTGGTTCATTTATGTCTTGAGTTGCGAAGGGATTAAATTCTATTATTTAATAATTTTTCTTATCGGAAAGTTTAATAATTGCTAATTTTCTTGTAGACATTGGAATCATGGAACATTCAGAGACTTGTACACGTTTGATGCAGGTTTCTAAATGACTTATGATTCCTAAACAAAAGATACCAATGATTAAATGCTTCGATAAGAAAAATCTATTAAATAATAGAATTGAATCAATTAGCAACTGTAAACACAGATCACGTTGTTATTGAAAATATAAAAAGAATTGTATTCTCAAATTTTAATCATATACACGAGCTAGAGTCTATAATAAGAATTAAGTTTAAAAAATAACACAGGAAAACAAAAACAAATAAAAAAAAACAAGGAAATAAATAAATAACTGAGATTAAGTCGGACTGACAAAGAAACATATCAACAGGAACTCTAATTTTCTGTTAATTTTTTAAATAAGAAAAGTAGCATTGTATTGTATAAAAACATAATAAAATAGAAAGTAATGAATTATGCGCTGTAAGATATTTTAATATTTATTTTTTATAAGTAATATTTTCTTTGGCATAATTGATTTGGAAACTTAAATAAAAAAAAATATTGTAAATACTCATTTTGAATAAATTTTAGTTTAATTGAATCTTAATTTATTTTTCGTTTCAATGCTTTAGACTAATTCCTGAGTAGTTTAGTTTGCTTCATTTTTCGTTTAATGCAATATTAACCTTCGTGGTTTATCTAATGCTAAAGTCATCCTTGTAGAAGAACAGTAGTGGTACTATTTAATCATTTCTGGTGGGGGTATAAGGTGGTTCATACTGTTTTCCAAGGTGAAGATAATAGCGTGAGTGGAGTTTAAATTCGGTTACTATTCACAGTCCAACACGTTAGCCACACAATGCCACATGGACCCCCCCCATCGTGAATAATTTTCTGGGAGAAAATCGATCTTTACATTTCAATTTATTGATCGTATTTTCCACCCCTGCAAAGCTGGGTAAATCAGCTAGTATACAATGTTTTGTTGAATGCCCCTGTCTTACAATGGGCTACCCATAGATACATTTCATTATGCATTGATAACAGATGGTTGAACTCTTTATTTATTTCTTCTGTTTCATAGAATTCATCATCGGGCGTTATTGAACATTTAATGGCATAGCGTCTTTAATATCCTGAAGCTTTTTCACATTAATTTCCTACTTCCTTGATATATATATATATATATATATATATATATATAATATATATAAATATATATATATATATATACAGACTCACACTTACATGCACACAATATATATACATATTTACACTCAAATACATAGACATATACATGTACATATAAATACATATACATATATATATACATACGTATATATATATATATATATATATATATTATATATATATATATATATATATATATATATTTCATATTTGTTTTTCTATTTCTATACATACGTATATATACACACACATATATATATACCCATGTAGACACACATTCACATCACACATATGTACATAAATACACACACACGCACATACATATATATATATATATATATATATATATATATATATATATATATATATATATATATATATATATATATATATATATAATAAGAGAGTTTCATAATTTGCTTGAAGCATTGTGTATGTATTGGTTAGGAGGTTGATTTAGAAGGCCATCACAATGCAGTTTGGAATAAATAAAAAATAATAATACGGTAACAATGATGGTGTGTGTTGACCTGTTTTTAATTATCTTGAATTTTCTAATACCTCTTTATCAAAAGAATTGAACTGAAGCAGTACAGCTATGGCATTTCTTCCTAAATATTTTTTTTTCATTTAGGAAGAAATGCCATAGCTGTACTGCTTCAGTTCAATTCTTTTGATAAAGAGGTATTACCTCGAAATTCAAGAAATAATTAAAAAAATACAGGTCAACACACACCACCATTGTTACCGTATATTATTTTTATTTATTCCAAACTGCATTGTGATGGCCTTCTAAATCAACCTCCTATATTATATATATATATATATAATATATATATATTTAAGAGAGAGAGAGAGAGAGAGAGAGAGAGAGAGAGAGAGAGAGAGAGAGAGAGAGAGAGGAGAGAGAGAGAGAGAGTTAGTGGGAAGTAAAAGGGAAAATAACGCTTTAGAGAACAAGTAGTGGGGCTTAAAAAAAGATATTAAAAAGAGAAAAAACGAAAGATTTAAATGGACAGAAATGGAATATGCTAACCCAAATCGTGTGTAAAAATCAAGACCTGTATTTTAGGGGACAAAAAGCGCATTCATAACATCATCGATATGTTTTGCTCATTAAACTGGACATTGCTATGGTAACAGGAATTTGAAAATCTTTAATAATCAGCGTGATGATTTTTTTTTTTGCCGATCACCTTTATTCAGGTTGGTTCACCATCCTACCTACTTTTCTTTGTAGAGGTAAAATAATTATATAATTCAACCTGAAATTCTAGAAAATGCTTAAAGATTTTTACAGGTAAAAATAATTACATAACTTATACAAGGTGTATCAAAAAACATCGAGACTGAATCTGTATTTACCAAGATAAAAATGAACAATTAATGGAACGTTAAAAACGTGCCAAAATATCTCATCAGAAACAACTACACAAAAAAAATGTAAATATGAACGTACAATTAACGAAATTCAAGAAGTTAAACCTCTAGGCATAAAATAATCCTAGACGGGTTGACATGCCGTTTAAATCCATCAATTAAATCTGAGATTATGCATTAACATTATTTCACGAACTGTCTCGTTTGCTGCTGTATTAGGAAACTCACGTAGCTACCCACGCCTTCGCGCTATTAAAACGTCAGATTTGAAACCGCTGTATTATTAGCATTATTGATATGATGTTGGGCTGTATATTTATGTTAATATCCTGTTTATTAAACTGTTCATTTCTGAATAAACAGACAGTGTTATTTCTTCCTGTTACAATTTTATGGGCCATCCTTTAGGCTTCAAGCAAGAGCGCTTGTCCAATGGAAATCCTTTGGTAAAGAATCCTTTGGTTGTTCCTCGGTATTACAAGTTCCTTCGTCAATAATTGCAAATGATCGTCGGTCAGTATCAGTGTTTAAGTAGTCAATCAGTCACGTAATTATGGCTGTTGATTGGCGGAGGAATAAACCACATAACCCCGCATTGTGTATGAATTTAAGTGGGGAATATATACCAAAAATATTCCAACACTTCCTTCATTAGAAAGGGAGAGACTTTTATTTTCTATTCAGATAATCTGGCACCGAAGAACAATACCACAGATTACCAAAAAGGCCGCCCTGTCGTCTGGGGCGTTAGAATGCACCGACTGCACCTCTGCAGAGGGGTAAAACTCCCCCAATGGGTCCACCTGTTGGTCGTGGGTGGCGACCCGTGATGCTTAAGGATAGAGCCCAGGTGGATGAGCAGTTCATGACTTGCAATACTCCACTTTGGCCCTATCTTGGGCTAGACGGGCGGTCGGAGAGGCCCCCTCCGATCAATCGGCTGACTACGTCAAGCCCTAGCAACTATATGATTTTCCCAACCCTATTGCCCTTATGGCAAGCCCCAACCCCTTTTTATCATATGGTGCTAGAAGGCGGTGACTGAGGGTCCACATGTCCTGGGAATGACGTTAAACTCTATCTAATGGTGAGGTCCCAGTTTTGGAGGTTTGGGGAATGTGGAGCACCCCATTCATCACCATTGCTCCTTGGTCCACTCTGACCCGGAGTGGTAGTACCTGTTAGGGTCCCATCTATGGGTTAAATAGAAAAACATGAGTTGATAAATAAAATTGTATTATCCATTAAGAATGAATTTATTTCAAAACTTTATCGGCATTAAATGACCCACTGAGGTTGATATGCCGTAAAACGAAACGAAACGAAACGAAACGAAAAAGGGAAATGCCCATTTCCCTTAAACCGATTAGAAGCTATTTACTGACATCCTAACATGTCAGTTGAACACAAAGTCCGATTTATGTGGGGAGCCACGCACTAACCGAAACTCATGCGTGACTAGTGTTTAAAAATTGCGTGTATTCCTTCGGCATTCCTTTTTTGAGGGGCCTCAGTCACTGGGCAAACCGAGTGTTGTACTTTTAAATCAAGGGCAGGTATTACCCGAGGGGATGCCTCCCAGTGATTCTGTTACGGTTTTAGTGGCCATCCTTCAGGATTCAAGCAAGAGCGCTTGTCCAGCGTGTTAAGCAGAATTGTCTTTTGTGTTAAGCAGAGTGCGATCCTTGGTAAAGAATCCTTTGGTTGTTCCTTGGTGCTCCTCAGTCTTGCAAGTCCTTCGTCAATGATTGCAGATGGACATCTCTCAGTATCAGTGCTTAAGTAGTCAACCAGCTGCGCATTCGGGTTGTTGACTGACTGAGGTTTAAACCTCGTGGCCTCGTTTGGTCCATAAATTTAAGTGATGTATTGCAGCACGGTTTATATCCACGAAATCCACCAGATTCACGCTAATATTATATATCTTAGAGAAGAAATAAATAGACGACTTATTTGGGAGTAACGTGGTTACCTTATATTGGTAGTGATTGGTGTCTTTCTCAACAGCGCCGCATACATAATAACCCATGGGGTTAAGATTTGGGACTGGTGTAGTCGTAAAAATTCATCGACAACCATTTTTGACTTTTCCCAGAGGTGTGGCAGGGGGCCGAATCCTGCTGCCATACATATGACCTACCAGAGGCTACCCTTGTTATCCAGGGCTTGACTACAGTATTTAGCAACTCCACGTAGGCATCTGAGGGTCCTCTAAATTTTTTTGTGCAGATTTTCGAGGAATTCTGCTGTACGAACGCAATAATATCTGTTAGGTTGCTTTCTTCTAGCCACAGACTCGTAGTCTCCATTGCAATTCTCCAGTTTATGTCTGATTGTTTTTACAGTGTTAAGGAAGCATTGGACAGCAAACATAATCTCCTTATTTTGATGTCCGGCGCAGATCATCATAATACAAGTTATTCTCTTCCATGATTCAGGTGGGTTTCAGTCTGTTGAGAATTTCCAGTATATAAGGTGTGTGCTAGATCCTCGCTCTTACTTATAGACTAGGCGAGATCATATGATCTATTTCTTGGCCAATCACTGGCAGTACTCTGAGGCTGATACAATACTTAACCGACCCTACTGGTCATAATTACTGTAAAGTTCATGGACGACAGACAAAGGATTAAATCATTGGTCCTTTACCAATACGCATGATAGGACTTATACGCTTATGAATTTTATTTTTAATTTTTTTAAATCAGAGGCATTACATATATATATATATATATATATATATATATATATATATATATATATATATATATACATTCTGTCATCTATCTTTCATCTATCTGTCATCTATCTGTCATCACGTATATAAATGAAGAAGGGTCCAAGTGACGTTGTTATATTCACAGCCTCAGAGGATAACTTTCTACCATAGACGAATTAGTAAAATAGATAAGTGTTAAAAAACCCAAGAACAGCTTGAAGGTAAAGAGAAAACTTCAACTTAAATGTGAAAAAAATCTAATTTCTATAAAAGAGAAGATCATACTGCAACAGAAAGAAAATTGAAAATGCAGACGGATATTGAAATGCTCAGAGGAAAATTTTCTACCATAGACGAATTAGTAAAATAGATAAGAGTTTTTAAAAAAAGCTGAGAACAGCTTGAAGGTAAAGAGAAAACTTTCACAAATCTTAAGAAAATCTCACTTCAATAAACGTAAAGATTAAACCAGAAATACAACTTAAGGCACAATCAGTCAGGTTTATATTGAAAAATAATATAAAAAGATTTGTCTAAAAAATAAAATTTTTAAAACATAAAAAACATTCTATAGAAAAATTGAAAAAAAAAAACGCACAAAACATTTGATAGAAAAGTTGAAAAAAACACAAAATATTTTATAGAAAAGTTGGAAATAACACAATACAATTATGAGAACAATCTTCTATTCCAAATGAAGTAAATCTTTAGGAAAAATATCGAGTAATGTAAAATAACAAAAAAACAACAACAAACAAACTAACAAACAAAACAACAACAACAATAATAATAAAAATAATAATCTGATCAAAGAAATCAATACCTGGGCTGTCCCCATTATAAGATACTCAGGACCATTCTTAAAATGGACAAAAGAAGAACTCAGACAGATTGACCAAAGAACGAGAAAATTAATGACCATGCACAAGGCTCTCCACCCTAGAGATGATAGAGATAGATTATATGTGTCAAGAAAGGAAGGAGGAAGAGGTCTTGCCAACATAGAGGAATGCATAGAAACCACAATCCAACAACTTGAAGATTACACAAGAAAGAGCAAAGACAAACTACTTATGGCGGCCAACAGTAGTAGAAGCGACAGATGGACAAACAGAAAAACAACAAAGACTAGAAAACAAAAATGGGAAGAAAAACAATTATATGGACGCTTCAAATGACAAATAGAAGAGGTTGCACATGAAAAGACTTGGACATGGTTAAGAAAGGGTAGCCTCAAAAGAGAAACTGAATCACTTATAATTGCTGCACAAAATAATGCCATAAGGACAAACTATATAAAAGCGAAAATTGATAAGACCCAACAAAATAGTAAATGTAGACTTTGCGATAATAGAGATGAGACTGTAAACCATATACTCTGCGAATGTAGCAAACTGGCACAACGAGAATAGAAAACTAGACACGACTGGGTTGGGAAGGTGATCCACTGGGAATTATGCAAAAAATTAAATTTTGACCATACAACAAAATGGTATATGCATAAACCAGAATCTCTTCTTGAGAACGAAACGCATAAAATTATCTGAGACTTTGAAATAAAAATGGATCACCTTATACCAGCAAGAAGACCAGACCTAGTGTTGATAAACAAAAAAGAAAGAACTTGTCAACTGGTGGATTTGGCAGTGCCAGCAGATCACAGGGTGAAGCTGAAGGAAAATGAAAAAATGGACAAATACCTGGACCTTGCCAGAGAACTGAAAAATCTTTGGAATATGAAAGTCAAACTGATACCAATTGTAGTTGGTGTACTTGGAACGGTCCCAAAGGGATTGGAAAAGGGATTGGAAAGTCTGGACATCAGAGGAAAGATTGAGACTGCTGCTAGAATATTGCACTGCTGCTAGAATACTTAGAAAAGTCATGGAGACCTGAGGGGACTTGCTGTCACTCAGACTCCAGTGAAAGACCCGCAAAATGTGAAAACTCAAAAAGAGTGAATAATAATAATAATAATAATAATAATAATAATAATAATAATAATAATAATAAAAAAGGGCGTACCAATTGTAATTGGGGTTCTTGGAACGATCCCCAATAAACTGATGACCATGCAGAAGGCATTCCACCCGAGAGACGACACGGACAGACTCTATGTGTCAAGAAAAGAGGGGGGAAGGGGTCTGGCCAACATCGAAGACTGTGTTGATACGGCAATCCAAGCACTAGGCGAATACACTAACAACAGCAAGGAAAGACTAATTGTAGCAGCCAAGAAAAGCACTTGCAGCACAGTGACAAACAGAAATACATTAAAAAATTAAAAAACAGAAATGGGAAGAAAAAAAAATACATGGGTACTTTAAGCGCCTAACTCAAGAAATATCACATCAGAAAACCTGGACATGGCTAAGAAAAGGAAACCTCAAAAGAGAAACCGAATCCCTAATAATCGTAGCACAAGACAATGCCATTAGAACAAATTATATAAAGGCAAAAATAGATAAGACGCAGCAGAATAGCGAGTGCAGAATGTATGGAAATAGAGACGAAACAGTCAATCATATAATAAGTGAATGCAGCAAATTAGGCACGGCTCTGTGGGAAAGGTTATCCACTGGGAACTGTGCAAGAAATTAAACCTGTCCTAGAGAATGAGACGCACACATTTCTCTGGGATTCGAGGTACAGACGTATCACCTAATCCCGGCCAGGAAACCAGACCTGGTATTGGAAAAGAAAGAGAGAACCTACCATCTTGTGGATTTTGCTGTCCCAGCTGATCACCGAGTGAAAATGAAGGAAAACGAAAAGATAGACAGATACTTGGACCTTGCCAGAGAACTGAAGAAGCTGTGGAATATGAAGGTGGTACCAATTGTACTTGGTGCTCTTGGAACGATTCCCAAAGCTCTGGAAAAGAATTTGGGTGAACTAGAAATCGAGACCAACCAAACTACGGCATTGTTGGGATCGGCTAGAATACTCTGAAGAGTCCTGGAGACCTGAGGAGATTTGCTGTCACTCAGCCTCCAGTGGACCACCAGCTACGACAGGTGTGAAAAACTATAATAAACTAAACTATGAAAATGCAGAATGAATAAAATTGTGAAGAAGAAAAAAATTAGTAACCTACTAGTAAATGAACTGAAAAATATTAATACCTCATTAAAATCTCTCTTTCTTGTGCTTTGAGGATGTGTCTGAATAATCAACTTTTACTTTCAGCGTTAGTTATCCCAACTAGTCGATCAGATTTAGCTGTAGTATTTAAAACGATTCCAGCTCAATAAGATCTCTGGTTTTATCTGCAAAGAGTTACTATATATATTTAACAACCCATCCACACAAGAAGGATGAGAAACAATGTCGATTTCTTAAGCGGGGTTTAATAGGTTGGAATTCAAAGTTTTCATTATCGTAGACTGGTTACCTAGCCAAAGTTAAAGTGCCCAGTCTGCCCTACTACTTACTCATTTGTATTTACCAACCCCTGCGCATGAGCAGGATGTGACACAAGATCAATTCCTTATGCGAAGTTTAAAAGGTTTTCCTTCTCCTAGACTATATATATATATATATATATATATACACACACACACACACACACACATATATATATACATATATATATATATATATATATATATATATATTATATATATATATATTAGTCATCCATAGACACAGTGTTTAAACGTTTACTTCTCATCTTGGGGCTATATATATATATATACTAGCAAAAGTACCCGGTCTATGACCGGACGCAAACATTTATGTATTACAGTGTTTATTTTGGGGAATTTTTTTTTTAAACATTCAAAATATTTTTTTTATGTAATCCTATATTTTTGAGTTTTTGAAACAATTTTATGTTGTAATATTGAAATTTTTTTAGTAGAATTCAGGAACCATATGACCTTAATGCGATTTCGATTCGTGGGGACATTTTTTCCATTTCCGCCGTCAAAATTCGGTTAATGGTTTACAGATGATTTTTAGAATTGAAAAAAAATTATAAAACTAACCCTAACCCCTAACCTTAACCCCTAACAAACAACCGAATTTTTTGCGGTGTAAATGAGAAAAGTGTCCCCACGAGTCGAGATGGCGGAAGGGGTACCTTAAAGTCATATAGTCCAAATTCAGAAATCATTTACTGAAAACAAAATCCCGTATTGAAACTTATAATAATCTGATATAATTATTCAGACTATTATCTTTACAAAAAAAAAAAAAAATTAAAAATCGTTTTTTATCTTTTTATTTTCATAAAATACAATATTCGTAAAAAATATTTCCCCTAACATATTTAGAAAAAAAAAAACTATTTTAAACATATTTTAATTTTTCATAGAATTTGTTAAAAAAAACCGGTAGTCAATTGATTTAATGGTACGAAAATGTAAACAACAGTAAACATTGTTTTCGTTCAGAATGTTCATTATTTCCGCAAGCTGAATTATCGTATTGCAATATCCTTTTTGCTTAAACTAAAGATAGTATTTTAAAAACATATATATATATATATATATATATATATATATATATATATATATATATATATATATATATATATATATATATATATATATATATATATATAAATAAATATATCTATATATATATAATATAATAAAATAAATATATCTATTTATTAGGTGACAAAGGAACATTCACGACCATATTGGTTTCACGCGATGCAATCATCAGATGAAGATGTTTCAAATGCAAGGAAAATCGAAAAATAATTAAAAAATTTCAGAAAATTCAATAGACTATGATGGATGTGTATGATTAGATGTGTCTATTGAATTTTCTGAATTTTTTTTCGATTTTCCTTGCATTTGAAACATCTTCACCTGATGAATGCATCGGATGAAACCAATATGGTCGTGAATGTTCCTTTGTCAGCTAATAAATAGATATGTAAAACCTTTATATATTTATTTTATTATATTATCTAACAACTGTATTTTATATTGAGCACTCTACCAATAATACAGCCTTTGGTACAATTCCAGCAAAAGCTTAAACAGTGACCATCTCACACTATATATATATATATATATATATATATATATATATATATATATATATATATATATATAGAGAGAGAGAGAGAGAGAGAGAGAGAGAGAGCGAGGGGGAGAGTAACAAAAAGAACGTAGATATAAGAAAGAATGATTAAGATTATACAATGTCCCAAATTAGACAATGCCTCAAAAGACTTTTCATTCTCTCTACAAAGAATTAGTTGATATCAGATTTTAAAGCAATATCTTAATGATATGCCTAGATAGTTCATCAAGGGCATTGCTTACTTTCTCCCTAGATCAGACGGAACTAATGAACCACAAATCATCGTCCAATTACCTCCCTCTAAACCATTTACAAACTCCTTATCTCAATTTTAATAAACCAAACGTATAAGCTAACGAGCAAACGTAAAATACTTCAACTTAAAGGAAAAGGCTCTAGAAGAGTTGAGATTCTTTGAGCAGGACGTAGGGGAAAATCGATTTCAGTCTTGTTCGTGCGTATAAAGTAAGTAAAATAAAGTCGTCGGGGCGGCCTAAAAATCGGTATCAGCCAATCAGCGAGGGAGTTTATCCCCTTTTCAATATCGCTAGACCAAGGAGATTGTTTTTGCATCAGAGGTGGAGCGCCACACCTACCATCAGCTCCTTACTTTACCGCACAGAACCCTGTGCTGCTCATACGCTGAGTTGGCGAGGACCGGTATCGAACTAGGAACCATGTGGTTTCTAGCCAAACGCCCTATCGATAGAGCTAACCCTGCTGGCGCTCCACCTCAGACGCAAAAATAATCTCCTTGGTCTAGCGCTAGTGAAAAGAGGATAGACTCCCTCGCTGATTGGCTGATACCGACTCAAGGTCACCCCGACGTCTTTTTTTTTTACAAACACCCCAGACCTCTAGAATTTGATCTTCCTACCAGATGTAGTTAAGTCTCATACACAGAAGACCTTAACAGGATTAATAAAATAATAAATGGGATAATAAGTAATAAGTTAGAGTGGAACTGGGACTACGCGAAAAACAGGTATCGAACTAGGAACCTTGTGGTTTCTAGCCCAACGACTCTACCGACTGAGCTAACCCGGCCAGTTCGTGCGTATAGAATAAAAAATGGGGCTGTAGTTAAGTACAGACTAGGCTTAAAATATTTGTTGATCTTTTTAATTTATTAATAAAAAAAAATCATATTTGGCATCTGTCTGGTAAAGTCCTTTATAGAATATTACACTCAAGTCACACTGAAAGCACCGGGTTCCCTCAGATCATCAAAGTTAAGTGATGAGCTTTTATCAATACTTAATTGAGTGACCACTTAAGCAACAGCGGGTACTGTACGCAACCCCAGTCCTTTGTTCATCAAAAGTGACTTGATTAGGCATTAAGTGACCCGAAGAGTTGATATGTCGTAAAAACACATCCATCTATTTATCTATTTAGTATGGTCAATTCATACTGAAAGCACTGGTTCCAGCTAGAGCACCAAAGTTGAACAACAATGATCCTGATCAATACTTAATTGGGTGACCACTTAAGCAACAGCAGTTAGGTTGTAGTAAGCAACCTGAGCCCTTTGTTTATCGAAATGGCTTAATTTGGCATTAAATGACCCGAAAAGTGTTATATGCCGTAAAACAAAAACAACCAATTTATTTGTCTATCTATCTATTTATCTATTACGGTCAGGTCACACTGAAAGCAGTGTTTCTCGCTGAATTATCGAAGTTAAGCAGTGATGAGCCTGTTCAATACTTAACTGGCTGACCACTTAAGCAACAGAGTTTGTACTGTAACCAACATGAGTCCTTTGTTTATCAAAATGATTTGATTCAGCATTAAATGATCAGAAAAGGGTTATTACGGTCAAGTCACATTAAAAGCACCGGTTCCCACTAGATCATCAATGTTAAGCAACAACCAGCATGTTCACTACTTAATTGGGTGACCACTTAAACAACAACAGCTACTGTAAGCCGCCTGTGTATTTTGTTTATCAAAATGATTTGATTTGGCATTAGATTACTCAAAAAGTGTTAATACACCCAAATGACACTAGAAGCAGATCACTGAAATTAAGCAGTGATGAGCCTGTTCAATACTTAACTGGCTGACCACTTAAGCAATAGCGGGTACTGTAATAACCCGAAAGATGGTTGATATGCCGTCAAACAAAACAACTAACCAACCTTTCAGAGTTGGTCGTTAAATCCCTGTTTTGAGCTACAACAATGAAACTCTCAGTTTCTCTTTTAGCTCAGTCGGTAGAGCATTTGGCTAGAAACCACAAGGTTTCTAGTTCGATACCGGTCCTCGCCAACTCAGCGTATGAGTAGCACAGGGATCTGTGCGGTAAAGTAAGGAGCTGATGGTAGGTGTGGCGCTCCATCTCAGACGCCAAAACAATATCCTTGGTCTAGCGCTATTGAAAAGGGGATAGACTCCCTCGCTGACTGGCTGATACTGACTTTAGGCCACCCCGATGACTACTTTTATATATATAAGGTATTCAATGGATGATTCCACCTGGGATCCTCAAAATCTCACTGTATAACCATACTGTATGCTCCTGTAGGCGCTCCTTTAGGTGCAAACATATATTCATACAAGGATTTTTATAAACAAATTTATTACGGAATAACAGTTTGTTAAGTTTTTTCTTTTTTTGAAATATATATATATATATATATATATATATATATCATAAAGGTACACGGTAATAACCTAATCGAGTTTCACCACTAGGATCTTCAGGGTTAAATCCACTGGATTAATCAAGATATTGATTAATTGCAGTCGATTTCTTGATTAATCCAGTGGATTTAACCCCGAAGATCCTTATGGTGAAACTCGAGTAGGTTATTACCGTGTACCTTTATGATAATAAATTTGCTCTATTAACGTATTGAGCACTTTATATTTTTTATATGGCTGACTTATCATTGTGAAACCTGAATCAACTAACCACTGTGACCATTTTCACCGGTAAGTCACTTTTTCCACAAATATATATATATATATATATATATATATGTGTGTGTGTGTGTGTGTGCGTGTGTGTATGTATATATATATATATATATATATATGTGTGTGTGTGTGGTGTGTGTGTGTGTGCGTGCGTGTGTGTATGTATATATATATATATATATATATATATATATATATAAAGGAAATGAATCCGACAATATGAGTAAGAAAAGGTGGAATGAAAACATCACACAATGCTGTTATCATAGCTGATACTGATCAATATTTCCATTTAAAAATCATCATCAGAGCTCATTCACTCCGTAGTTGTTTGGGTCGGAGAGGAAAGTCAAAATGAGTTTACTGCAAAAAAACGAAAGAAGTTACAATATCACCAATGTGGGCATTTCGCGCCATATATATCATCCATGTATATCTTTTGTCAACAAATGTAGCGAATTTTTGAGATGTTATTTAAACGGAAGGGATGGGTGTTAAGAAATGTGACGGTTGAATTCAAAAGACTTTTAGTAAAGGAATTTTTACGATTAAATGTTTTATTATTTAAATTTTATTTTAAGTTCTGTAATTCATAAATGATTAGATATTTACGTATTTCTGTATTTATAAATGATTAAATATTTATTGTGTTTTGTTTTTATATATAAAGTAAAAAAGGTTATGGGCATTTGGATCTAATGTAAGGTATATTTTAAAGATATACATGGAACATGACCGACATATATGGCGCGAAATGCCCACGTTGTGAATATTGTAACGTCTTTCGTTTTTTGCAGTATTAAGGTTTTTTGTTTTTGTTTTGTAAACTCATTTTGACTTTCCTCTCCGACCAAACAACTACGGAGTGAATGAGCTCTGATGATGATTTTTGTAAAATGGAAATATTGATCAGTATCAGCTATGATATATTATAAATTGTTTTTCTTTAACAGCATTGTGTGATGTTTTCATTCCACCTTTTCTTACTCATATATATATATATATATAATCTTGCTTGTTTATCAGAAAAACTGTCGCATCCTTTTATTCTCATTTCTAAAGTAGAAATCTTAAATGATTTGATTCTTTTGTAATTTGAGAATCCCGTAGATTGCAAGGTAAGATTGTTGCTTTTCTCAAGAATTTAAAATGTTTTTATCTGTTGATGAGATTTTCTTTCATTTCTATGACAACAACAATGCTAACGTGTTCACTTAAGGATTATTAGAAGATAATTTTTTCAACATTGAAAAGAAAGAATGAAGGAGGAAAAAGAAGAAAACAATGGCAGAAAGAAAGCGAGATAGACAAAAACAAATTGAAAGAATGACAGACTGAAAGAGATAAAGAGAAAAAGAAAGACAGAAAGACGGGAAGAATGAAAGAAAGAAAGAAAGAAAGAAAGAAAGAAAGGCAAAAAGGTAAAAAAAGAAATAAAGAAAGAATGAAAGAGGGAAAGTATAGCAGGTACTGTAGTAAGCAACTAGAGCATTAAATGACCCAAAAGAGTGTTGATATGCCCTAAAACAAAATAGGGAAAATAGGGTTGGGGCAGTCATATAGGTACTAGGGCTTGACATGACCAGCCGATTGATTTGGAAAATTTATTTTATTTAATTCTCACTGACTAAATCTACAAATTATTGATTCTGAAATCATATAATTATACTGCACTTGTACTTATATAAAGATAGGTGTTCGTTGTGTTATAGTTTTTTTTAACTAGCAGGACCTGTGGATATACCACAGTAGGACAATTCAATTATTACAACGTTTGATGTTTATTTAAGACTTTTTTATTTATTTATTTTTTTTTTTACTTAAGAGCTTTTTTAAGAGTCATTGCAAATTCAATATGTAAAATGTATAATAATCTTGATTTACATTTTTGCATTTCATCTTGGACGATTTGGACGGTCTGATTTTTATCCAGAGGGTGTTGCAAAATGATACCCGCCGTACGAATCACGAGTATTAATATATAGATTAGCAGGACCTGCTGATATTCCACAGTATGATAATTTAATTATTACAACGTACTTAAGAGCTATTGCCAAATAGTTCAATATGTAAAAAGTATAATAATTTCGGTTTAACTCTCTTTCTCACTCTTTTTTTGCGATGTGGAAACATAATAATCTTTATGTCAATAAATGGCCCATGTCGAATGTTGGGATTAAAATGTTTGGTGTCAGTCAGATCTTGGAGACCAATTCCCTCTCCACCCAATGCTTCTCACAATCTCTACTGTCCCACACCGGAATTTCAGCTGAATGAGGCACTGTACGTATAACTAATGGTAGACTAAGATACTCAATTTTACATTTGTTTTTGTTTTTTGTTGTTTTTTTTTTTTTGATATATGGTGAAGTTTTCATCAACA
>CM042179.1:9598294-9608294 GCA_023376005.1 Doryteuthis pealeii | reverse complement strand
ACACATGCACTAATACGCATGCATACACACGCACACACATAAAACAGTCTTGTTTTTTTTAGACTCTTAAATGACCTGTAGGAAGTGTTTATGTTATTTTCTTTATATGTAACGATTTCACATTTTATTTCGATAATTACCAAATGTATGTCCACGTTATAAAAAGTGTTATCCTACAAAAAATTCGTCGCAAAACAAAAAAAATAAAAAATAAAATCACGTAAAAAAGATTAAAACTTGGGAATCAACAATTTCGAAATTGCAGATCCGGATTAGTGGGAAATCCTGCTTGTGCGGAGAGTTTGGGTACATACGTAAAAGGTGTGTCATAAAAGTATCGAGATTGAAGCTGTATTTACCAAGACAGAAATGAAAAATGAATGGAACGTTAATTCTTTTCAGAATACAAGGTGTGTCATAAAAGTATCGAGATTGAAGCTGTATTTACCATAATAGAAATGAAAAATGAATGTAACGTTAATTTATTTCAGAATACAAAGTGTGTCATAAAAATATCGATATTGAAGCCGTATTTACCAAAATAGAAATGACAATGAATGGAACGTTATTTTTTTCAGAATACAAGGTGTGTCAAAAAGTACCGAGTTTAAAGCTGTATTTACCAAGATAGGAATGAACAAAGAATGGAACCTACATTTTTCAGAATACAAGTTGTGACAAAAAGTACAAAAAATCTCGTTACTTTTTTGACACACCTTGTATATTTAAGATAAGTTCAAACATGATGAAAAATAATATTAAACAAACATTTCATGACGTGCTCTTTGGAAGACATCTTTTGAAAAAAAAAATCATGTATATTTTCATCTAAACGATAACATTTATTTATTTGATATTTTTCTTCTGAAAAAACAAAATGGTGTCTCCTCTGTCCTTACACGTATTTCCTATTTGCAAATGTTAAACATTTTTCTATCACGTCTTTAAGTTGTCAATTCTAGTTATCAGTGCGGAAATTGGTCTTCTAAGAGAATGGAACTTGAATATATCTTCAGATGTTTGTCGCCTCAAGCACTCCCATTGTTTCAGCACACACAAAGGACAAATATATTGGCTTTCTTCTTCTTCTTCTTCTTCTTCTTCTTCTTCTTCTTCTTCTTCTTCTTCTTCTTCTTCTTCTTCTTCTCTGGACAAATCGATAACAAAATATTCAGGGACATCGAATTGATTTAAGATATATTAGGAAATATGAGGTTGAGTAAATATCTTTCAAATGAATAGGATATTTTTAGTTAATAACTAGACGATCCTTCAAACAGCGATCCATAATGTAGTGGTGCTTCTATTTAAGAAGGAGTGAAGGATTTTAATATTAATATTTCATAGTTATCTCTCTGTCATGTTGCTTGGTCGACCGGTCGGTTAGATTTTACATGTCAACCCTTGTTGGGTTATTTTATGCCGAAGACGTTTTGTTTTATTCATTCCTGAGGAGTATTCAAAAATGTTTTAAACCAATTTTTTAAAACATATTTTTTTTAAACTCATTTTTTCTATTTAACTCTTAAATGGGACCCAAACAGGAGTGAAGGATTATGATATTAATATTTCATATCTCTCGATTATATCGATTGGTTAGTTGGTTGAATTTTACGGCATGTCAACCCTTGTTGGGTTATTTCATGCCGAAGACATTTTATTTCATTTATTCTTGGTGGATATTCAAAGAAATAAACAAATTCTTTTGAAACACAATTTTTAAAAACTCATTTTGTTCTATGTATTCCATAGATGGGACCCTAACAGGTACTACCACTCCTAGTGAGTGGACCAGGGAATAATAGCAATTTAGGGATACTCCACACTCTCCTGGGCTCTAAGATGGAAACTTCATCATTAGATACAGTTTAATGCCATACCCAGTTATATCGAGTATCTAAAATTCAGTTATAAATTGGATTGTAAATTTTTATCTTGGAGAAGCAAAACTTTGATTTCAAACCAGTTAAACTCCACTTAGAAAATTAGACTTTGTTTTGCATTGCTCATAGTGGAGGGGTTAGGTAAATACATACAGCTGACATTTATCCAGAACGTAACTCTAGAAACAGAAAACAGTTGCACTCATTACTCGATGAAGCCTTAGACTCTTGCTTCTTCCGGGGTCTACAATCTGAGGGTGGATAACCCATATTTTTCATAACCGTACCATAGCTGGCCTCAAAGACCAAGTGCATGCGCCATAGCAAAATACACCGGACGACAAGTTATTTTCTTCTTGTTCTGGACTGGGTCTAGTGATTCGTTTGTATATCAGTCGCCCTGTAAATGTAGCCCTTTACTCTCTTTGTTAGTTTAGTCCCTATTTAGGTAAATACATACCACTGACATATTCCTTTATCCAGAACATAACTCTAAAAACAGAAAACAGTTGCACTCATTATTGGATGAAGCCAAGTAAACTCTTTTCTCAACAAGAAGATAACAAAACCAACAGTGACAATTGAATTAATCAACGAAGTCTTACGAGATCAACGGTTGGGCAAATATCTTTGAAATGAATAGGCTATTTCGAGTTTGCCAGGTCGGATTTCTTTTATCCTCCCTCATTATCTTTTTTTTTTTCTACATATTTTTTTTTTCTTTTTTTTACTGTCAGATATATCTTACTCTTTTTTTTACCCGTAAGCTCATAGCAATCTCCGATTCGGAACTTGCGTACCGTGTTGACTCCTCATAAGAGTCGTAAGAAAGAAAGAAAGAACACAATGCAAATTGATGTTTAAAAATTCGTTTATATCGTGCGTATATCGTACAATATTCTACATTAGGTCTTATTATGGTTTTGTATATTTTTAAAACAGCATTTGATTTGAGATCAAAATTTCTAATCATCCAGCAAATCATTCCATTTGGTTTCGATGCAATAGACACAATATAAGTTTTTTCAGCTTTAAAAGTAACATGGTTTGTTTTGGTTTCTTTATATAATAGTATATCAACCTTCGTGGGTTATTTAATGCCAAAGCCATTCTGAAAGAAAGAAAGAAAAGAAAGAAAGAAAAACAGAAAGAAAGAAAGAAAGAAAGAAAGAAAGAAAGAAAGAAAGAAAAAGAAAGAAGATGGGAATATAAGACCTAAAAGAAAGCCTGAAAATAAGAAAGCATGAAAAAAAAGAAAGAAACACTGCAAGATAGAAGACCAAAAAGATTATCAGACAATACATCTTATTATAATGGAGATTGTGTGTTTTTTCTGTCTGTAACCGAAACTATATTACTACTCAAGTCACAATTCACTTCGTTATTTACATCACATTCTCCATGATTTTATTTACATTTAAACCTCAATTATTAATAAAATTGCTTCACCTTTTTATTAGTGTTGTCCATATCTACATACAAATAACATGCAATTGTATTTATATATACAAAAAATAGCGGTTTACAGTGTGAATGGGAAGGCTAATTTGCATATTGATATTAAAAATATGATTTTATTAAATATGTGCTTAGTATTATTGATTTCTAATTGTTTGGTTTTATTTCATGAATATAAGCAAAAATCTCTTCAATGAATCTTAAATGAAATCCATTAACAAGAAAAAATAACTGTAATATTATTCTTTACTTCCTCTTTTAACTAAATACTTAAATTAGAAAAAATAACAATGAAAGACGAGAGTGATGGAAGAGTAAATTTCAGTTGTTCTATTTTTCGATTATATCCCCCTCTGTTTCAAATCTTTTTATCTGCATTCTTATTTAGTTTCATTAGCGTTTTTAATACGATATTTCATTACATTAAAACTTAAATACTTGCACCCGGAGGGTGCATATATTTGCTGTATCTTTAAAATATATTTGCATATATTTGCTAGTAGTAGTAATGGCAACGAAAAGGAAACTAGACCATCTAGAGTTCAAGAACATAAGCCAGACCATCGTATGCAGTTTAGTGTGCCATACCCAATACACTATTTTGAAAGAGTCGTACTCCTCTATAGGGGTTTGCATTTGGCGTATTCCGGTGACAGGGCATTTAAATGAAAATGTGACACAGACTACTGATAGATAAGTAGGTAGGTAAACATGTATATTATTATGATGGGATATTTTTTTTTGTCTTTGATTTAGCGGTTAATATTCTTACAAGGAAACGAGTTCAAATTTACGTATTAAACACTTATCTTCGGGGTGAATACGTATTTGGTGCGTGATGTAATGGTTAGAGACGTAGAAAATGGACTCGTGGATCCGAGTTCAAATCCTAGACGAGGCTGTCTACATTTCACATAGTTCTAATACCCTTGGAAAGGTATACATCCACCAGCTTTACCCCCCCCCCTTTCTCTCTCCTCTCTCTCTCTCTCTCTATATATATATATATATATATATATATATATACAGATGTATATGTGCATGTGACGTGTTCCTTTATAATATATATATATATATATATGTGTGCTTAATTGGAGTCGTACCTAATTTTGAAAATTAATTAATTAATAATGTGAATAATTTCAAAATTAGTACGACTCCAATTAAGCACTTATTCTCCCAAAATTCAATATATATATATATATATATATATATATATATATATATATATATATATATATATATTCCCTTAATTCCCTTCTCCATTACTTGGATCTGGCTAAGCTGGCATCGCGTTTTTATTTTCATTCTTATATTCAAATATGTTTATGTTCATCTAGAAAACAAATAACAATCCCCCCCAGAAGGATGTTTTAAACTTTAGGAGTGGGTACTATCCTGTGGTATCTACACGAGTCGTGTGAACATTATAAAATGGATCCTATTACATATGAGAGATGGAAATAGACCTAATTGATAAGCCGAACCATGCCAAGTACATACGCACGCACCATGCAAACAGCATTGTCTAGGATTTGAACTCTGGTCGACGAGTCCCTTTCCTTCGACTCTAACCATTATTCCACGCACCTCCAACGGCTTAGCTCAGTCGGTAGAACGTTCGGCTAGGAATCACAAGATTCCTGGTTCGATACCGGCCGTCGCTAACTCAGCGTATGAGTAGCACAGGGATCTGTGCGGTAAAGTAAGTAGCTGATGGTAGGTGTGGCGCTCCACCTCAGATATCAAAACAATCACCTTGGTCTAACGCTAGTGAAAAGATGATAGACTGCCTCGCTGTCTGGCTTGTAGAATAATCATACTATTTCAAATTACCGTCGAATTGGTAAGACATGGTAGCAAGTAGTCGTAAGTGAACACGAACCTATATTGATGCATTACCACTGCAAAATACCAGGTTATTTATGAAGCCTCATAACATCATAGAAACCAAGCAGCCAATCAGGACTCAAGGAATGGAATCACCCAAATGCAAGAATGGACTATTCTTGATTTCAATAAGTACCAACTGTCTTGGCACTGGTTCAGTTGTGCTTAGCTAGTTGCTGTTGTTCAAACCAACAGTACACTGACTCACTTCAACATGGCTGATACCGACGGTCATCCCGACAACTTTTACTTTTACTTATTAATAAATTACCTAAGAGAATAATTTAACAATATCATGACTGCAATGATACTTTAAAAAACATTCTGTAGCAGTCTTTAAACATTCTTCTGTTATTACAATGTTCATTGACCTTGACCAGTCTCTTGAGGAGCTTGACCAATGCGTGTCGCGCCATCTCTTTTGCACACGAACTGCGAGAATGTTCAGAAGCCTGTGTGTCTTACGAATATATTTCTCTAAATGCATTCGCGTGTGGACGCACGTGAGTGTGCGTAGAGATCCAGTGCTGTCTCAGAAATGGGAATTGGTGTATTGCGCACGTATATCAGTGTGCACATTCAGAGAGAGAGAGAGAGAGAGAGAGAGAGAGAGAGAGAGAGAGAGAGAGAGAGAGAGAGAGAGAGAGACACACACACAGAGACAGACAGACAGACAGATAGAGGTGTAAGCTGGGGGCCGGTTCGTGTGCGTACTTGTGGACTGGTTACAGCTATGGATTCATAACGTATATGTGGAATTAGCTTATTGTGCTCGCATATGTGTGTATATGAGTGTATATAGCGGAATGAGAACAGATACCCCTGTGGACTGAATAAAGGGTTAGGTTCAAAGTTCTGTGATGGTTCCCGATTACGACAAGAAGGTTCCCGAGTTCGAAAAGAAGTTTACCGAGTTAGAAAAGAAGTTTACCGAGTCCTAAAAGAAGGTTCCCGAGTCCGAGAAGGTTCCCTGTCCGACAAGAAATACCCAAATACAGATAACAATGAAGATGAGGACAATAGTCCGAATAACGCAGATAATACTATTCTGTCGGTAATATTACGATTTTTTTTACTGAGAAACGACCCGCGTTTTCTTCTAAATTATGAATGATCAAAAACGTAATAATGCGTTGTTTTTATGTTAATAAATTTATCGGAAAAGGCGTATCTTCAATGTGACGCTTTTTATGTTGGTTCTCTTGAAAAGAGAAAAAAAAAACAACGAAAAACCACACGAAAAACAAAGACTAAAAAGTACTATTTAGATTAAATACTTTTTTTATCTAATCAGTCAAATCTATTTATTCAGTACCTTTATATTAATTTAAAAAAATCCCCGTGGAAGAGTTTTAACCAGCGAACGTCAATTATAGACCTCTACCAAACGTTTAACCTGAATTTCTTTTATCTTTTATTTACCACATTCCGAGAAGATTAAGCTACGAAAACGAATAAAGTAAAAAATATCTTGAAAAACAATACTGTACCTTATTTTACCGTTTTTGTTTTTACTTAACAAATAAGGCATCCATATGAACAAAATAGAGAAACTATTATATAAAAAAACTAAACAAAATATAATGTTCCATCGAATTATTTTTAAAGAATGTAAAAATCATTTACATGCACCTTCATTAGGTGTCTCAAATTAACAAAATTATTGAGGGCGAGCGTGACAAAAAAAATCTGTTTTAAAAGAAACCTCATCTTTTATTGCTTTAAATAACTGACAATTTGGTTAAATCCTACTTAACGGACCTAAATTCAACCATCGTATGTCACCTCTCCGAAAAAATATATTAAAAATCAAGGAATAAACCGAATTTAATGAAATGTTCAGTGTTGATACATTAATGAATAAATTATATAATGCATCAGTTATTTTTATTTAAAAACGTTTACATTTTTTCAGTTCAATTAACTTTGAACAAAGTATGTTTGTGAATTTGTGTTACGCCTCAAAGATACGTGGTTTAAAGTTAACTGACGTAAAAATGTAAGAGTTTCCAAATAAAACAACTAATGAATTATATTGTTTATTCATTAATATATCAACACTGAAAATCTCATTAAATTCGGTTAATTTCTTGATTTTTACTATTTTTATTTTATTTCGGCGGGGTGACATACGATGGTGGAATTTAGGTCCGTTAAGTAGGATTTAACAGAAAATTTTATCAAAATCCGATAATTAGCCAGCGCATGTCCTTGTGTTTTTTTTACGTCTTTTTTTAGAACTGTATTATAAATACTAGTACAAAATAAAAAACGCCCTCTGGGCGATGTAAAAATAGATTTTTGAAACGTATTGCCTGAGGGGTGGGAGTAAAAAATTCAATGTCAGCGAGTTTGTACCCTAAGTGCGTAAAATCATCAAATTCATTTAAGGATTAAAAAATAAAACAATTTGAAATGTAAACTTTAAATATGTATTAAAATAAAACAAACTATATATAGATATATAATACCAGTCATGTATTTATTAAACTTGTTTTAAAAAACAATGAGGACTGTCTAATGTTGTATGTTCAAATTTTGAGTGTATTTACTGAATAAATACACTCAAATTTTGAACATGCCAAAAATCGTAGAATAAATTTGATTCTATGTTATGACGATTTGGGGTAATGTGACGTAATCAGTGACGTAATTTTTGTTACAGACAAAAACCGGAAGCGAATCTCCATTATTAATAGATTATTTGTCGTCGTGTTTGCTGAAAATGCGTGATCGTACGAAAGATCCCAGGGGTCATGGCAGAGATAATACGCAGCATTCTTGTGAGACTCCCATCTATTTAATTCACAAGGTGCCTGGTTAGGGTCCAAGTGGTGCAGCCATACAGCAGCACTGATATAACCACTGCTTGGAAGAATTGTCGTTTTAACTTGTCATATGGAAATTTAATCTCACTGACAAGTTAAAACGACAAGTTAAATTATAATTTCTTCTAATATCTGCATCAAGTTTTAAACTGATCAAATCTGCAATTATTTTCTCTTTTTTGCACAAAACGTAAATAGAACTGAATTATAAATATTGTTTGTCCTCGCATCTGCTGAAAATGCCACTAATGGAGATTGTAAGAAAGATCTCAGGGGTCATGACAGAGACAATACGTAACCGTTGCAAAATATATCTTGTATAATTCCTTGAATTACGCAGCAGAGATACGACGCTTGCTGTCCATTTTGTTGAAACAGTAAACATCTTTGTAAGTAGTTCTTAAAATACAGCTTTTAAGGATTTTTTTTTCATTGTTAAATCCCTGCAAAACAAAGCAAAACAAAACACTCAGATCTGTACGAAATAACAGAGAATCCTTTTAAAAGTATTTCCTATAGTAGTTTTCCTTCGAGTAATATGAAAGATTTCGTTATATGAGCGTGATGTAAAGGTTTGCTATCTTGACCCGCAAATCCATTACGACTGAATAGCGAGTTCGATCCTCGCTGGATACCCATAGTCGCGACCTTGTGTCCCATCCTATCTGTGACAAACGAATTGGGTAAATGCCTACGAGGGCTATTCAATAAATAAGGTGAATTTTGCTTAAGGAGTTGGCAATAGGAAGCAATGTTTACAGTTGCACCTTTTTCTTTATTATATATATATATATATATATATATATATATATATATATATATATATATATATATGAGGATCCTTCAATAAATAAGGTGAAATATTGCCTTAGTATTAGGAAGCACTGTTTACAGTTTCACTTTTTTCAAGGAAATCAATAGTGATGGTTCTTTCATGTCCAGAAGATAAGCTTTTTCTTAGTGGGGAGTCAGTGTTTTACCACTCAATGGGCTGTCCTTTCAACTGAAGCTTGTAGTGGGAAACCCATATTTAGCCCATTTACAAGTATATATATATATCGTCGCGCAATTAGCACGGATATCCATGACAATCTCTCGCCAACCTTCTCTATGATTCATTGTCCCGGGGAGGTCCCTGGACAGCATCCAGTATCCGCGTAGAGCTGGTTAATGTAGGTCCTTGCGGGCCGAGCCACACTGGTGTGCCTATCTCCTGGCTTCCACAGTGTATCCTGGCTTCCATAGGGTCCAGGTGGTGCAGCCATACAGCAGCACTGATACAACCACAGAATGGAAGAATTGTTGTTTTAACATGTCAGTCTTCCATATGAATGTTAATCTGTTTATAGCCGACCGTGTTTTCCCTATTCGTACATTAATATCGCTTTCTGTGGATAAGATATTACTACCTAGGTATGTGAATTGTTCTAATGGCCTTAGAGGCATACTGTCGAGTCTGGAAATCTCTCCTTTCTTTTTAAAACACATTAGCTATCGGAGTTCACATAGAGGCCGATGTTCTTTGCTGCCTTCTCCAGGCTATGTAGTATTGACTCGGCCTGTGTCGGTGTATTTGAAAGGTGCTAGGTCATCAGCGTAGTCTGCATCTGTGATAGTCTGTCCGGGGTATCGCCTGCTTCTTGCCTTTTTGAGTGAGAAACCTTTTTCTTTTATGGTATCTAATGATGTTCGGATTAAATAGTCTAGGCATATTATAAATATATACGGTGCTAATGTATCTCCTTGTAGGACTCCAGCGGTTATGTCAAAGAAACTAACTTATTGTGCACGTACATATGTGTATATGAGTGTGCACATTTAAGAGAGAGACAGAGACAGACAGACAGACAGACAGACAGAGACAAAGACAGAGAGAGGTGTAAGCTGGAGGCCGGTACGTATGCGAACATGTGGGCTGGTTACAGCTCTGGATTCATAACG
>CM042179.1:9553294-9593294 GCA_023376005.1 Doryteuthis pealeii | reverse complement strand
CTGTGTCACTATAAGATGAATGGACCATTGCTTTCATGTCTTAGTATAGCATCATTATAGCGGTAGTTTGAGTAC
Organism: Doryteuthis pealeii; assembly: GCA_023376005.1. Lineage (NCBI taxonomy): Eukaryota > Metazoa > Mollusca > Cephalopoda > Myopsida > Loliginidae > Doryteuthis > Doryteuthis pealeii. Next base: position 9,593,219 of record CM042179.1, on the reverse strand, counting down.
GTAATCTAGAATATACAGGATGACACTCCCCACCCCCCAAAATTGAGTTCCATTATTTTTTTTGGTTGGGGGGAGTCACCCTGTAAATGAGAATATAAACAGAAATTGTACTAATTTATCTTCTTGTAGGACTCCAGCAACAACATCAAAGAAATATGTGCCACCATCGGGTGAACAAAGCATTGGTTTCGTGTCCTTATATAGCGTCATTATAACGGTAACAGTTTCTTTGAAACCATATACTAGAAGTATTATAGACAAAACTCTAAATTCCATATATTTTTGGCCCAAAGAATTTTATAACCCCGGGAATGAAAGAAACTGACGTCTTTTCCAGATTTAAAAACAACGACAACAATGCATTAAAGGTTTTAGCATTAAAAGAAATCCTTTTTTTATTTCACCCCATGGCCAAATGTCAGTCACGTCACGCTGCTTTTTTTTCTTCTTTGTTAATGACACTCTCCTGTCTTCCGTTGTTGAAACATTATTCCAACCTCAACCCGTGGGATATAAATGTGCAACTCATAATCCTTGAAGCTATCGGTTTCATGTCGGCCATAGATGCAGATTAAAGGTACTCAGCAAGTTCGTCGACAGCTTAGCTTCAGACAAGCGACGGGATCCCTCCAAAATCTGATCAAGTAAAGACTTATATTAGTCAGCTTTGAGGATACTGAATGTCGTGAGAAGGACTTTCCTGGGGTGATGACCAATTTATACGGATGGAGGTGAAGAGAGAAAATCTCAATTTGATTGTCATTATTTGATCGTATATCTACGATCACGTTAAAAAAGTAAAAAATTGTTATTTCTTAATGCAAATTGTTGTTGTTGTTGTTGTTGATTTTTGATGATGATGATGATGATGATGATGAGTTGTTTTAATAGATAAATTAAGATCAATAGAATAAAGAAATGATAAAATAAATAAAAGCTATTTTTATCAATAAGATATTCTTGAATTGTGCTTTCCAAATTATCAACACCAGTAAAGACTTAAATTGATCAGCTCTGCGGATACTCGATGTCGTGGGGATGACTTTCCAGGGGCGATAACCGATTGAGACGGATGGCGAATGAGTCATGGGAATCCATGTTGTCAGTACACTTTGATGATGATGATGATGATGATGATGATGATTAGGAGGAGAATGAGAAGGTGAAGGAGGATTATGATAGATTGATAAATAAGATCTATAGAATAAAGGAATGGATATGAGCAATCAAGAATAGATTTTAATAAATAAATTAAGAAGATCTATAGAATAAAATGAAACAAATAAAACAAAGCTATTTTCATCAATATGATATTCTTGTTTTGTGCTTTTCCAAATTATCTACACCAACAAGAGATTAGCTCTGCGGATACTCGATGTCGTGGGGAGGACTTTCCAGGAGCGATAACCGATTGGGACGGATGGCGAATGAGAGTCATGAGAATCCTTGCTGTCAGTACGCTTTGACGATGATGATGATGATGAGGAGGAGGAGGGCAGGAGGAGGAAAAGGAAGATTGTGATAGATTGTTTCAATAAATAAATTAAGCTCTATTGATGATGATGATGATTATGATGATGATATATGTATATAACGACACAGAAGATATCTCAAAAGAATGAACATCTCTCTGTATATATATATATTTACAAATCCGACCGCACTAGAAGGATGTGACACAAGGTCAATTTCCTGAGCGGAGTTTAACAGTTTTGAATTCAGAATTTTCCTTCTCCAATAATGGTTACCTAACCAAGGTTAAATAGTCCAATCTGCCCAATTATTTTCCCATTACCGAAGAGAGAGTAGTTAGATGCATTCCCACGCGTATTAGCGGTATGTGAAATGTAAGCAGCCTCGTCCAGGATTTGAACTCGGGTCGACGAGTCCATTTCCTACGCCTCCAATATCTCTCTGTATACACAAGCGGCTTACAGTAGCAGTTGTTGCTTAAGTGGTCACCAAATTAAGTACTGAACAGGCTCATCACTGCTTAACTTCGGTGATCTGCTTTTAGTGTCACTTGGGTGTATTAATACTTTTTGAGTAATCTAATACCAAACCAAATCATTTTGATAAACAAAATACAAAAGCGGCTTACAGTAGCTGTTGTTGCTTAAGTGGTCACCAAAATTAAGTATTGAACGGGCTCATCACTGCTTAACCTTTAGCGAAATTCAAATAATACGTAGAAAAGTGGCTAAGAAATGTTAGGAAATTAAAAGAGAGATGTAGAGAGAAACTCGAAAGAAAATTTTAAAAAACTGCACAAACTTATATATCGAGATTGTCTCGAAAGATTGACATTCAATAGCATCTGTGTGACCCGCGTACATACGCCACTTTCAGCCACTTGATGTCTTGCAAATCTTTATTCAGTCCATGTCCCAACTCAAGTATTCACCATATACTTAGACAGTTAACTATGCCAATCTGTCAGAGACATATTGAGTAATTGGATATATATATATATATATATATATATATATATATATATATATATATATATATATATATATATATATATAGATTTATATATATATGAATACACATATATAGGTGGATCCCACTACAACACACACACACGCAATACATACACACACACACACACACACACACACATATACATATATATATATATATATGTATATTCCTTTCAACTTTTTCTTTCTCAATGTATTTGTCTTTCTTTTCTCCTTATCTTTTCTCTCCAATTTTTTTTCCTCGTGATCTATCGCTATTTTGTAGATTATTACATTCATTCTGTGAGATATATATAGCTGGTAAAAAAAAGGCTTAAAATCGGCCATTTTGTGGTTATATATATATATATATATATATATATATATATATATATATATATATATATATATATATATATATATATATATATTATTTTCAATAAAGTTAGTGGTCTGACGAAATTCACAGCTATACACAGATACTGTGGGCAGAAAAAGAAATATAACCACAGAATAACTGATTTAAAGCCTTTTTCTCTACCAATTATATTACCCTGTTCAATTATGTTGAACATCGATCTCTCAACTTCGACCTGAAATACTATAACATTCAGCCATTGGAAGAAAGGTAAAATCATCCTAATATTAACTTACCTGGTAACCCATAACCCATCTTTTCATACCCTTATAGGAGATGGGAAAAAGAAGAAGGAAATTACAACTCACGTCTTCTTCCCCTCCTCACATTACCAACCATGTGAGGGGGTTCCAGTACTTCTTCCACCACGCGAAAACGTTCAAGCTGAAAGGATGTTTTGTTTCAAATAACAACAATTTATGGAATGTATTTTTTTTGAGTGCACAAAGTAGGCTGGTATTTGGAGATATATAGGGCCTCCAGCACATTAAGTTGAAGTTCGTTGCTGGATGTCCCAAGGATGGAAAACATTGCTGTGCTGTAAACACGGGCGCAAGTGGGAATATATATATATAATATATATATATATATATATATTATATATATATATATATATATATATATTCTTTCCTTTCCCCGTTTTCTTTGTCTTTTATTCTCCCTTTATCTTTCCTCATTGTCTATCATTTTGTAGATGATAAAATTCATTCTGATAAATTCTCTCTATAAATAAAGATTAAATACTTGTGATTACTTTTGTTTTATTGAATATCTTGCTCTGTCCTTCCATTGACTGGCACTAGGCACATTGAGCTCTCCTTACGGTCTAGGTTGGTTAAACCACACATGGAAAGATCCTAACTACCGGAAAAAATAATATATATATATATATATTTATTTATTTTACAATGTTTTCATAGATCAATGTTCATTATCTATGAAAACATTGTAAAATAAATAAATATTAGCTCTTACAAACTGTGATTGAGCACTGTATTTTCTTTGTTTCATCGCAAAAGAAATTTTGTTTTTACATATACCTATATATATATATATATATATATATATATATATATATATGGGAAAGGAAGGATTATTACTCTATACTTGTTCATATTCATTCAATAGTTTAATTCATAGTTTAATTTTGTCTGATTACCATCCCTCTAAGAAGCCAGAACTTGAAAAGTATCTTTTTTTCTCATTTGATTTCCTGTCACCAGGGTGACAGTCTTACAATGTAAAAGAATTTTTTTTTTTAATTTTTTTTTTTATTTATTTTTTTTGAGAAGTAAAATCTTTCAGTTATGCAATTCAAATAACCTGATCTTCCATCTGATGAAACTGAATTTTGGGGAGCTATATTAAATCAACTTAGATTTATATAGGCCCCAATTTTGGTCGAAATAAATTTATTATGACATAACGGTGTTGAGTTTTTACTTCCTTTCAAAGATAAATATTGCTCTGTATATAATCTAAAAAGTTATTATACATTGAGCTCTCTTTAGTGATTTAAAGATTTCACTCTATTATCATACTGGATCATACAATAATAATACAGTGTATCTTAGAAATCACATATAGAATCATCCCTTACTACCAAGTTTTGGATACCTTCTCATCTCTCTCTCTCTCTCTCTCTATAATATATATAATATATATATATATATATATATATATATATATAAACAGTTTTTTGTGGGTACAAAATTTGAGAATAGCAACTATAAGAATTCTTTGTTTTTCACCAGAGCTTCACCAGAGGATTACCACAATAAGAAGAACTACGATAGAGAACGAAAGATGACTTTCTTTGTGTGATCAAAAATATCGAGACTGAAACTTTGATCTATCTCAATTTTTCGATCTGAAATTTAAATGATGACGTGTGTACGGACTACTAGCAACTAGAATAAAAAAATAAATGATGTGAGTATAAATTCTCGAGGCACCTCTGACTGTTAAACACTTATTCATAGAATGCAGGGATTTTGCTCACATCAGAAAGTGTTATTTTAATGCAAGCAATATGAACGATCTATTTGAAAAAGTCAACATGGATGACATTCTGTCCTTTTTTGAAGGAAATAAAATCATACCATAGAATATAGACATGAGCCTAATCAATATCATACAACATGATCCATGTCCTGGGGATGACGTTAAACTCTCTGATGGTGAGGTTCCAGTTTGGGAGGTTTGGGGAATGTGGAGCACCCCTTCATCACCATTGCTCCCTGGTCCACTCTGACCCGGAGTGGTATTACCTGTTAGGGTCCCATCTATGGGTTAAATAGAAAAACATGAGTTCATAAACAAAATTGTATTATGCATTGAGAATGAATTTATTTCACAACTTTGTCGGCATTAAATAACCCACTGAGGTTGATATGCCGTAAAAAAAAAATGATCCCTAATTTTGATAACACATTGGTAAAACCAATTACTACATAAGTGTAAATATAGATACACAACATATATTATTTTCTAACCGTTAAACATGACTTAACCCCAGACGGGTTGATATGTTGTTAAAATCAATCAATCAACCAGCTAGCAAACCATCGAGACTTCTGGAAAATCTGTTTTTGGTGAAACATAGGTTTGTGCAAGCGCGATACTCTCTATATTAACGATAATACTTGATGATGTGGGGTGGATTACAAGAAATATGACAACTCATCTTCACATTGCATCAAAAGACTAGATTCAGAGGTGCTTCGATCAATGGAAAACTCGTTGGAATAAGTTTGGTTTGGTTTGGTTCGGTTTTGTTTTACGGCATATCAACCTCAGTGGGTCATTTAATGCCGATAAAGTTTTGAAATAAATCAATTCTTAATGGATAATACAATTTTATTTTATAAATACATTTTTCTATTTAACCCATAGATGGGACCCTAACAGGTACTACCACTCCGGCTCAGAGAGGACCAGGGAGCAATGGTGATGAAGGGGTGCTCCACATTCCCCAAACCTCCAAAACTGGAACCTCACCATCAGATAGAGTTTAACGTCATTCCAGGACATGTAGACCCGCAGCCACCGCCTTCTAGCACCCATATGATAAAAAGGTTGGGCTTGTCATAAGGCAATAGGGTTGGGAAAATCAAATAGTGCTAGGGCTTGACGTGACCAGCCGGTTGATCGGAGGGGCTCTCTTACCGCACGTCTAGCCCAAGATAGGGCCAAAGTGGAGTATTGCAAGTCATGAACTGCTCATCCACCTAGGCTCTATCCTTAAGCATCACAGGTCGCCACTCACGACCAACAGGTGGCCTCATTGGGGGAGTCTTACCCCTCTGCAGAGGTGCATTCTAACGCCCCAGCCGACAGGGCGGTCGTTGGAATAAGTAATGGATGATAATGAAACTATTTTGAAAACCATTAATGCTTCGTTCATTACTTATTTCTGTCTAGTTAAATACAGCTTCAGTCTTGATACTTTTTGAACACAACTTCTGTCAACTAAGTAGCTTGTACAATAACAATTTTATAGCACATAATTTTCTTGCGTCATATATTAAATTATGTCATCAAAGTTTCTTTATATTTTATACTGATAGGGCTTCAGTCTCGATACTTTTTGAAAACACACCTTCAATCAACTAAGAGAATAGCATAATAATAATAATAATAATAATAATATAATAGCACATAATTTTGCTGTATCATATATTGAATTATATCTCTAACTTTTCTGTATATTTAATACTGATACAGCTTAAATCTCGATACTTTTTGTACAAACCTTCAGTCAACTGTCAAAATTTTCTGTATATTTTATACTGATACAGCTTAAGTCTCAATACTTTTTGAACACACCTTCAGTCAACTGTCAAAATTTTCTGTATATTTCATACTGATACGACTTCAGTCTTGATACTTTTTAAACATATATTCTGTCAACTAAAAGACTTGTATTATAACCATATAATAGCACACAATTTCTCTGTCATATATTAAATTATATCACTAACTTTTCTGTATATTTTATACTTAAACAGCTTAAGTCTCAATACTTTTTGAACACACCTTCAGTCAACTGTCAAAATTTTCTTTATATTTTATACTTATACAGCTTAAGTCTCAATACTCTTTCCGCCCTGTCGGCTGGGGCGTTAGAATGCACCGACTGCACCTCTACATAGGGGTAAGACTCCCCCAATGGGGCCACCTGTTGGCCGTGGGTGGCGACCCGTGATGCTTAAGGATAGAGCCCAGGTGGATGAGCAGTTCATGACTTGCAATACTCCACTTTGGCCCTATCTTGGGCTAGACGGGCGGTCGGAGAGGCCCCCTCCGATCAATCGGCTGGTCACGTCAAGCTCTAGCACCTATATGATTTTCCCAACCCTATTTCCCTTATGGCAAGCTCCAAACCCCTTTTTATCATATGGGTGCTAGAAGGCGGTGGCTGCGGGTCTACATGTCCTGGGAATGACGTTAAACTCTATCTGATGGTGAGGTTCCAATTTTGGAGGTTTGGGGAATGTGGAGCATCCCTTCATCACCATTGCTCCCTGGTCCCTCTGAGCCGGAGTGATAGTACCTGTTAGGGTCCCATCTATGGGTTAAATAGAAAAATGTATTTATAAAAAAATTGTATTATCCATTAAGAAATGATTTATTTCAAAGCTTTATCGGCATTAAATGACCCACTGAGGCTGATATGCCGTAAAACAAAACAAACCAAACCAAATCAATACTCTTTGAACACACCTTCAACCCACTGTCCATGAGACTTGTACAATAACCATATATATATAATTTCTCTATGTCATATATTAAATCATATCTCGAAATGTTTTTAATATTTTTTGAACACAACTCGTATATCAATTAATCCCGTTTAGTTTTTTTTATGATCTTACGCCAACATTTCGGAAGTATTCGAAATATATCGTGACAAAACCGTTCTGGTTTTGACGTAATAAAGTTGTGAGTTGGATTTTGCGTACGAAAGATATTTTAATTTTTTGTTTTTTTTTTTTGTTGAGCAGATACCATACGCTGTTTTAAACATTGTTATCAAAGAATCGTGTGAAAGATTGTCGTCATGACTTTCAAGATGACTTTCCTGTTTTCCTGCCCATGGAAAAAAAAAATTGAAAATTGTTCTCCAACTGCAATGATCAGACACCTGAAAATCGCAGCAGTATCGGCTCCAGCAATATGATTGAGATACATGGTGTAATGGTTAGAATCGTGTGACTCGTCGACTCGAATTCAAATCCTGGACTAGGCTGTTTGCATTTCGCATAGCGTTAATACCCTTGGGAAAGGTATGCATTCAACTACTCTCCGTCCATCTATGGTTAAATAGTAGGGTAGAATGGACTCTTTAACCTTGGCTAGGTAACCAGTCTAGGAAAACGAAAACTCTGAATTCAAATCTCTTAAACTCCGCTTAAGAAATTGACGTTGTGTCGCATTCTGCTCGTGCGGAGGAGTTGGTGAATATATATATATATATATATATATATATATATATATATATATATATATATATATATATAGGTCCCATAATTGCAACCTAGTGTCACATCCTACCGTAGGTGGACGTGTTAGGGAAAATATCTGTGCGGTAATACGTTTGTAATTTGCCATTAAAAAAGGGACTTGTTTACCTCAGTCGATAGAGCCGGGTTCGATACTGCCACACGCCAACTTGGCGCCTGATTAGCACAGCTTAGATCTGTGCGGTAAAGTGGAACTGTCGGTTGGTTGGTTGGATTTTACAGCATGTCACCCCTTGTGTTATTTTATGTCGAAGACATTTTGTTTTATTCATTCTTGATGACATTCAGTTTTTTGCTCAATTTTTTAAAACACAAACTCATTTTTTCTATTTAACCCATAGAGGGGAACTTTAAAAGGTACTACCACTCCGGGTCAGAGTTAACCTGGAAGTAATGGTGATTTTCCAGATCTCAAAAATTGTAACTTCACCACTTGATGCAGTTTAACGTCATACCCAGGACACGCTGTTGGTAACTGTAGCACTCCACCTCAGACGCAAAACAATCTCCCTAGTCTAGCAGTAGTGAAAACTGCATATACTTACTCGCTGTCTTGCTGATACTGACAATAGGCCACTTCACCGACTTTATTTTCTTACTACCTCCTTTTTAAGTAATGGTTATCGTCGTAAGAAATACACACAGTGACCCGAGTTCAAATCCCTATTTGCAGCTCACATAGCGGTCATATCCTTGGGGAAGGTGTGCACCCAAATATTTTCCCTTCCTATTGTAAGGTAGGCTGGCTTATTTAACCTTGGTTAGGCAAACAGCCTGGGAAACGGAAGTTTTTAAATTTTTAATATAATAATAATAATAATATTCTTTTCAGCTAGTATATTAGGTCTGAGACCTGTCAGCTGTTCCTTATAAATATTCATTTTAAATCAACAGAATATTTATAATCATTCCACAGATTATCCAACTTTGCCTTAAAGGAGTTTAGAGATGGGGTATTCACTACTGATGAAGGTAGTTTATTCCTTGTATTCACCACTCTGTAGCTAAAATAATTTTGTCTTGCGTTTGCTTTACAAGATTTTTTAAGGAGTCTTAATTTATGTCCCCTGTATAGGTATTTTGAGCAATGTTTAGTAGGTCAGAGTTCCTGTTAAACATCGTTTAAAAATTGACCTAGTCACAACCTGCTCGTGTGGAGGAGTTCGTAAATACAGACACAGTATTCTTTTCAGATATCTCCAAATACAGAGCAATTTTTTTTTCTTCTAAAAACGTTAAGTTTTCTTTTTAGAGTTGCAATGTATCCAGAAATATTTTCAAATCTTAGCAGTAAACCAATTTAAAAAAAAGAATCGTGAGGAAATTATTTAAAAAAAAAAGTCTTTTTTGGCAAAAAATAAAGAAATAAAAATAAAAATAAAAATGAAACGCAAGTGTCTTGATCTTGCCAATGCCTTCCATCTAATAATGAATGTGGAACCAAATTTTTTCCGCTTTATGAAATTTCCTCATTAGAGGCGCTTATAATGTAATGGTTATCATCGTAGGGAAATGGACAGCTAACAGAGTATATATTTACGCACACACACATACAAACACACACGAATATATATATATACATATATATATATATAATATATATATATATATATATGTATGTATATATATGTATATATATGTATATATTTGTCCATGTGTGTGTGTATGTGTATGTTGTGTGTGTGTGTGTTTGTGTGTGTGTGCGCGTAAAATAAAAATAACAAAGTATTCCAACAGGTAATTTCCTCATTAGAGGCGCTTGGGGGGGGGGGATAATGAAAAAAAAAATTCTAAAAGGCAAATTTATTTGTAAATGTTGTCGTTTTGAAATAAAATCAACATTTATTTGTAAATGGTGAAGTTTATCTTTTGGAATAATTTTATAATTTAATTTCCGTCAGATTTATTTCCATATTTCACAACCATATATATATATTATATATATATATATATATATATATATATATATTATTAGTTAAGAGTAAGGAAATGAATCCGACGGTATAAGTATAGATAAAAGGATGTGATATTTTCATTTTAACAGCATTGTGTGTTTTCATATCCTTTTATCTATACTTATATATATCTTCTATTTTTATACTAAAGCTGAGATTTTGAGTTTTCAATCCCTAAAGGATTTTTTCCTAAATTGTTTAATTACACAAAACATATCCTAGAAAATAATTTAGTCCAAAATCTTATCAATGTTTGAAAAAAAATTCATTTATTTGGTTCTAATTAACCGTAATTTGTAATTAAGACAACAGTCCACCATACTTTTGGCTTAGTTCTCTCACCGTCTCTTAATACATGTAGTGTGAAAGAGAGAAAGGCATTAATGTGTTTGAAAAAGAGCCAATTGCTGACTGCTGATGGATCCACCCCTCTCTCTCTCTCTCATACTTATACTTATACTTCTTAAAATTTATCGAGGAAAGGTAAACATAAGATAATTGACTTCTCAAAAAATGTAAATAAGATTCGGACTGACTTCTGATTTAGGTCGGGAAACGATAGATGAGAGTCAGCAGTGAGTGATTTGTTTCCTCCTATGCTGTGCATACTATCGAGAAGACATTTTGTTTCCTCGAGTGTGATAACCCCCCCAAACTTGCTGTGAGCTATGAAGCCACACTGACAAATGAAATGTTCTAAGGCGGAAGTCAGATGTTTTTGTTTTAAAGTTAGACGCTGATCTTGATGTTTCAGTCTTCTTCAACGCTATTTAATCTAGCGAAACATGTTTTACGTCATTCTTGCTAATTTGATGCTAGATTTTCCCAAGCATTCAGGTTAAAATTTAGGCGTTTCAAATTGTCCTTCAATCTGTCTTTATAGCATAAGAGTGGGCGTCCAATAGAACGCTTAGCATTTGGTAATTGTCCATGTAACATCTTCTTTTGAAGCCTGTTCTCATTCATTCTGACAACGTGACCAGCCCACCAAAGCTGAACCTTTGCTAGTACGTATATATATATATATATATATATATATATATATATATATATATATATATATATATTATATTAATCGCACAAAACATACGTAACCAAGAATACCAAACACAAATACGCATATTCTATTCATACGCACACTCACGCCTGGATACGATCATAACATCACAGTCTTCACGCATTTTCACATGACAACATACGCACAAACAAAAAAGCGCATTCGACATCACGTAAACACGTAAACAAGCAACACGAGAATACACACATTTAACCATTTATACCATTTCTATCATAAAAAAAACTATTTCGTTTACCTGACGAATGCGTTAGCAGGAAACCATTGGTTGTAAATATTGTTCCCATGTAAATAAATAAAAGCTAAACCTTTTATTTGTTCATTCGTCTATCAACGTTCTATCACAGATATTGAGCACACTTCTAATAATTACGTTAGATTACTACTGCTTTTTTTAAGTATAATAGTGCCAACCTATACACATAATAATAATAATAATAATAATAATAATAATAATATAATATATATATATATATATATATATATATATATATATATATATATATATACAATAGTTACTATAAAGAACATCATAACGCCGTTGGACAGAGAAAATTTTCTGTTACAAAATGCAATTTTTCCCAAATATTTACCGATATTGGTTATGTATTTTTTTGCCGCGCTAGTAAAAATCTTCACTCGTAGAGTAATCCATATCTGTGATGACGGCGTTATTGTCAGATAAATGTTGTCCGTATAGTTCGTCTTTCATCGTCCCGATTCGCTTGATTGAACTTATCGAGTTGCTTATTTATTTCGTAGATGACAATTTGACAGAATGTCGTTTTATCACTCACGTTGCTATAGCAACGACTGAAACTAATTACTTACTGCTCACATCTACTACTGGCCTTCGTAAATATTGAACATGCGCCAATAAATGCCCACGGGTGCATTTTTGTTTTACTCGGGTAGGCATTAATTGGTACACATTTGATTTTATAGAAGACGACATCTTTCTAAACTGTTTTGTGCGTGTGTGTGTGTGTGTGTGTGTGTGTGTGTGTGTGTGTGTGTGTGTGTGTGTGTGTGTGCGTCAACTTCGAAAGGGTTACACCCGTCATTTTGGAGAGAACATGGAGAGTTGGAAATGTCTGACATGTGGTCGAGTTTTGCTTTCTAAGGTTGGATATGTTAACCATAGGAAGGTCTCACCTGGGTCAATCCATGCAGATTCCAGGAGCAAACAATGTGTCTTGTGCTATGTGGCAAGGTCTGTAAGTCGGCTTCTGGTCTTAAGAGACATATGGTGGTGCATAAGCATCAAATTTTATCATCTGATTCATCTGATTTATCTGAATCATCTCATTCAACGGGAAGGAAGTCTTTTCAATGTTATATTTGCGTCAAACTTTGTGGATCTGCAGCAGGTTTGATGAGTCATTTGAGGGCTCATGCAAGGAAGGGTTCTGGTGGTGGAGTTGTGGGATTGTGAGGGACGGCAATGATCTGTAAAGATTATGCAATTGCCATGTGTGTATCTGTCTGTTTGTATGTATGTATGTATGTATGTATGTGATCTGCTTGGTTTGCACAATCTAACAGTTGACAAGTTCTCTTTTTCTTGTTAATCAATACTAGGTCAGATCCTCTGACTGGGATAAGGTGATCTGTCTTTATCTCAAAGTCCTACAGATTTTTATGCGCTTCATTCTCAAAACCAGATTCTGATTTGTCCATGTACAATTTTGATGTATGATAAAATTAATTTCTTGCACAATTCCCAGTAGATCACCTTTCCAACCCAGTCGTGCCTAACTTGTATTCTGGTTGTGCTAGTTTGCTGCATTCGCTTATCACATGGTTGATCGTATAATCTCTGACACACTAGATTTTCTGTTCTGTTAGATCATCTACTTTTGCTTTGGTTTGTTCTCATGACATTGTTTTGTACTGCAATTATGAACGACTTAGTTTCTCTTTTGAGGTTTCCTTTTCTTAACCATGACCAGGTCTTTACATATGCTATATCTCCGAATTTGTCGCTTGAAGTATCCATATTTCTTACTTCCCATTTCTGTTTTTCTCTTTTTTTTTCTGTTTTTCTCATTTTTTTCTGTGTGTCCATATGTTGCAATTTCTGTTATTGGCTGCTGTGATTGATATTTCCTTGCTCTTTTTGTGCATTGTTCGTACATAGTTATCATTTCCCTTGTCCTTTGGTTTATCTTCCTATGTACCAGCATTAGGAAGAACAAAGTGTTTTTTTTTTAATTTCACAGGTATTTATTAGTCTTCTGTACCTTTGAGTCTTGATACAGTCGACGTGGTTTACAGTAAACTAAAAATATAACAAAAACAAAGGATAGAACAAAGGCATAAATAAACCAGTTAACAAAAGAGGAATTTCAATCACAATGCGACTTACCAGCTTTTACTTCCTCCTGGGCTGGTAGTGTAATGATATTAAGGTCTTCTTTCATGTACTAGATGAACTAATATAGCACATCGCATGCAAATGATCCAGTATACAAAAAACTGTGCTGTAATTCTGCTTTACTCGCTGCAACAGTCTGAGTTCCCCTCTTGTCCATTTTAAGAATGGCCCAGAGTATCTTATAATGGGCATAGCCCTGGTATTTATTCCCTCGATGAAATTTCTGCTGCATAGTTTGGTTTCTAGAAGTTTTCTCGTTCTTATGAAATATTCTTTTTTAACATATACTTTCATCTCTGTTGGCTTAATGTTGTCCGCTTCCCAAGTTTTTTTAACATATACTTTCATCTCTTGTGCCCAGTCCATACAAGTGGGTTGGGTTGATGTTGTCAGCTTCCCAAGTTCCCAAAGTATTTGTACTTCCCCTTTCAAATATATTTTCAGATTTATAAGAATTTCCAGAAATAAGATTTCCAGAAATATATTTTCCAGATTTGGTAGTTGTATTTCATCTATTGTTTTCCTTTTCATCAAATGGAACATTTTTATGCTAAAATCCATTCCTGTATATTCTTGGTATTTTTTTAATGGTAGAGGTGTACTTATTTATAGCATTACTGTACATGGATGAGTATTCAAATATATATGCTTGGTCTATTTCTTCTAGTTGTATTCTCAATCTTTTTTGCTGTGTCTTTTTTTAAAGTTTTTTGTTTGTTTGTTTGTTTTGTTTTACGGCATATCAAACCGGTGGATCATTTAATGCCGGCAAAGTTTTGAAATAAATTCATTCTTCATGGATACTCAATTTTTTTTATAAACACATTTTCTATTTAACCCATAAATGGGACCCTAATAGGTACCACCGCTCCTGGTCAGAGTTTGGTTTGTTTTATGGCATATCAACCACGGTGGATCATTTAATGCCGATAAAAATGTTGAAATAAATTCATTCTTCATGGATACTTATTTTTTTTTAATAAACAAATCTTTCTAATAAATGGGTCCCTAACAGGTACCACCACTCCTGGTCAGAGTTTGGTTTGTTTTATGACATATCAAGCACGGTGGATCATTTAATACCGGCAAAGTTTTGAAATAAATTCATTCTTCGTGGATACTCATTTTTTTAAATAAACAAATCTTTTATTTAACCCATAGATGGGGCCCTAACAGGTACCACTACTCCAAGGAGCAATGGTAATGAAGGGGTGCTCCACATTCCTCAGACCTCCAGAACTGGAACATTTTTTAATGCTAGTAATCCCTTCCTGTATGAATATACAGGAAGGGATTACTAGCAGTGGCTACCCGGCGTCGCCTGGATATAGGGGGATTTTTTAAAGTTAGTCCCGCAGATCCATTATTACTGAATCGTGAGTTGAATCCTCGTGGGATGCCCATTTAAATCCCTATATAAAAAAATAACCTTGCATTGATCCAGCTATACTGAAAAGAAATGTTAATGTCTATTATCTAAAATATTGAAAAAAAAAAAATCCATGCTGTTATCATTTAAATTTTTTTTTAATTATCTTCACGAATATAAATCAAATCTCTATTATTTTTGCTCAAAAACCAAGCCTGGTGATATTTAATGTGTATATATATTTACTTTGTCGTTAATTGTTTTATTTTCGAAATTTCCTCCGGACATACATATACACACAACTGCCCTTTATATATGTATAGATAAGGCCCAAAATAGTTTATATTGTTATGATTGAATTTTCGTGATCACCATGTAATCACAGACAGTTTTATGTACTGTCTCTACAAGTTAGGCTTTGAAAAATATGAATAGAGTTGAGAACTATAAAAAGTGCGAGGATGTTTGCATCTTATATTTATTAATAATGGAGATGTCTGTAACAAAAATTACGTCACTGCTAAAAGAAAAATTAATGTCTACTATTTACAATATTAAATGTAAAAAAAATTCTATGCTGTCATTATTTTTGCTCTGGTAATATTTAATGTGTATATATATTTATTAATTGTTTATTTTCGAAAGACATACATATACACACAACTGCCCTTTATATATGTATAGATGGTACGTACATGGGTTTCCAGTTTGTTTTTCATTATTGGCAGACATCTTGATATCATCCATGACATATATTGGGTTAATTTTTTCTTGAGATTTTGTGAATTTGTCGTCCCCTGTACTTCTTCTAATTATATAATTGAGTGCCATAATTATGGTTTGAATACTTCACAACAAGTTGTACATCTTATTATAATGGAAATTGTGGGTTTTTCTGTCTATAACCGAAACTATATTCCTATACAAGTCACAATTCCCTTTGTTATTTACACCACATTCTCCATGATTTTATTTTTTTATTTAAACCTCAATTATTAGTAAAATTGTTTTACATCATTAAGACTGATGCAATTGTATTTATATATACAACAAAATAGCGGTTCACAGGCTAATTTGCATATTGATCTTAAAAATTTGATTTTACTAAATATATGCCTAATTGTTTGGTTTATCTTATTGAATATGAGCAAAAATCTCGGGGATAAATCTTAAAGAAATCCATTAACAACTGTATATTATTCTTACTTCCTATTTTAACTACCACTGAAAGCTGGAGTAATGGAAAATGATGGAAGAGTTAGTTTCAAAGTTGTTCTATTTTCCGATTATACCCCCTCTGTTCCAAATATTTTTATCTGAATTCTTATTCAGTTTCATTAGTCTTTCTAATTTAACATGATATTTTATTATATTAAAACTTAAATACTTGCACCCGGAGGGTGCATATATTTGCTAGTCTTATTAATAATGGAGATTCACTTCCGGTTTTTGTCTGTAACAAAAATTACGTCACTGCCCACGTCATATTACCAAAAATCGTCATAACAGAATAAATACACAGTCCTCATTGTTTTTTAAAACAAGTTTTAATAAATACATGACTGGTATTATATATCTATATATAGTTTGTTTTATTTTAATACATATTTAAAGTTTACATTTCAAATTGTTTTATTTTTTAATCCTTTAATGAATTTGATAATTTTACTTACTTAGGGTACAGAATCACTGACATTGAATTTTTTACTCCCACCCCTCAGGCAATATGTTTCAAAAATCTATTTTTACATCGCCTGAGGGTGTTTTTATTTTGTAATAATAACACTTATTATAGTAATAATATTATAGTAATAATAACACTTATTCAAAAGCTTGTAGACTCTACTTGTCACAAATAAATAAAGTTATAATGCTGCTCTATACATATATATATATACAAGTAAGATCTATTAATGTGGGACCAACCACAAGCCGTGACTCATGGGTGGCGGGTGCAAGAAAATGCCTTGGTCCCGACGGCATTTCCCCTCAAGGGGATGCCTCAGGCACTGGGAAATAAACCCAGCCCTGTCCCTTTAAATCGAGGGGGCAGGTGTTTCCTGGCTGGGGGAATAGCCCCCCGAGATCAACGATGTTAGCTCGTAAGGTCCAGGGGTCTAAGCCACTGGACATTACAAGGACAGGCCATATATTCAAGTAAGCCTTTTATCTTAAAAAATTGATCTGATTAGAAGAAAATGAGTATGATTTTTTGGATTCAGCGTAAAACTCCCAGAACTAACAGAAATACTGGGGTGAAATAGCATCTCTGTCGTAAAGGAAAGGAGACAAGGCAATTATAGTGTATATAATTGGATTAACAATTTATTGGTTGTGGTATTAAATGTGTGAGTATACAAATTGTGTAAACGTCTGTAAGAGTTTGCCAGAGGATTTCTCTTGGTGGGATATATATATATATATATATATATATATATATATATATATATATATATATATATATGCATTGAGGTACAAGGACACTTATCCTTGTTGTATTTGTCTCAGCAATGTCTCGGTGTTGTCCGGTAAGGTCGTTTCTGCTATGTCTGCCTGTCGGAGTTGTCCTGTTCCTCTCACGGGTGCGGACTCTGTCCTTCCTCTGTGCCTGTCGTATCTGTTCTGCAGAATCAGGGTTCAGTGTCTGCCCCCTATTCTCCGGACTTCCGGGTGAGGGCAGAAAACCCAATTTCCAATAGAACTGGAATCTCACCATCAGATAGTTTAACGTCATACCCAGGATCTGATATTCTTTTTTTTTTTTGAATAGTGATAGGTACAGTAGTCGGAACAGTTGTTGGAATAGTGGTAGTACAGTGATTGGAACTGTTGTTGCAATTGTTTGTCGGAACTGCTGTTGGTGGAACAAAAAATAATATTGAAAATATCTTAACATTTATCAAGAAATTCAAAATTAAGAATAAAATAAAACTTTCTATTCTTAATGTCAAATTCTGGTAAAAAAAAAAGCTGTACCTCCACAGATGTGGTTATTTTGTGTCTTTTAGTTTCATCTATTTATTTTTTTAAGTCTTAAAAAAAAAATGAAATCATTACCTCTTTTTCGTATTCATTTCCTCCGCTTTCTGCACGGATCTCGAATTATCTTTGAGCTATTATTAAAGTCAATTGCATTATATTCTGCAAATAGCACGTGTCCTCTCCGTGTATCCGGGCGCACGTGAATTGGCGTGGGCTCCGCTTGTTCATTAATTTTCCCGGAATCACATAATAAGCAAAATGGGCGCCATGTGTCTTTTCCGCCCCCTTTTTAAAAGGCCGCAGCTGCCACTTAAACACATAGACAATTAAAAAGAACTAAAAAGTTATACTTAGCACAGTCGGTAGAACATCCAGCTAGGAACCGCAAGGTTCCAGATTCGATACCTGTCCACACCAACAGCGTTATGGTAATTTGATAAGTGTTACAATACACTAGGAGCTGACAATGGCGTTCCACGTCAGCAAAAAACAATCTCACTGGTCTAGCACTTGCAAAAAGGGGATTGATGAGTGTGTATTTGTGTTTGTTTGTGTGTTTGTGTGTGTGTGTTGTGTGTTGGTGGGTGTGCGCGTGCGAGTGTTTGTTTGTTTGTTGTTTTGTTGTGTGTGTTGTTTGTTTGTGTGTGTGTGTGTTTGTGTGTGTAGGTGTGTGTTTGTGTGGGTATGGGTGTGTATGTGTGTGTGTGTGTGTTGGTGGGTGTGCGCGCGAGTGTTTTTGTTTGTGTATGTGTGTGTGTGTGTGTTTGTGTTTGTGTGTGTGTGTTTGTGTGTGTAGGTGTGGGTATGGGTGTGTATGTGTGTGTGTGTGTTTGTGTGTGTGTGTAGGTGGGTGTGCGTGCGAGTGTTTTTTGTTTGTGTATGTTGTGTGTGTGTGTGTTTGTGTTTGTGTGTGTGTGTGTTTGTGTGTGTGTTGTGTGGGTATGGTGTGTATGTGTGTGTGTCTGTGTGTGTGTGTAGGTGGGTGCGCGTGCGAGTGTTTGTTTGTTTGTGTATGTGTGTGTGTGTGTTTGTGTGCACGCGCGCGTGTGTGTGTTTCTGAAAAATTAAGCATGACTTTCCAAGTTGGTTAACGGCGCAGGTGCGGAAAGGTAGCTAATTATAACTTTGTTTATTTCTTTCTTCTCCCTAGGGTGGATTATCTTTCGTATGGTGGGGGTTGGGGCTAGAGAAACTTTGTAAAACTATTGGTTCAAAGTGAACGTGTCAGATACTTTTTTAATAATTGCAGAAAGTTTGGATATTCATGATGTTTTTTGTTTTTTTTGTTGTTGTTGTTTTACAGAAAATTCTGTACTTCATTTGCATATATGCAAATGGTGGTGCATGATAAAACGGTTAGCACCCTGGGAAATGGACTCGTCGACCCGAGTTCAAATCACGGATGAAACTGTTTGCATTGCACTTAGCACTAATACCGTTTTGAAAGGCATGCACCCAGCTACTCTCCTTCCAGCTATGGATAAATAGTAGGGCAGACTGGGCTCTTTAACCTTGTCTAAGTAACCAGTCTAGGAGAAGAAAAACTCTGAATTTAAACCTGTTAAACCCCGCTTAAGAAATTGACGTTGTGTCATATCCTGCTCGGTCGGAGGGTTGGTGAATATATACATATATGCAAATTCAGAGTTTTATTTCTAGACCGGTTGCAATACCAAGGTTAAAGAGCCGAACCTGTCCTACTATTTACCCGTACCTCAGTGAGAATAGTTGAATGCACACCTTTCCCAATTATATTAGCGTTATGTGAAAAGAGCACCTCGCGTGGTGTAATGGTTAGCAAACTAGATTCACAAACCATTGTTAGTGAGTTCTATTCTCACTGAGCGCCCTATACGTCTGGCCTTGTACCATATCTAAGCTTAGTAAACAACTATTAGTGCTATGTTAAATGCAAATAGCCCTTCCCAAACAGGATTTGAACTCAGGTCACCGATTCCATTTCGTACGACGATATCTATCATGTTAAACGCGCCTTCTCTATTATATATTGGGCTAATTCCAAGCCAATTCACCCAGGTCATGTCACCAAACTTTTTGATACAAATGATGTTCAATAATAATAGAAAAAGATATTTGTCATAGATTCAGTGTCACATCGGGATATTGATTTTGTTATAAAAATCAAAAATCACCAATAACTTAAAATTGGTTAACCTTCAGACTTTTTCGATAACATGTTTTGATTTCTTGGGCAAAAAACGCTTTTAGAAACCAATTTTTAGGAGTAGGGACGCTCTAGAATTCATTTTAAAGGTCGCCATTTTTCCCCAACCCCACCAAATTTGGAGAGCTAAAAATCGACATAACTCCGCCAATTTTTTGAATTGGAAGCTCAAATTTTAGGGAATGTCTAACTTTAGCACAGTCCACACCTGTACAAAATTTCAGAAAAATTTAAGAGGGTGGGTGACAATTTTACTTTTTTTCTGGATGATTTGATATAGAATTGCCCATGGGCATTTATCCAACTCCTTCACACATTTCCTCTGACAACAACTAGTTACACTAAATACACGTTTCAAAGTGGAGTACAGCTGGTTTGAATTCAGAATTTAATTTATCTTTGATGTTTGCTATATCAAAGCTAAAGAGTACAATTCTGACTACAGCTTACCCCCCCCCCCCAAAAAAAACAACAAAAAAACAATAGCGCTAATTGAAACGCAAATAGCCCCGTACAGGATTTGAACTTGGGTCGCCAAGTGCATTCCATGCACGATAACCATAACGTAATGTTAAAGAATTATACAACACTAGAATCGACTACCTGGCATCAGCTGGGTAGAGGGGCGTCCAAAAACATGTTGTAATGGTTAGCAAGATAGTCTCGTAGATCCATTATTATTACGTATATTTTAAGTTTTAGATATCTTCGTAAATATAAATCAAATTTTCGTAATTTTTGTACAAAAAAGCAAGAACCGGTGATATTTAATGTGTATAAATATATTTACTTTGTCGTTAATTGTTTTATTTTTGTAGTTTTATCCGGACATACATACATAAATAGTATTTATGTATGTATTCATGTATTTAATAAATAGATTTTGAATATCTAAAATGTATTAATTAAATACATTTGATCTAAATTCTATTTAATAAATACATTTTAAATATTTACTTTGTCGTTTTATTTTCGTAGTTTCACCCGGACAAAAATGGTATTGATGTATGTCTGGATGAGACTACGAAAACAAAACGACCAAGTAAATATTTAAAATATATTCATTAAATACGCACCAACTGCCCTTTATATATGTATACATTTTAACTATTGAGACTTTTTTCTGAGAAAGCCACAAAGACAAAGTTACTGTTTGCTTTCCGATGGTAGATCAAAGATACCATGTCCCTTAGGTTCAAATTATTTATTCTGTACTTGGTGTCATAATATATATATATATATATATATATATATATATATATATATAATATGAATGGAAAGGTCGATAAACCAACACGAGCAGTTGATTAAATAAATATTTACTCTTTATTTATAGAGAGAATTTATCAAAATGAATTTGTTAATCTACAAAATGATAGACAATTTTTTAGTAGTGTAGAGGTTATGGGATCGGCCTGTCAGCTTGTCAGTCCGGTTTCAAATCACGCACAGGGCGGTCTTCCGATCTATAGCTCTGCTGATGAGGCCTAATAGGCCGAAATGTACATACAGAGATTGATTTTTCTCGATTTGTTTAGCCATACATTTAATAGGTATTCCCGCCTAATTCATTATTAATTAATTAATTTTCAAAATTAGGTACGACTCCAATTAAGCACTTATTCTCCCAAAAATTATCGGCAAAAAGCCATTCAAAACAAACCGTGTTTACAACTTAATATATATATATATATTTATTTATTTAATTTGTTGAGTTTTTATAGATCAATGTTTTTTATAAACAGCTACCCAGGTTTCATGCTAAGGGGCAATCATCAGCCCGTTGAGTTAGATCCCATGGTGTTTGTTGAAGATCTTTTCTTAATGTCACATTCTGGACCGCAAATAACGTCGGTTACTTTCGCGGACGCTAGTGCACTTCGGATTTATTAAAAAATTTAATTTTTTTTTTTTCAAAAATTGCATTTTTTTGTAACAATGCCAACGAAGTTACCTCCCTTTATTCGTTAAAAATAGAAAAATTTTCTTTTGAAAAAATTTTTTAATTTTTATTTTTAAATTAATTCCGTTTGATAAAGGATGTATATGTTTTCAAACAAAACATTTCTATATATGGTAGAGTCTTTAAAATTTTTTCCAACATAATACAAAGGTGGATGGTGTTGTTCCTTTGTCGAAAATCCATTTTTTTTATTGTTGAAATATCAGATTTTTTTGTAAAAATTTGTAGAATTGTTTTTCAGGGTGGATGTTGAGCTTCTCTTATCCATGCATTTAGGAAGAATTTTCTCTTATGGGGACATTGTTTAAAGATTTCCGATTTTTTATTAAGACTTCTATTATTATTATTATTATTATTATTATTATTATTATTATTATTATTATAAGAAATTAAATTTTTTAATATCCTAAATCTTTCCGTAACACATAGATTGCAATACTTAGAGCCGTTCGTGTAACATTTGGGATGATCTAAAATCCTCCACTCTATTTTGTAAGGCATATCTTTATCTTTTAGTTCCCATATTTTTGTTGCAAGGTTGATCAACCTATAGGTACAGATAAATATGTTGGGATGACCCAGGGTGATTTCAAGCAAAGATACTACTCGCATATGGAATCTTTCAGAAAAAAAGATAAAAAAGAAACAACTTCCCTTGCAACAAAAATATGGGAACTAAAAGATAAAGATATGCCTTACAAAATAGAGTGGAGGATTTTAGATCATCCCAAATGTTACACGAACGGTTCTGAGTATTGCAATCTATGTGTTACGGAAAAATTTATGATATTAAAAAATTTAATTTCTTATAATAATAATAATAATAATAATAATAATAATAATAATAATAATAGAAGTCTTAATAAAAAATCGGAAATCTTTAAACAATGTCCCCATAAGAGAAAATTCTTCCTAAATGCATGGATAAGAGAAGCTCAACATCCACCCTGAAAAACAATTCTACAAATTTTTACAAAAAAATCTGATATTTCAACAATAAAAAAATGGATTTTCGACAAAGGAACAACACCATCCACCTTTGTATTATGTTGGAAAAAATTTAAAAGACTCTACCATATATAAAAATGTTTTTTTGAAAACATATACATCCTTTATCAAACGGAATTAATTTAAAAATAAAAATAAAAACATTTTTTTAAAAGAAAATTTTTTCTATTTTTAACGAATAAAGGGAGGTAACTTCGTTGACATTGTTACAAAAAAATGCAATCTTTGAAAAAATTAAAAAATTAAAATTTTTAATAAATCCGAAGTGCACTAGCGTCCGCGAAAGTAACCGACGTTATTTGCGGTCCAGAATGTGACATTAAGAAAAGATCTTCAATAAACACCATGGGATCTAACTCAACGGGCTGATGATTGCCCCTTAGCATGAAACCTGGGTAGCTGTTTATAATAAACATTGATCTATAAAAACTCAACAAATTAAATAAATATTAGCTCTCACAATTTGTGATTGAGCACTGTATTTTCTTTGTTTCATTACAAAAAAAATGTTTATATATATATATATATATATATATATATATATATATATATGACGCCAAGAGCTGAAATCATCCCCTAGATTAATTACTTGTAAAAGGGAGTATGCAAACTATTCCCGTTGCTATGCACATATATGTGCGCGAACCTATACACTTTGGACTATAAGCAATTTAAAAAAAAATCAGGACCCGCTGCTAGGAATCTAAGCCAATATTCCTTTTCACTAATGAAGTAAGGAAGGCATCCATAATTGTCGTTTAATGAGAGAAGGTGTTGCAAAAAGACAATCGTTCAAAGCCGGTAATCACGTCAACGCTGCGCCTAACTTTCATCTTGCACTTAGTATACGTATAATAATCAGTCTAATTTCTGTATGAGATCAATTTTATTCTGGTGGCTTTTTTTCCCCAGTTTTATTTACTTTAGCCTTGATGGACGGGGCTGTTTACGTTTTTACTTCGTACTCATATCCATGGCGTCCTATAGTGGTGTAATGGGTAGAAAACTAGTCTCACAGATCCAATACTACTGAATAGCAAGTTTGATCCTCACTTGAGGCTCCATACTCACAACCTTATATCACATCCTGCTCGTCCCATCATGGCGTAATGGTTAGCAAGCTAGTTTTGTAGATTCATTACTATTGCATAGCGATTTCGACCTTCGCTGGATGTCCCAAACTTGCGACTTTGTATCCCACCCTGGTCCGTGGTGAACGTCGGGTAAGTACCTTCTTCGGGCTAATACCGTTGAGAAAGGTATGAATCCATTTGTTCTTGATTATTCTTCATACCATTCCCAAGGATATTAGTATAATATGAAATGCAAACAGCCTCGTCCAGGATTTAAACTCGTCTCACTGTGCCCATTTCCTACAACGGTAACCATTACATCACGCAACATATATGAGGTTTATCTGGTTAATGTACCTTAAATTTTCTATGCAAATTCGAAAGTTCAACACATATCCAACATATATGAGGTTTATCCGGTTAATGTACCTTAAATTTTCTATGCAAATTCGAAAGTTCAACACATATCCAAAATATATGAGGTTTATCCGGTTAATGTACCTTAAATTTTCTATGCAAATTCGAAAGTTCAAAACATATCTAACACAGAACATGGATTTAATGTTATTGGTTCTAAGATATTAGCTCATGTACACAACAAAAAGCTAAGAATATTTTTTGATATGACATTGAATTAAAACTAGTTGTGCTCCAGTTAAGCGGAGTTTACCACGTTTGAATTCAGAGTTTTCCTTCTCCTAGGCCACTTGCCGTACCATGTTAAAGAGCCTAGTCTGCCCTACTATTTACCCATAATTGGAGGGAGAATGGTTGGATTTATACCTTTCCAAAGTGTATTTGGGCCATATGAAATGCAACTAGCCTCGTTCAGGATTTGAACTCGTGTCACCGTGTCCATTTCCTTCGATCGCAACCATTACACCACGGACACTTCCTTTAAGCTGATCGATGTAATTAGGTATGCCTTATGTCGCATCTTGTCAGTTGGAGAGGGCTGTTTAGATATATACTTTAGCCGTGACTTGAATTTGCCTGAAAAATGGTCTAATTTTCGCCTAAAGATTTTGGGAAAAATTCAGATGAGTTTATATATATATATATATCTATAAAACATCCATCAATTTCTGATGAAGGTTTAAAGAAACCGAAACGTTTAAGCGTCGATAAATAAATTCATCTAATTTTTGGAACACTTGTTTTTTTCAAATTTCTTAATATATATATATATATATATATATATATATATATAAGGTGTGTGTCATGATATTCTGAGAAATCTAAGAATATCCTGAATAATATAGAAAAAGGTTTAACTATTTATTGGGAGAAGAAAAGGAAAAAAAGTATAAAAGATTTAAAAAATAGATGGAAAGGTAAGAGTTGCTGCCCTTGGCCAGAAAAAATGGGTTAGTTCCCTTAGGTTTTGTTTTGATTTGAAAAATAACCGGGAAAAATTGACTGGGAAGCAGACGGTAGTTCAGAGACGAACGGGACACGAGAAGGGATAGACGGTTAGAGAATGGAGTTGAGTCGGTATCAAGACAGACAACAGAAGTAGATCAGAGTTGAGAATGGTTTTTGGAAGTTAACGTTGAATCAGGAGATTAGAAAGAAAAAAATGAATAATTAAGAGTGGGAAATTTGGATTGTAAAGAACAAGAATTATTGCCAGTAAGTGATTTATTATTCATTTATCAACAAAAAGGTAAAAAGTTAAAGAAACTAGAAAAGAGATTATTATTTGAAAAAAAAAAAACGAATTGATTTGAAAGGGAAAGAAACGAAAGAAGTGATTGTTTTTGGAAACGGATTTAAAGTAAAAAGAAAAAGGAGGAACTTTTTATTTAATGAAAAAATAAGGAAAGGAAAATAAATAATAACAAAATAAAAGGAACTTATGTTTTAACGGATAAAAAGAAAAAGAAAGGTATTTATTGGACGTAAACAATTTTGTTTCATGGAGTTTATGTATTTTGCATCTGTCTGTTTCAGAAAAAAAAGTGAATAATTATTTTTTATAAAATAAAATAATTATTTATCACTTATAAATTGTCTTATTGACTAATTTCTTTTTTTTTTTTTTTTGCTTGAAAAAAAAAACATTCTATATTTTTCCCCTGAAATAATTTTTCTTTGGAGAGTTAATTGCCTAACCACTAGGACCCACACGACTTGGCGAAGGTGTTTGAATAAATAGACAGAACACTTCATGACAGTGTGTCAAAAAAGTATCTAGATATTTGTATTCTGAAAAAAATTAACGTTTCATTAATTGTTCATTTATATCCTGGTGAATACAGCTTCTATCTCGATACTTTTATGACACACCTTATATATATATGTGTGTGTGTGTGTGAGTGTGTGTGAGTGTGTGTGTGTGTGAGAGAGAGAGAGAGAGAGAGAGAGTGTGTGTGTGTATGTGTGTGTGTGTGTGTGTGTGTAAGTTGAAAATTGGAAATGAATCCGACAATATGTTGAAAGGATAAATAAATAATTATTTATTTCATATCTAAAATAGTAATAAATAGAATACAATGTGTACGTATAACAAACTTTCGGCCGAAACCATTTTTATCCATTCAACATTTTCTTTCCTTTATTTATTTATCCTTTCAATACCGGGTTAGCTCAGTCGGTAGAGCGTTCGGCTAGAAACCACAAGGTTCCTAGTTCGATACCGGTCCTCGCCAACTCAGCGTATGAGTAGTACAGGGATCCACCTCAGATGCTAAAACAATCTCCTTGGTCTAGCGCTATTGAAAAGGGGATAGACTCCCTCGCTGTATGGCTGATACCGACTTTAGGCCGCCCCGACGACTTTACTTACTTATATATATATATATATATATATATATATATATATATATATAATATAATTGTAAGGTATGAGGATTCCAGGTATGTTTCAAATACTAAACAACAAAGATATCGAATAATAAAAACTGTATTTTTCTAAGCATGAAATAATAAAAATAAAAAATACAACAAATTTAAAATTTAAAAAAATTAAACAAAGTGAACACTCAAAAATTCAACAAACCCTTCTTCATTGTCACGCCGTTACATTCACTTTTGGACTACTAATCTTCGGAAAAATATGAACCCGATCATCCCTCCAGCTATGGGTTAAAAAGTACCCATAAACTATAGTTCTTCTACAAGGATGGATTTGGCATTAAATAACCTACGAACGTTGATATGCCATTAACCAAACAAACCTAAATCTGAAAAGCATCACATGCACAGTTTATCTTCGTAATTCTTCTGGGCCCTTCTCTTCGATTATAATTAACTATGCTTCCTTTTCCACACCTATGATCAATAAAAACTGCAGCTACATCGGCAACTGTATACTTATATAAATTATCTGCATGCTCTCCTGTCGGTACTTTGTCAACATGAATAATAACATTGTAACTGGATGATTCTCACAGGCATACCAAAAGCTGTGAAATAAATTATTTGTTCTTTCGTTTGAGATCTCACAATGATTTTCTATATTCCTTGGATGACATCGCAGTATCGTTTGGGCCAGTTATTGAGGATCTAAGGTGAAATAAGGCAACTGTTAGTTTCAGTTATCGGGAAGTTTTCACGCTCAATGAGATATATATATATATATATATATATATATATATATATATATATATATATAGAGAGAGAGAGAGAGAGAGAGAGAGAGAGAGACAGAGACAGAGAGAGAGAGACAGACAGACAGACAGACAGATAGGAGAGGAGAGAGAGAGAGAGAGAGAGAGAGAGAGAGAGAGAAGAGAGAGAGAGGGAGGGGGCAGGTGTGTTTAAGGGTTAAATTTGTAACTCGATACACCTACTGGTATGTGACGTAAAAACATACGTGTGTCGGTACGAGAAAGTTCAATTTAATTCCTCTTAGTCTATTACCCCTCCCCCCAATGTGACGCGCATCAAATTGCGAGAATGAAGGTATGTAGGTAGTTACAGCAGTATTAATATATCAGATAAAAAACCTAAAATACCGATGTCCTTTTTCTTTAAGATTTTGCAATGCTACCACAACTTTATTCTACAAACTGGTACCCCAACGGTACGTTTTTGCATTATTTGGATTTTTCGGACTGTTGCTCTAATCTTTGTAGTTATATAAACAATGTTTCGGTCGATGTGCCCTCCAGCCTTCTTCGGGTGTTTCTTTTTGAACTCGGGAGCCTTCGCGTCGTAATCGGGAACCTTCATACCGTAATCTGGAGCCTTCTTGTAATACAAATTATCAAGCTGCATCTAAAAAAAAAAAAAAGATTAGACAAACAGTAAGTTTTTGCTATTAAATTTCAGAGAATAATCTAGGGGATTGGTAGCCGTCTATATGACCGGTAGCAATGGAAGAAGGTGGGGAGGGGTTTTAGATTTCACACAAATCGATTGTATCTAAAAAAAAAAAAAAATTTAAAAATTAAAAAATGGAACCACGGCTGCAATTGTGTACGTTTACTTGTACTACTTTTCTGAAAGTAATTGAATCAATATGTTGGTGTTGTTTATTCAGAAGATTTCTCGATCGGAGCCGAGTAACAATCCTGAGATTTTAGGAAGTCTCGGTAATACACAATCACACATACATATACCATAATCCAACCGTCAGCTCACATAAACATTCATTTATGTATTTGTTTAGGTAGGAAGACAAGGATTTAAAATGACATATGGTTTTTCTTTTTCCTCGCGAATGATTTTGCTTTTTTGCTCACCATTCAGTGGTGTATTCAACTTGAGGTATTGTCCACGAACGAAGTGATAAATAAGATGACAGTATTCTCTTTGTGTGAGCTAGAAGAGCAGGAAAATGGAACCTTCTTTTTACGTTTTGGCAAGAGAAAAAAAATCAATATATCTGAGTTGTCACGAATATCGTGCGGAAACTTTGATTCGCACAATTATTTGCTGGTTCTCAGGGGAGATAAGTGTCACATAATCTCAATAAGAGAGTATGGTGTGTGTATGCGTGTGTGTGATAACACAGTAGTTGTCATATATGTATGCATAAAAAATAACAGTTGGTGTGTGTGTGTGTATGTATGATGGAAAATAGATAGAAATATGTATGTATGTATGTATGTATGTCCGGATGAAACTACGAAAATAAAACAATTAACGACAAAGTAAATACATATATACATTAAATATCTCCAGGTCTCGCTTTTTGTGCAAAAATCATGAAGATTTTATTTGACAAAACTGTAGCTGCCATCTATCTATATATATATATATATAAACGATAGTTTGTGTGTATGTATGTATGTATGTATGTCCGGGCGAAACTACCAAAATAAAACAATTAACGACAAAGTAATATATATATATACACATTAAATATCACGGGGTCTAGCTTTTTGTGCAAAAATGATGATTTTATTTGACAAAACTGTAGCTGCCATCTATCTATACACATATAAAGGACAGTTGGTGTGAATGTATATATGTATGTATATATGTATGTATGTATGTGTCCGGGTGAAACTACGAAAACAAAACAATTAATGACAAAGTAAATACAATAACTCATTAAATATCAACAATTCCTGCTTTTCGTGCAAAAAATATTAAGATTTGATTTGACAGAATTGTAGGTGCCATCCCTACATAGATAAAGGGCAGTTTGTGTGCATGCATGTGTGTATGTATGTCCGAATGAAATTACGGACGTAAAACAATTAACGACCAAGTATATATATATATATATTATATATATATATATATATATATATATATATATATGTGTGTGTGTGGAGAAAAGTAGACAAACACAGGATGTTGTGGAAACTTGATGTTTATTGTCGACGGTGCAACGTTTCGGGCTCTTATTAGACCATCTTTAGGACTTGAATATAGTTCTTACTCCAGTGATGGAAATTCTCAAAATGCTTTTTTTCCTATTTACTCCCATATTTACTCCCATATATATATATATAATATATATATATATATATATATATATATATATATATATATATAATTATTTATTTATTTATTTATAATTACAAAGTCGCTCCTACCATTGTTTCTGAATAACACTTTTCGGTGTTATTCGTCTTCAGAGGCGTTTGACTTTTGAAAAAAACTGTCCAATTTTTTTCAAAAGTCAAACGCCTCTGAAGACGAATAACACCGAAAAAGTGTTATTCAGAAACCAATGGTAGGAGCGACTTTGTAATTATAAATAAATAAATAAATAAAGCTCTTACATAAGTAATTGAGCCTCTATAATCAATTCTCCAACAATAATCATAATTTAACCATATATATATATATATATATATATATATATATATGCACGTTAAATATCACCAACATATCATTTGTATGAAAGTACTGGATATATATATATATATATATATATATATATATATATATATATATATATATATTATATATATATATATATTATTCTATCTATACATATATAAAGGACAATTAGTGTGCATTTATGTCCGGATGAAATAAAACAATTAATGACAAAGTATATATATATATATATATATATATATATATATATAATATATATATATATATATATATATATTAAATATTCTTAATTTTTATGCAAAATTATGAAGATTTGATCTATATTCGTAGAAATTAAAAAATTTAATTATATACAGAAATAGCATTGAAATTCTACTTGTTCAGCATTTATGAATCTCAAAAGTAAACAAATCCATACATCAAGTGATGCTTGGTAAGGGCTTCTAGTTATATATTTCATGTTACCTGACCACTTGAAACATATGTTTGTTTAGAGTATATATATATCTTTGATACACCTTGACATCCTTATAACTAAGAAACACCAAATTTGGTTATTGGTTTTTACTGATCAAGGGATAAAATTAATTAAACCAAAATCAAACGCTTTGCGATAATCGGGGCATAGCTACTGCAGCTAATATTTTTTTTAATTCGCTGGCTGCAGCCTGTATCAGCAGTGACTTCAAATTGCTACCAGCGGCGCCAGTTTAAGTTGTCAAATTTGTGCCCTAATCATTTCAGCTATAATCTAAGAAATATTTATTTGATTAGAAAGAAAAGAAAAGAATATTTCTAAATATAATTTGTGTGTGCTTTTATCGATTGAATTATTTTATACAGCGAAGTAAATAACAATAATAAACGAAAACATTTAATTTAAGGATTAATAATAACTCAACTTTGTTTTTATTATTAATACTTTCATTTTAGAATAAAATATATCCATTTTTAATCAGTATTTAATTTTTAATATTTCATGTTACCTGACCACTTGAAACATGACATTTGAAACTGTTTCCCAATAGCTAGGGGAGAATAGTTGGATTCATACCATTCCCCGTGAGCATTAGACATTGAAATTCATCACCAATTAACGCAAGTCTATGATGAGTCGTGAATGGATGTCAAAAACATCCACAATTGGTGTAGAGAGTTTGCAACGATAACGAGGTTCAACAATTCCTCAATGATCTGTTTGAGAATATTAACATGGATGACATTTCATCCATCTTGGGAGAAATAAAAATATACCGAAAATTATGAATCAGAAATGTAATACATCCACGAGACTATGTGCAAAAATACACCTGTAAAAGAAACTTGAGTATCAATTTTTATCTTACACTCTAACAGTTTTGGCGTTAGATAACCCACAGGGTTGATATGCCATTAAACAAACCAAGCCAAATCAATGACATGCTGGTGAGCTGGTATGACATGGACATACAAAAAATCGACTTAGTTAAGCGTAGGGTAAGGTCCTGATGAAATCATTTAGATTGAAACCATGGTAGACCCTTAGCCTTTTCCTACTAATATTATTATTATTACTGCTCTATGTTTTTAATATATCGAGCACTTTTGGATTTAGATTGTTCCTTCTCCTAGACTGCTTACCATACCAAGATTAAAGAGCCCAGTCTGTTCTTCTATTTACAAATAGCTGAAAAGACAGTTGAATGCATACCAATCTATTTGGCAAGAAATATTAACTTGAAAAATAAATATTTGTTACATGATCTAAATGTATTTTCATTATTTGTCTCAAATTTTCATCTAATATTGGAAATTTAGATTCTGCGATTAGTTATGACTTGCAATTAGTTACGGACATGTTTATTGGTAGAGACTCTTTAACAATCAGAGCCTTCACTCTTTCTCCATGGGAAACAAAAATATTACGTTAAAAGCTCCCTGTGTCCAATAAATATACATACCAAAACTGGTAACTCTTTGATTCTCTATAAAAACAAACTATTCCCACTAAATAAAGTTAATTTTGTATATTTCTCTAAGTGTTTACGAATTTATCTTGCATAGAAGCCACTTTGTTTTAAATGCTAATTTGAAAATAAAAAAAAGTATATTTACACTTTCATCGCACTTGTTTATCACAAAGTACTTTTAAGAATCCAATTTATAAGTAGATATTACCAAGAGCGTAACATCTCAAAAACTAATTTAAATCCACATAAATTCTAAAACAACGAATTTTAAAACCAAGACTCAAGAAAAACCTAATAGTTTATAAATATTTATTAAGGATAATCATTATGTTACATATATAATTAATTTTTAATACATTTTAAACATTAAATTAACCCCAAAATTTACGAAATTTCATCTCATGCAGTACCGACAGAAATCTAACAAGACCTTAAACGATTTTATCACCGGAGCCAGGACACTCGCATAGAAATACGACTTTACAGACGAGGAGTTGAGTGAGAGATTCATAGAGCTCATCATAGTATCGAGACCGTATGAATGGAAAAATATAGTATATATAAAAAAGATATGAAAACACCACAAAATGCTATTAAAAGGAAAACATTTTATAAATTCGCTGATATTGAAGAACATTTCGATTTTATGAAAATCATCATCAGAGCTTGTTTATACTCCATGTTGTTAAGAGTGGAGACAAACGTCATATGAGTTCAAAACAAAAACCTTGACGTTGCAAAAACGAAAAGTTATACAATAATTTTAAATGTGAGCCATTATATACTTCCGAACAAATTTTAAATTTTTCACATTTTCCAAAAAATAAAAATAAAACCTTACAACCGTTCATACTATTTTACTTTATATATAAAAAAAAACAAAAAATAGAAAATTTAAAATATTAATTACAAAAATAAAAATTCTTTTTCTATAAATATGTTGAAAACTTAACGTTACAGACAAAAACCGTAAGCGAATCTCCATTATTAATATATATATATATATATATATATATATATATATATATATATATATAATATACACAAGGTTTGTCAAAAAGTATCGAGATTTTAAAATATTTTTGACACACTATGTATTCTGAAAAAAATAACGTTCTATTCATTGTTCATTTCTATCTTGGTAAATACGGCTTCAATCTCGATACTTTTATGACACACGTTATATATATATATATATATATATATATATATATATATATATATACATGTGTGTGTATGTGTGTGTGTGCGCCTGTGTGTGTGTGAAGAAAAAGTGGAAGTAAATCCGCTAATAGGTAATTTTATAAGAATAAAAACAAACAATCGTGAATGAAACTTGTGTTTATTCATTTTTATAAAATTACACACACACACACACACACACACACACACACACACACACACAAATATAATATATATATATATATATATATATATATAAAGAGAGAGAGAGAGAGAGAGAGAGAGAGAGAGAAGAGAGAGAGAGAGAGAGAGAAAGAAGAGAAGAGAGAGAGAGAGAGAGAGAGAGAGAGAGAGAGAGAGTAGATGTCTAATAATTATTTATCCATGCATTAGAAATCAAAGATTTTCTTTATCTATCAGTGAAATAATTCTCGATATAAACATATATATATATATATATATATATATATATATATATATATATATATATATATATATATATGCTATCATCTAGTAGATATCTAATCCTAGTGCTGATATTTGTAATGTATTCAAAATATCGATTTTGGTCAAATATAAAAAAACAAAACAACCAAATCAAAAACGAACGAAAGATATGAAAACTGACATTTATAAATTCTATCTTAACGTTGTTGACAAGACTTGAATACAAAGAAGCAAACACTTTCTTGAACAAATAACTTGTAAATATATTTTCGATTCAAAAACTTTGAATGCAAAAATCAATACCGGGAGGTGACCTAACACATTCTGGAATTATTCGAGGGGAAAACTTTAAATTGACAAAAAAATAAAAACCACCATTGGGGCCATTCAAAAATAATGTATACACATTTCAATATCAGTATGAATCTTTTTATAATAGAGATTCGGTGTCTGTCTGCCTTTAATCGAAAGTACGTCATTGCTTACGTAACAATACCATAAGGGATTGTGTATTTAATTTATAGTCAAAACCATTAATACATAGAATAAATCTTATTTATTAACGATGGCTCAAAGAAAATTTGGGTTAGATTTGCCTCAAAACAGCCCATGTTATTAGTGCATTTAAAATCCTGCAATGTTTCTCATATATCACTGAGTAATAAAGGTTTACATGTTATATGGTGTGGTTAATTTGCATACTGGTCTTAACAAAACCGGGTTTAATAAATAATTACTTGGTGTTATTCGTCTTTAATATTATCACATTATTTTCGAACGTATTAATGAATTTAATTTTGTCTCTTTTTCTTCCTTTTCACTCTTTTCTTTCACTAAGCCTTTGTTTTGCCTTCTCTTTTCTCTTTTCTCTCTCTTCCTTTCATCTTATTCTCTATCGTTCCAACATTTGAACAATTTTGAGGTAACATTTCATCTTCACATTGTGGTGTGAAAATACAAACCACTCACAAATAAAAATTAATAATGAACAGTTTAGCGACACCAGTTGCTATCATAACTTTCAGCATTAACAACAGCTGCTAAAAGTCAAACTTCCTCAACCCCTTTCTCCCTTTAAACAAGAGCTGAGAAGTATAATTATATATCTTCCTTCACCTTGTGGTGTGAGAATACAAACCTCTCACAAATAGGAAATTATAAATAGACAGTTTAGAGACACCAATTGCAATCATGAAGAACAACAGCTGTTAAGTAAAACTTCCTCACCCCCAGATAAAGCAAGAAACTCAGCCCCTTGCCCCATTTAGACAAGAGTTAGGGAGCAAAAAAATTATATATTCACCTTGTGGTGTGAGAGGATACCAACCTCTCACAAATAGGAAATTATAATAGACAGTTTAGAGACACAAGTTACTATCATGACTTCCGCACCTTATGCGCATTCTGTATCGTTCCAACATGTTTGATGACGTCTTTTAATGAATAAAGACAAAATATTAATCGAATCAATTGTTTGTGTTGCTTTATCAACCTTTTCATGTGAATTTTTCCTATTTTGTCGGATTTTTTCCAAACTAACTATTGTAAACGTCTCATAGTCGGCTGAATCAAAACTGAATTCGGAGAATTATTTTATGAGATGTGCTTATATTGAAACTACCGTATAACTTTTTTGGAACATCATTGTTTTCGTTTTGAATTCAAATTATTTTCAGCTCCCCTCTCGATGAGTCCGGAGTTAAAAACAAGCTCTGAAGATGACTTTTATAAATCGAAATATTGTTCAATATTAGCTATGAATATGATATAAAATGTTTTCACTTTAACAGCATATTGTGTGTTTTCATGTCCTATATTATATATATATATATATATATATATATATATATATATATATGAATATATACTTATATGAATTTATATATATATATATATTAAATTCATATAATATATATATAGTATATATATATATATATATATATATATATATATATATATATATATATATATATATATATATATATATATTTGGGATAATATGTGCTTAATTGAAGTCGGACCTAATTTTTTGAAAGTTAATTAATTAATAATTAATTAATTAGGCGGGATTATTATTAATTAATTAACTTTCAAAAAATTAGGTTCGACTTCAATTAAGCACATATTCTCCCAAATACTGTCGGCTGAAAATAGCCATATCACAAACATTGTCTGTTTGTTTACTTCTCATTATATATATATATATATATATATATATATATATATGAGTAAGAAAAGGTGGAATGAAAACATCATATATATATATGTGTGTGTGTGTGTGTGTGTGTGTGTATATATATATATATATATATAGTCCAAATAATACAAATCATCAAGCCTCCTCTAAAAAAATTCAAAAACATGCAACAATGTAGTACGTCAGTTCGAAATCCAGCTTTGCTTTTACTTTCACTTTCGGACTAATATTCTTGTGAAAAAGTATGAAGCCCCTCATGCGTTGAATATTATCACCACTATTCTTCTACAAGGATGGCTTTGGTATTGGCATTGAATTAATCACAAATGTTGATTTGCCATAAAAACAAAGAAACCAAACAAATCACAACTTGAACCCTATTTAGATAACAGACTAAATCTTGATTTACGATATTGTTGAATTTAATTCAGAAACCTTTTGTTGATTGTCCTGTTTCAAAATCTATCTGAAAGAAAAGAAGAAAAACGCCATTAAAAGAAACTAAATAGATAAATAAATGAATAAATAAATAGATAAATAAATTATAAGGAAAGAAGGACAGAGACTGTTGAATCGAACACAATAAAAACGCCCACATCTGTCTCTGGCTTGGGTAAGATCAGCTAATACGGATAACGTTGCCTGGATACCTGACCCCCCTCCAAAAAATAAAAAAAATAGAAATGAACAACATAACAACAACAAAATACAAACAAGAAAAAAACTGAGGATGGCAGAGAAAGAGAGTGAGGGAGAGGGAGAGAGAGAGACAGAGACAGAGAGAGAAAGAGGAGGAGGGTGACAGAAAAGGAAAGAAAAGGAGAGAAACGGAAGAAAAGGAAGGGGGCAATGCAACCTAATGCACGCACGTGTTATTCAGAAAAAGAAGAAGAAGAAGAAGAAGGAGGAGGAGGAGGAGGAGGAGGAGAAGAACAAGAACAAGAAGGAGGAGGAGGAGACAAAGAAGGAGGAGGAGGAGAAAAAGAAGAAGAAGGAGGAGGAGGAGAACAAGAAGAACAAGAAGAAGAAGAAGAAGAAGAAGGAGGAGGAGGAGTAGGAAGAGGAGGAGAAGAACAAGAACAAGAATAAGAAGGAGGAGGAGGAGTAGGAAGAGGAGGAGAACAAGAAGAACAAGAAGAACAAGAAGAAGAAGAACAAAAAAACAACAACAATACTGACCAGCACGTTATCACAGGGACAACGAAGATGAAAGAAACATTAAAATGAACAAAAATTTATAATTACGTGCCAAGTGAGATCAGAAGTGAAGTAGGATAAGACACACACAAAAAATAAAAAAGCAAAAAGAAAGAAAAAGTCCAGAAAAAGAAAAAAATGGTCAGCATTCGTCGTGTATTAGTGGACGAATAAAGAGAATAATTGCGAGATATCCGCTGGACGTGGGACGGATACGATGTTTGTTCCCAACTTTTTTTCTTCTCCTCCTCGTGGTTGTTCTTTATGCACATGCGCATGAATGAAGTTATATGTAAAGAAAAAAATTCGAAATATACTGCAAGTGCGTACGTTGTTCATATCTGTGAAAGAAAGATAATGATGTAGTTAAAAGGCAGGACATATATATATATATATATATATATATATATATATATATATATATATATATTTATTTCTTTTAACATATATATATATATAAAAAGTAAAGTCGATGGGGCGGCCTAAAGTCGGTATCAGCCAGTCAGCGAGGGATTAATAGCGCTAGACAAGGATATTGTTTTAGCATCTGAGGTGGAGCGCCACACCTACCATCAGCTCCTTACTTTACCGCACAGATCCTGTGCTACTTATACGCTGAGTTGGCGAGGACCGGTATCGAACTAGGAACCTTGTGGTTTCTAGCCGAACGCTCTACCGATATATATATATATATATATATTTCGGCTAGAAACTACAAGGTTCCTAGTTCGATACCGGTCCCCGCCAACTCAGCGTATGAGTAGCACAGGGATCTGTGCGGTAAAGTAAGGAGCTGATGGAAGGTGTGGCGCTCCACCTCAGATGCTAAAAACAATCTCCTTGGTCTAGCGCTATTGAAAAGGGGATAGACTCCCTGGCTGATACCGACTTTAGGCCGCCCCGACGATATATATATATATAGTAGAGATATGAGGAACACAAGGACAGGACTCAGACAAACGTGTGTAGGATATATTTCGCTAGAGCTTTTTATTCTATAAAAAGACTGATGATGCCGAGCTCAAATTTCTAGCGAAATATATCCTACACACGTTTGTCTGAGTTCTGTCCTTGTGTTCCTCATATCTCTACTACATTCTGTCGGATTAATTCCAATCCTCTTTCCTTAAAGTCGGTATCAGCCAATCAGCAAGGATGTATTATGATATATAATATATATATATATATATATATATATATATATATATATATATATATATATTGAAATGATTGAATGCGCTTGGGAAAAAAGTATGGGACATTTTCTTTGCTATGTGGATCCTGATCTACGAAAAACAACTAAAGACTTGACCGTCTACAATTGAATATCATAAAGAACAAATATTTTGTGGTTTTCAACAATACCTGCCTATATATATATATATATATATATATATATATATATATGTATATATATATATATATATATATATATATATTCTGAAAAAAATAACTTTCCATTCGTTTTTTTTTCAGAATACAAGATATGTCTAAAAGTACCAAGTTCAAAGCTGTATTTACCAAGATAGAAATGAACAATGAAGGTAGGCGAGAGATTGTCATGGATATCCGTGCTACAGGTACGACACGATGAGGATAATGATATATATATATATATATATATATATATATATATGTGTGTGTGTGTGTGTGTGTGTGTGTGTGAGTGTGTTGTTGTTGTTGTTGTGTGTGTGTGTGTGTGTGTGTGTGTGTGTGTGTATATGTTGAAAAGATAGATAAATAAAGGAAAGAAAATAGTGAATGGATAAAAATAGTTTAATGAAATGCCTACATGTGTTTCGGCCGAGAGTTTGTCCTTGTATACATTATATTCTATTTATTACCATTTTATTGTCGGATTCACTTCCATTTTTACACACACACACACACACACATATATATATATATATATATATATATATATATATATGAGAACACACACACTTAAATTTTTATGTCTTTTGTTTATTTAATTAAAAATGGCGAAGTTTCTCAGTCACCAGCATTTGATTCCAGTCAATTTGTCTTTCAAAGAATACTTAATACGTGTCCCATTAGTCGTTTTTGTCCGGTTTGTTTAGTTTCCAGGTTACGCGCATGGTTTTTTGAATTATGAGTTCGTTAGTGGAGAATGGAAAGAAAGAGGAAAGAGCGGGAAAATTAATGTTAGAGAAAAAAACAGAAAGAATGATGAAAAGAAAGAAATAATTAAGAAAAAACACAGGCGGATAAAAAATAAATGAATGATGGATAATATCAGAAAGAGGGAGAAATAACAAAATATAAGAAGATATAAAATGAATAAGCACAGAAAGGTA
>CM042179.1:9515794-9548294 GCA_023376005.1 Doryteuthis pealeii | reverse complement strand
ACCGGTACTGATCTGTGAAGTAGAGGTATTATTTGTGTCCGAACTATTTAGACCTGATATATATATATATATATATTATATATATATATATATATATATATATATATATATATATATATATATATGTGTATGTATGTATGTATGTATGTATGTATATAGTTATTACAGACACAAACATATATATATTCATATACATATTTATATAGTTATTACAGACATACACACATATATATATTCATATACATATTCTTATAATTATTACAGACACACACACACACATACACAAACACACACACAAACACACTCACACATACATATATATATATAGTCATATACATATTCATATAGTTATTACAGACACACACACGTGTTCCTTCCCCATATATATTATATATATATATATATATATATATATATATATATATATATATATATATATACGAAAGTAAACAAACAGGTTTTAAAGTCTGTTTGAGATGGCGATAGTCGACAATTTGGGAGAATAAGTGCTTAATTGAAGTCATACGTAATTGAAATTTAATTAGTTGATAATTAATAAATTATGCGAGCATATCTGTTTACGCCTTTACATTTAAAGAGATATGCTTGCCTAATTTATTAATTATCAACTAATTAACTTTCAATTAGGTATTACTTCAATTAAGCACTTATTCTCCCATATATATTATATTATTTTGAATTTTCGGACTGTTGTCCTAATCTTTATTGTAAAATATACGCACACAACGTTTCGGTCAGTGTACCCTCAGGTCTTCTACAGGTGTTCCTTTTAATCAATAGGTATTTGTCTATCTTTTCGTTTTCATTCAACTTCCCTCTGTGATCTGTTGTGATCTGTTGACTACCAGTTAACAAGTTCTCTTTTTTGTTAATCAATGCTAGGTCTGGTCTCCTGGCTGGGATAAGGTGATCCGCCTTTATCTCAAAGTCACAGAGAATTTTAAGCATTTCATTCTCAAAA
The DNA here is from genome assembly GCA_023376005.1 of Doryteuthis pealeii. NCBI lineage: Eukaryota > Metazoa > Mollusca > Cephalopoda > Myopsida > Loliginidae > Doryteuthis > Doryteuthis pealeii. Next base: position 9,547,312 of record CM042179.1, on the reverse strand, counting down.
ACAGATTCTGGTTTATGCATGTACCATTTGTTGTATGGTCAAACTTTAATTTTTGACTTATTCCCAGTGGATAACTTTCCCAATCCAGTCGTACCTAGATTTGTATTCCTGTTGTGCTAGTTTGCTACATTTGCTCAATACATGTTTTATGCAGTAACAGTTTAGATGTCTAATCATTTGAATAATTGCTGTCTACTGGAACATAATCCTGTTGCAAATATCTGAATATTTTCTTCCAATTTACCTGGTTGATCAACATACAATCTACATTTACTTATATGTGGAAACTTTAAGAACTGCTAACATTTAAGTTTTCTTTAAAATGCTTCTATTGTAAAAAATCAGTTTCTTTTCTCAGTGAAAATTTAATTTTTTCTGACACACTATGTATTTTGAGGTATCATTTTATATTTTATAGTGATTACTTGTCTGACTCTTTGACACTATACTTAACGATGATGATGATGATGATTAGTGAATGTTCTGATTAGAGTATAAGAAAAACATGTATGTAAAAAAAGAAAACTCTGTAAAGAAATAAAAGCCAAACTCTTAACATTAATCTAATGACAAATCTGTTTGTGTGTCAAACTTCTCAAATTGGATTGATTATGTATATGTACATGTTTATTTTTTTAAATTTAATAGGTAATCCCGCCTAATTAATTAATTAATTATTAATTAATTAACTTTCATAAAATTAGGTTCGACTTCATTTAAAACACATATTCTCCCAAATATTGTCGGCTGAAAATAGCCATATCACAAACATCGTCTGTTTGTTTACTTCTCGTACATGTTTATGTATCACTGTCGTCATACAGTCTACAATTACTGTTTTGTTGTATTTTAACAATTTTTGCTTACGGTATTGTTTTGTGCAGCAATTATTAGTAATTCTGTTTCTCTCTAGAGGTTTCCTCTTCATAACCATGTCCAAGTCTTTTCATGTGCAACCTCTCAAATATGACGTTTGAAGTATCCATATAATTGTTTTTCTTCCCATCTTTGTTTTCTAGTTTTTGTTGTTTTTCTTTTTGCCCATGTATTGCACCTGCTATTATTGGCTGCCATAAGTAATCTTTCTTTGCCCCTTTCTTATATTCTTCTAGTCCTTGCATTGTGGCATCTACGCAATCCTCTATGTTGGCAAGTCTTCTTCCACCTTACTTATTATTATTATTATTATTATTATTATTATTATTATTATTATTATTATTATTATTTTGTTGTTGTTTTTGTTGTTTTTCTGATTATCCATATGTTGCACCTGCTGTTATTAGCTGCCATAAGTAATCTTTCTTTGCTCTTTTTTGTGTATTCTTCTAATCCTTGGATTGTGGCATCTACGAAATCTTCTATGTTGGCAAGACCTATTCTACCTTCCTTATAATTATTATTATTATTATTATTATTATTATTATTATTATTATTATTATTATTATTATTTGAGTTTTCACATCAGTGTTAGCTGATGGTCTTTCACTGGAGTCTGAGTGACAGCAAGTCTCCTCAGGTCTCCAGGACTCTTCTGAGTATTCTGGCAGATTGCAGCAGTGCAGTGTTCTGAATGGATTCAATCCTTCCTCTGATATCCAAACTTTCCAAACCCTTTTCTAATCCTTTTGGGACTGTTCCAAGTGCACCAACTACAATTGGTATAACTTTTACTTTCATATTCCATAACTTTCATATTCCATAACTTTATTATTATTATTATTATTATTGTTGTTGTTGTTGTTGTTGTTGTTGTTATTATTATTATTATTATTATTATTATTATTATTATCATTATTATTATTATTATTTACTCCTTTTGAGTTTTCACAACAGCATTAGCTGATGGTCTTTCACTGGAGTCTGGGTGACAGCAAGTCTCCTCAGGTCTCCAGGACTCTTCTGAGTATTCTGGCAGATTGCAGCAGTGCAGTGTTCTGAATGGTTTCAATCCTCCCTCTGATTTCCAAACTTTCCAAACCCTTTTCTAGTTCTTTTGGGACTGTTCCAAGTGCACCAACTACAATTGGTATCACTTTCACTTTCATGTTCCATAACTTTTTCAGTTCTCTGGCAAGGTCCAGATATTTGTCCATTTTTTCATTTTCCTTTAGCTTCACCCTATGATCTGCTGGCACTACAAAATCCACCAGTTGACAAGTTCTTTATTTTTTGTTTATCAACACTAGGTCTGGTCTTCTTGCTGGGATAAGGTGATCCGTTTTTATTTCAAAGTTCCAGAGAATTTTATGCGTTTCGTTCTCAATAACAGATTCTGGTTTATGCATATACCATTTTGTTGTATGGTCAAAATTTAATTTTTTGCATAATTCCCAGTGGATCACGTTCCCAACCCAGTCGTGTCTAGTTTTGTATTCTCGTTGAGCTAGTTTGCTACATTCGCAGAGTATATGGTTTACAGTCTCATCTCTATTACCGCAAAGTCTACATTTACTATTTTGTTGGGTCTTATCAATTTTCGCTTTGATATAATTTGTTCTTATGGCATTATTTTGTGCAGCAATTATTAATGATTCAGTTTCTCTTCTGAGGTTTCCTTTTCTTAACCATGTCCAAGTCTTTCCATTTGCAACCTCTACTATTTTTTCGTTTGAAACGTCCATATAATTGTTTTTCTTCCCATTTTTGTTTTTTATTCTTTGTTGTTTTTTCTGTTTGTCCATCTATCGCTTCTACTATTGTAGGCCGTCATAAGTAGTTTGTCTTTGCTCTTTCTTGTGTATTCTTCAAGTTGTTGGATTATGGTTTCTACGCATTCCTCTATGTTGGTAAGACTTCTTCCCCCTTCCTTTCTTGACACATATAATCTATCTCTATCATCGCTAGGGTGGCGAGCCTTGTGCATGGTCATCAATTTTCTCGTCCTTTGGTCAATCTGTCTTATTCGTCCTTTGGTCAATCTTCTTTCTCGTCCTTTGGTCAATCTGTCTTTTATTATTATTATTATTATTATTATTATTATTATTATTATTATTATTATTATTATTATTATTATTTTAAAAAGTATAAAAATCTGAAAACGCTTCAAAAGACAATCTTGTTTTATAATTGAATTTAGACTTTCGTAATCAAAAGAGATTTTGTCTTTAATGAATTAAATCCTTATAATCTGAAAATTAACCTTTGGCTGCTTTTATTCACTCGGATTTACATTTATTCAGCTTCCCACGCTTTGGCCGGGAAAAAAAGCTTTATTGTATGAAGCGAAGCCGGGGCGCGTATTACTCTCTTTCATTTCCCCACAAAGAACCTCCCTACACGACAGGATTCATTCGAAACTGAGAAGCGAGCAAGGAAATGAAGATAATGAAGAAAAGAAATACTTGTAGTTCAAAAGTTATACGAAAATCTTTGAAACACAGCTTTTAAAAAATTAATATTTGAATTTCAAAACACAAAAGAAATGATGGATTTTTTAATCTTCTTGTAAATAGTTATCCTACCGTCGTTTATCAAATACTCATTAATAACTAGTTGAGTTACCCATCTCTGCTGGTTAAGAGTTCAAGATTTGGAATGTATTTTCGTTGGATTTTGCGGTATGTTAACCTACTGAAATAGTTATCCTGTCGTCATTTATCAAGTACTCAGTAAGCACTAGTTGAGATACCCATCTCTGCTGGTTAAGAGGTTAAGATTTGGAATGTATTTTTGTTGGATTTTGCGGTATGTTAACCTACTGAAATAGTTATCCTGTCGTCATTTATCAAGTACTCAGTAAGCACTAGTTGAGATACCCATCTCTGCTGGTTAAGAGGTCAAGATTTGGAATGTATTTTGGTTGGATTTTGCGGTATGTTAACCTACTGAAATAGTTATCCTGTCGTCATTTATCAAGTACTCAGTAAGCACTAGTTGAGATACCCATCTCTGCTGGTTAAGAGGTCAAGATTTGGAATGTATTTTGGTTGGATTTTGCGGTATGTTAACCTACTGAAATAGTTATCCTGTCGTCATTTATCAAGTACTCAGTAAGCACTAGTTGAGATACCCATCTCTGCTGGTTAAGAGGTTAAGATTTGGAATGTATTTTCGTTGGATTTTGCGGTATGTTAACCTACTGAAATAGTTATCCTGTCGTCATTTATCAAGTACTCAGTAAGCACTAGTTGAGATACCCATCTCTGCTGGTTAAGAGGTTAAGATTTGGAATGTATTTTGGTTGGATTTTGCGGTATGTTAACCTACTGAAATAGTTATCCTGTCGTCATTTATCAAGTACTCAGTAAGCACTAGTTGAGATACCATCTCTGCTGGTTAAGAGGTCAAGATTTGGAATGTATTTTGGTTGGATTTTGCGGTATGTTAACCTACTGAAATAGTTATCTGTCGTCATTTATCAATACTCAGTAACACTAGTGAGAATACCCATCTCTGCCTGGTTAAGAGGTCAAGATTTGAATGTATTTTGTTGGATTTGCGGTATGTTAACCTACTGAAATAGTTATCCTGTCGTCATTATCAAGTACTCAGTAAGCACTAGTTGAGATACCCATCTCTGCTGGTAAGAGGTCAAGATTTGGAATGTATTTTGGTTGGATTTTGCGGTATTTAACCTACTGAAATAGTTATCCTGTCGTCATTTATCAAGTACTCAGTAAGCACTAGTTGAGATACCCATCTCTCTGTTAAGAGGTCAAGATTTGGAATGTATTTTGTTGGATTTTGCGGTATGTTAACCTACTGAAATAGTTATCCTGTCGTCATTTATCAAGTACTCAGTAAGCACTAGTTGAGATACCCATCTCTGCTGGTTAAAGGTCAAGATCTCTGCTGTTAAGAGGTCAGATTTGGAATGTATTTGTTGGATTTTGCGGTATGTTAACCTACTGAAATAGTTATCCTGTCGTCATTTATCAAGTACTCAGTAAGCTCTAGTTGAGATACCCACCCATCTCTGCTGGTTAAGAGGTCAAGATTTGGAATGTATTTTGGTTGGATTTTGCGGTATGTTAACCTTCTGAAATAGTTATCTGTCGTCATTTATCAAGTACTCAGTAAGAACTAGTTGAGATACCCATCTCTGCTGGTTAAGAGGTCAAGATTTGGAATGTATTTTGGTTGGATTTTGCGGTATGTTAACCTACTGAAATAGTTATCCTGTCGTCATTTATCAAGTACTCAGTAAGAACTAGTTGAGATACCCATCTCTGCTGGTTAAGAGGTCAAGATTTGGAATGTATTTTGGTTGGATTTTGCGGTATGTTAACCTACTGAAATAGTTATCCTGTCGTCATTTATCAAGTACTCAGTAAGCACTAGTTGAGATACCCATCTCTGCTGGTTAAAAGGTCAAGATCTCTGCTGGTTAAGAGGTCAAGATTTGGAATGTATTTTGGTTGGATTTTGCGGTATGTTAACCTACTGAAATAGTTATCCTGTCGTCATTTATCAAGTACTCAGTAAGCTCTAGTTGAGATACCCATCTCTGCTGGTTAAAAGGTCAAGATCTCTGCTGGTTAAGAGGTCAAGATTTGGAATGTATTTTGGTTGGATTTTGCGGTATGTTAACCTTCTGAAATAGTTATCATGTCGTCATTTATCAAGTACTCAGTAAGCACTAGTTGAGATACCCATCTCTGCTGGTTAAGAGGTCAAGATTTGGAATGTATTTTGGTTGGATTTTGCGGTATGTTAACCTACTGAAATAGTTATCCTGTCGTCATTTATCAAGTACTCAGTAAGCACTAGTTGAGATACCCATCTCTGCTGGTTAAGAGGTCAAGATTTGGAATGTATTTTGGTTGGATTTTGCGGTATGTTAACCTACTGAAATAGTTATCCTGTCGTCATTTATCAAGTACTCAGTAAGAACTAGTTGAGATACCCATCTCTGCTGGTTAAGAGGTCAAGATTTGGAATGTATTTTGGTTGGATTTTGCGGTATGTTAACCTACTGAAATAGTTATCCTGTCGTCATTTATCAAGTACTCAGTAAGCACTAGTTGAGATACCCATCTCTGCTGGTTAAGAGGTCAAGATTTGGAATGTATTTTGGTTGGATTTTGCGGTATGTTAACCTACTGAAATAGTTATCCTGTCGTCATTTATCAAGTACTCAGTAAGCACTAGTTGAGATACCCATCTCTGCTGGTTAAGAGGTCAAGATTTGGAATGTATTTTGGTTGGATTTTGCGGTATGTTAACCTACTGAAATAGTTATCCTGTCGTCATTTATCAAGTACTCAGTAAGCACTAGTTGAGATACCCATCTCTGCTGGTTAAGAGGTCAAGATTTGGAATGTATTTTGGTTGGATTTTGCGGTATGTTAACCTTCTGAAATAGTTATCCTGTCGTCATTTATCAAGTACTCAGTAAGCACTAGTTGAGATACCCATCTCTGCTGGTTAAGAGGTCAAGATTTGGAATGTATTTTGGTTGGATTTTGCGGTATGTTAACCTACTGAAATAGTTATCCTGTCGTCATTTATCAAGTACTCAGTAAGCACTAGTTGAGATACCCATCTCTGCTGGTTAAGAGGTCAAGATTTGGAATGTATTTTGGTTGGATTTTGCGGTATGTTAACCTACTGAAATAGTTATCCTGTCGTCATTTATCAAGTACTCAGTAAGCACTAGTTGAGATACCCATCTCTGCTGGTTAAGAGGTCAAGATTTGGAATGTATTTTGGTTGGATTTTGCGGTATGTTAACCTTCTGAAATAGTTATCCTGTCGTCATTTATCAAGTACTCAGTAAGCACTAGTTGAGATACCCATCTCTGCTGGTTAAGAGGTTAAGATTTGGAATGTATTTTGGTTGGATTTGCGGTATGTTAACCTACTGAAATAGTTATCCTGTCGTCATTTATCAAGTACTCAGTAAGCACTAGTTGAGATACCCATCTCTGCTGGTTAAGAGGTCAAGATTTGGAATGTATTTTGGTTGGATTTTGCGGTATGTTAACCTACTGAAATAGTTATCCTGTCGTCATTTATCAAGTACTCAGTAAGCACTAGTTGAGATACCATCTCTGCTGGTTAAGAGGTTAAGATTTGGAATGTATTTTGGTTGGATTTTGCGGTATGTTAACCTACTGAAATAGTTATCCTGTCGTCATTTATCAAGTACTCAGTAAGCACTAGTTGAGATACCCATCTCTGCTGGTTAAGAGGTCAAGATTTGGAATGTATTTTGGTTGGATTTTGCGGTATGTTAACCTACTGAAATAGTTATCCTGTCGTCATTTATCAAGTACTCAGTAAGCACTAGTTGAGATACCCATCTCTGCTGGTTAAGAGGTCAAGATTTGGAATGTATTTTGGTTGGATTTTGCGGTATGTTAACCTACTGAAATAGTTATCCTGTCGTCATTTATCAAGTACTCAGTAAGCACTAGTTGAGATACCCATCTCTGCTGGTTAAGAGGTCAAGATTTGGAATGTATTTTGGTTGGATTTTGCGGTATGTTAACCTACTGAAATAGTTATCCTGTCGTCATTTATCAAGTACTCAGTAAGCACTAGTTGAGATACCCATCTCTGCTGGTTAAGAGGTCAAGATTTGGAATGTATTTTGGTTGGATTTTGCGGTATGTTAACCTACTGAAATAGTTATCCTGTCGTCATTTATCAAGTACTCAGTAAGCACTAGTTGAGATACCATCTCTGCTGGTTAAGAGGTCAAGATTTGGAATGTATTTTGGTTGGATTTTGCGGTATGTTAACCTACTGAAATAGTTATCCTGTCGTCATTTATCAAGTACTCAGTAAGCACTAGTTGAGATACCCATCTCTGCTGGTTAAGAGGTCAAGATTTGGAATGTATTTTGGTTGGATTTTGCGGTATGTTAACCTACTGAAATAGTTATCCTGTCGTCATTTATCAAGTACTCAGTAAGCACTAGTTGAGATACCCATCTCTGCTGGTTAAGAGGTCAAGATTTGGAATGTATTTTGGTTGGATTTTGCGGTATGTTAACCTACTGAAATAGTTATCCTGTCGTCATTTATCAAGTACTCAGTAAGCACTAGTTGAGATACCCATCTCTGCTGGTTAAGAGGTCAAGATTTGGAATGTATTTTGGTTGGATTTTGCGGTATGTTAACCTACTGAAATAGTTATCCTGTCGTCATTTATCAAGTACTCAGTAAGCACTAGTTGAGATACCCATCTCTGCTGGTTAAGAGGTCAAGATTTGGAATGTATTTTGGTTGGATTTTGCGGTATGTTAACCTACTGAAATAGTTATCCTGTCGTCATTTATCAAGTACTCAGTAAGCACTAGTTGAGATACCCATCTCTGCTGGTTAAGAGGTCAAGATTTGGAATGTATTTTGGTTGGATTTTGCGGTATGTTAACCTACTGAAATAGTTATCCTGTCGTCATTTATCAAGTACTCAGTAAGCACTAGTTGAGATACCCAATCTCTGCTGGTTAAGAGGTCAAGATTTGGAATGTATTTTGGTTGGATTTTGCGGTATGTTAACCTACTGAAATAGTTATCCTGTCGTCATTTATCAAGTACTCAGTAAGCACTAGTTGAGATACCCATCTCTGCTGGTTAAGAGGTCAAGATTTGGAATGTATTTTGGTTGGATTTTGCGGTATGTTAACCTACTGAAATAGTTATCCTGTCGTCATTTATCAAGTACTCAGTAAGCACTAGTTGAGATACCCATCTCTGCTGGTTAAGAGGTCAAGATTTGGAATGTATTTTGGTTGGATTTTGCGGTATGTTAACCTACTGAAATAGTTATCCTGTCGTCATTTATCAAGTACTCAGTAAGCACTAGTTGAGATACCCATCTCTGCTGGTTAAGAGGTCAAGATTTGGAATGTATTTTGGTTGGATTTTGCGGTATGTTAACCTACTGAAATAGTTATCCTGTCGTCATTTATCAAGTACTCAGTAAGCACTAGTTGAGATACCCATCTCTGCTGGTTAAGAGGTCAAGATTTGGAATGTATTTTGGTTGGATTTTGCGGTATGTTAACCTACTGAAATAGTTATCCTGTCGTCATTTATCAAGTACTCAGTAAGCACTAGTTGAGATACCCATCTCTGCTGGTTAAGAGGTCAAGATTTGGAATGTATTTTGGTTGGATTTTGCGGTATGTTAACCTACTGAAATAGTTATCCTGTCGTCATTTATCAAGTACTCAGTAAGCACTAGTTGAGATACCCATCTCTGCTGGTTAAGAGGTCAAGATTTGGAATGTATTTTGGTTGGATTTTGCGGTATGTTAACCTACTGAAATAGTTATCTGTCGTCATTTATCAAGTACTCAGTAAGCACTAGTTGAGATACCCATCTCTGCTGGTTAAGAGGTCAAGATTTGGAATGTATTTGGTTGGATTTTGCGGTATGTTAACCTACTGAAATAGTATCCTGTCGTCATTTATCAAGTACTCAGTAAGCACTAGTTGAGATACCCATCTCTGCTGGTTAAGAGGTCAAGATTTGGAATGTATTTTGGTTGGATTTTGCGGTATGTTAACCTACTGAAATAGTTATCCTGTCGTCATTTATCAAGTACTCAGTAAGCACTAGTTGAGATACCCATCTCTGCTGGTTAAGAGGTCAAGATTTGGAATGTATTTTGGTTGGATTTTGCGGTATGTTAACCTACTGAAATAGTTATCCTGTCGTCATTTATCAAGTACTCAGTAAGCACTAGTTGAGATACCCATCTCTGCTGGTTAAGAGGTCAAGATTTGGAATGTATTTTGGTTGGATTTTGCGGTATGTTAACCTACTGAAATAGTTATCCTGTCGTCATTTATCAAGTACTCAGTAAGCACTAGTTGAGATACCCATCTCTGCTGGTTAAGAGGTCAAGATTTGGAATGTATTTTGGTTGGATTTTGCGGTATGTTAACCTACTGAAATAGTTATCCTGTCGTCATTTATCAAGTACTCAGTAAGCACTAGTTGAGATACCCATCTCTGCTGGTTAAGAGGTCAAGATTTGGAATGTATTTTGGTTGGATTTTGCGGTATGTTAACCTACTGAAATAGTTATCCTGTCGTCATTTATCAAGTACTCAGTAAGCACTAGTTGAGATACCCATCTCTGCTGGTTAAGAGGTCAAGATTTGGAATGTATTTTGGTTGGATTTTGCGGTATGTTAACCTACTGAAATAGTTATCCTGTCGTCATTTATCAAGTACTCAGTAAGCACTAGTTGAGATACCCATCTCTGTTGGGTAAGAGGTCAAGACTCAAATCTGTAGGTAGGTTAGTTGGTTGACCGGTTCGATTTTGCGACCTGTCAACCGTTGGATTACTCTATGACGAAGATATGTTTTCTTCACTCTTGTTGCGTATTCAAATGTTTTGTAATAGGGGCCGGGTTAGCTCAGTCGGTAGAGCGTTCAGCTAGAAACCGCAAGGTTCTTAGTTCGATACCGACCCTCGCCAACTCAGCGTATGAGTAGCACAGGGATCTGTGCGGTAAAGTAAGGAGCTGATGGTAGGTGTGGCGCTCCACCTCAGACGCAAAAACAATCTCCTTGGTCTAGCGCTAGTGAAAAGGGGATAGACTCCCTCGCTGATTTGCTGGTACCGACATTAGGCCGCCCCGACGACTTTACTTATATATATATATATATATATATATATATATATATATATATATGCATGTTGAATTAAACAAAAGACACATCTCATGTTTAACAATTTCATTTTTTATCTTTTCAAGTTTTCTGGCCAACTTTTTAATATTTGGGTGGAATTCGGGGATAAGTCCACCAAAGTTGAGGTCCCGAGTACTTTTGGCACTTCGAAGTGCCATCATCAGGGGTGATGTGTTTCAGTTTTTCAAATTATATTATTTGAATAATATAATTTGAAAAAACTGGAACATATCACCCCTGTGAGATGTGTCTTTTGTTTAATTCAGCATGCATATATGAAAAAATGCTGCTCAAATACACACACACACACACACACACACACACACATATATATATATATATATGAGGAAAAATGAGTAAAGAAAAGAAATGTAAATGGATAAAATGAATTTAATCGATATCACATTAATCGATGTCACTTACACATGTGTTTCGGTCAGTTTATGTGTGTGAAAATATTTCGCACACATAGAAGAATCGACCTTCATCAGAGTGAACATTTGTTTTGAATGATGAAGGTCGAAAGGTCGATTCTTCTATGTGTGCGAAATATTTTCACACACATAAACTGACCGAAACACATGTGTAAGTGACATCGATTAATGTGATATCGATTAAATTCATTTTATCCATTTACATTTCTTTTCTTTACTCATTTTTCCTCATATTGTCGGATTCAATTCCTTTTCCATTTTAACACACAATTCCTTTTCCATTTTTACACACACACACACACACACACACACACACACACACATATATATATATATATATATATATATGTGTGTGTGTGTGTGTGTTGTGTGTGTGTGTGTATTTGGGCAGCATTTTTTCATATATGCATGTTGAATTAAACAAAAGTGTGTGTAAAGTGTTCGTGTTCAAACTCGCTTACTACGATGTCAAAGTCGAGTACGTTGACCCTTACACAACGTGGTCTCTCCCTGTTTATGTTTTTCTTTGAATGAGTGGTTGACCATTGACGTTAAGTTTAAGGATTATTGATTACAGTATTAAAAATCTTTTACAAATGAAAATGACTTTGTTTATCAGAAAATAGGGGGCGTTGCATTCCTATGATATCGTAATCCTGCACGTCAGCCACAACGCCACTGGGAGACGCTCTCCTCGAGCGGTTTGGTTGAGCACACAAAGCAGAATAATGAGGACAAAAGATTGAAGTAGAATGACAGGAAAAAAAAAAGGACCTCAAAATCTCTGAAGGAAAATACAAAGAATGGGACGAATAATTACTGCACGGACATTTGAAGAGTTGAATAGAATGACAACATGGACATTTGAAGAAGAAGAATGAAAACTGATCCAAATTATGGCGATCTGGAACATTTCGACAGGAACAAAATTCTATTAGTTATGAGTTAATAGGATCCGTTAGTGTCGGAATTGTTTGGTTGGTTGGATTTTACGGCATGTCAACCCTTGTTGGGTAATTTGATGCTGAAGCCTTTTTGTTTTATTCATTCTCGAGGGGTACTCAATGTTTTAAACACATTTTTTAGAACTTATTTGTTCTATTTAACTAATAGATACTACCACTTCGGGTCAGAGTGGACCAGGGAGCAATTGTGATGAAGAGGTTCTCCACATTCTCCATAACTGGAACTCCACCATCAGATAGAGTTTAACGTCATACGCAGGACAATAAAAATATATATATATATATATATTATATATATATATATATATATATATATATATATATACTGTGGTGTGAGATGGTCACTATTTCAGCTTTTGCTGGAATGGTGTACCAAAGGCAGTATTAATTAGTAGAAGTGCTCAATATAAAATAGAGCTGTTATATAATATAATAAGATATAATATATATATATATATATATATATATATATATAATATATGCATACAAAAACAATTTTATACTTTACTCCTTTTCGGACATACCATTTTTGATCCAACCAGCATGATGAAGGTCACTTAACTTTGCCCCCCACATTATGGGGGGGGGGGCGCAATATATATATTTATATATAATGAATAATACATTTACGTATAATGATTATGAATCAGGATTACTCCCACAGTATTCAGAGTCTCATTGCTGAGCGACAACGCCCTGGAGAAATTCTTAGCAAAAATTCGAAGTCAAAAATCTTAAGCAGATATCAAATGCATGCGGAATTACCACTTCCTCCGAACAATTCAGGTGATTCCGTTATATGAAAGACAGATAATAACGGTTACTACCAATGCGTACGTAAATGCGTTTTATTAAACAAATCGCAGACTATATATATATATATATATATACGTGTGTGTGTGCGTATGTGTATATATATATATATATATATATATATATATGTGTGTGTGTGTGTGTGTGTGTGTGTGTGTGTGGTCGTCGAACCGAGTTACATACTAGGCTCTTTAACCCTGGCTTGGTAACCAGTGTAGAAAAGGAAAATTCTGAATCCAAACTTGTTAAATTCCACTCAAGAAATTGAACTTGTGTCTCACATCCTGCTCGTATGGAGACGCTGATATATATATATATATATAATATATATATATATATATATATATATATATATATATATATAATGGATGGTAACAAACTCGTTTTCGAGTATTGCCATTGCTTGATAAGACGTTTATATCTTTATTAGCCTTCATTGAATGTTTGATTTGCCGTTTTAGGCTACAGCCAGCCTTTGTGTTTTCAAGAACACATAAATCGTAAGATGCATATTGTTGAAGTTAGTCAGTCAGTCAGTATACTGTTAGTTTGGCCAACAGCAACTGGCTAAGCACAACTGAACCAACCAGCCAGTCAGTCAGTATACTTTTGGTTTGGTCAACAGGAACTGGCTAAGCACAACTGAACTAGTGCCCAAGACAACTGGTACTTATGGAACTCAAGAATAGTCCATTCATGTATTCGGGTGATTCCATTCCTTGAGTCCTGATTGGCTGCTTGGTTTCTATGATGTTATGAGGCTTCATAAATACCCTGGCATTCTGCAGTAGGATCGCGACAAGATTAGATCCGTATTCAGTTACGGCTACTTATTGCTTTGTCTTACCAATTTGATAGTAATTGGAACTTAGTATGATTATTCTACACATATCAAGCCAGCTATTTTTTTTTAAGTGAGGAAAGGCTTTGCACACCACCAATAGCACTCTCTAAGCGACTGCCACCCTGAACCAAAAATTTGGCATCATTGGATGCAGCAGCTGCTGCAGGTTTTATCTAAGAGTTTTCCATTTCCTAGACACTTGTCTTGACAAGGCTGAGGTATGCGTCTCTCCGGTGTTTTTTTTTCTACGCGCCTGGATACCAATTTACGTATCTATATCCCCTTCTATATATCTAAACATTTTCTTATTTTTATTTCTAAAATCAGCTTGTTGTCGGAAGCTTTTGCACAAACTCAGTATATGTTCATGTGTACGTTTATGTACGTGTTTGATAAAAACAAAAAAACAAAACAGGAAGCGAACTCGTTCAGTCTTCTCAGCGTGTTATGTTGGCACAGAGATCAGATTAAGCAAGAAGTGCTGGATTAAGGTGCTGCGTAAGGTGTTTGGAGTTCCAATTGCGCAAAGCGAAGAAAGACGCTCGACAAAAAGGAAAAGAAATCCTATACAACTGTTGAACGTCAAACCCCAAAAAAGGGTTAAATCCTACTTAACGGACATAAATTCCACCATCGTATGTCACTCCGCCGAAAGAAAAAAAATACTAAAAATCAAAGAATTAACCGAAATTAATGAAATTTTGTATGTTGATATATTAATGAATAAACAATATAATGCACTAGTTATTTTATTTGAAAACCCATATTTTTTTCACGTCAGTTAGCTTTGAAACACGTATCTTTGAGGCGTGACACAGATTCACAAACATACGTGGTCCAAAGTCAATTGACCTGAAAAAATGTAAAAGTTTTTAAATAAAATTACTGGTGCATTATATATTTTATTCATTAATGTATCATGCCCTGGCGGTGGGATGGGGGGTTAAGGTAAATACGAACGCACGGAGACCTTTACGAAAACCGTCAATGAAATACCAATTCTTATAACTCTACTGCGAACTACTTATTCGCATGTATTAGTATACCGAAACATTCCAGGTTCCAGTATACAACACTATGTAAGGATAAGTAGTGTGCAAATTTTATTCCTTTTTTATTTGTTTACTAGACGCTGCTACCCGAAGTTGCCTGAGTAGTGGTGGGAGTAAAAAGGTTAGTCTCACAGATCCATTATACTTTGTCGTTAATTGTTTTATTTTCATAGTTTCCTCCGGACATACATACATACGTATAAACTGCTCTTTATATATGTATAGATTTCAAAACATTTTTTAACTTTATTTTTTTAAAAACAGATTGTTTCCGGAAGTTTTTGCACAAATTCAGTATATGTTCTTTTATGTGTTTATGTACTTGTTCGATTTAAAAAAATATATATATAGTAAGCAAAATTGTTAATTCGTCTCAGCGTGTTATGTAGGCACGGTAATCAAATGAAAGGACAGAAGATGAAAGAACAGTTCTTTGAGATGAGTGATAAGGATCAAACTGGAACATCAATAGCAGCAGGTGCTCTACTCCAATTGAAATATCTCGATTAGTCAGCGGCAGAAATGGTCTTTTTAAGTAAATGTCTGGAGGAGAGAGAGAGAGAGAGAGAGAGAGAGAGAGAGAGAGAGAGAGAGAGAGAGAGAGAGAGAGAGAGAGAGAGTACGGACATCCAATATCTTGTCTACTACATCAAAGAAAACATTTCAAACATTTCAACTCTAGTGAAATCTTAGTTTCGTTTAAACTAATGTTGTGGTTTACATGTGTTGCTAATGTAAGAGAAAGCTGCAACATTTCTGTAAACCAAAATAAAATGGCATATATATATATATATCTTATTATAATGGAGATTGTGTGTTTTTCTGTCTGTAACCGAAACTATATTACTACTCAAGTCACAATTCTCTTAGTTATTTACGTCACATTCAACAGGATTTTATTTTTTATTTAAACCTAAATTATTAATAAAATTGTTTTACATTATTAATACTGTTGACAATATCTACATATTAATAACATGCAATTTTATTTATATATACAAAAAATAGCAGTTTACAGTGTGAATGGGAAGGCTAATTTGCATATTGTTATAAAAAATCTTATTTTAATAAATATGTGCTTAGTATTATTGATTTCTAATTGTTTGGTTTTATCTTTATGAATATTAGCAAAAATCTCGGGGATAAATCTTAAAAGAAATCCATTAACAAGAAGAGATAAGTGTAATTTTATTCTTTACTTCCTAATTTAACTAAATAGTTAAATTAGGAAAATTTAGCAATGAAAGGCGGGAGTGATGAAAGAATAAGTTTCAGTTGTTCTATTTTTCGATTATTCCCCCTTGAGTTTAATTTTTTTTTATCTGCATTCTTATTTAGTTTCATCAGCATTTCTAATTTGATACACTATTTTATTACATTAAAACTTAAATACTTGCACCCGGAATATATTTGCTAGTAATATATATATATATATATATATATATATATATATATATATATATATATATGTGTGTGTGTGTGTGTGTGTGTGTGTGTGTGTGTGTGTATAGATAAAAGGGTATGAAAAACACTTTGTTGTTAAAAGGAATATATTTTTATATCCTTTTTCATTGCTGATATTGACAATATTTCGATTTATTAAAAATCATCCACAGAGCATAATGATAATTAGGCCCGTTTTTAGATGTAAATGTTTTTAATCCGGATTCATCAGGAGAGAAAACAGAAAATAATTTGAATTCAAACTGGAAGTATTGATTTTCCCAAAAAGCGTGTATCCCGTGCGTTCGCTTCGTCTCGTTCATTCGCTGCGTCTCGCTCTTTCGCTACGTCACTTCTTATATATATATATATATATATATATATATATATATATATATATATATATATATATATATATATATGCCTTGTTTAGAATATAAATTTATTTCGACATATTGTCTCTTTAGTTCTACTTTTATTGGTTTCTGTTTTTTCACTCTTTTTTTCCGCGTTTGTTATAAAACTCAAATCTGACTCATCTAGATTTATAAATGTGTGTAGAAATAAAGTGTGTGTGTGTGTGTGTGTGTGTGTGTGTGTGTGAAAGTGTGTGTTTCTGAAGATGGAGCGATTTAACAAAATAGTAAGGTAAAAGTCGCAACTTTGTCGATAAAATAATTAACCAAATAAGTCGGGGTTATTAATGCATATACAAGTGCTCAATACATTTGTAGACCGACAATATCAAACAATAAAACTCAAGGGAGAGGTATTGTGGTCTAGCCTTTCGTACCTTTTATAAAATATAAGATTATATCTTAATTTCCTCCAATGTGTGTAGACTGAGAGTCGTCAGCAGGGGTTGCACATACAACGGTGCCTTCGGGAGTTCTCTGCAAGCGATCTCAAACCTAATCTCTGTCTGCCCAAACCAGATTTCCACGGGCGTTTTTTATTATTTCTCAACTAATGGGGTCACGCCTCTTTGATCGTGACACCTATGCAGTTTTCTGTAGATACAGCTCCTCGCCCACGCCTATTTTCATTGGTTATAGGCTACACCTACGGATTTTCTGTGCCTACACAGTGTCAAATGAAACATCTACATCTCCAGGTGCCAAAGGTCAGTTCATTGCCATATCCTGTTTTGTTTCCAGGCCCACACTTGACGCTCACGCACTTCCTGTGTATAGCCCGGACTCCAGGTGCAAACCGATTGACAAGGCAATATATTACCGTACTGCGACATCGTAGTAAGCGAGTTCGAACGCCAGTCTCGCTAATACGTTAATTTTTGGTATAACAACCTTGAGAAAGGTAAGAGCCACCTTGTTCTCCTGGCTCTAAGTTAAAGACTACCACTACTGTTCTTCTACAAGTGTGGCTTTGGCATTAAGTACCCCACAAAGGTTGTTTTGCCATTAAACAAAGAAACGAAACCTTAAATCTTAACAAAGATAAAAGTACAGTTTAGGGTGAATAGATACTCCACTTTATTCTAATACAGTTTTTCATCGCTGTCAGGTTTATTAAATACTAGAAGCGGCTACCCGGCGTCCCCAGTGGGGTAAAATAGGTTGTCTTGCAGATCAATTATTGTTGAATTAATATCTTCTAGTTAAGATACTAAATGCCAAAAAAATGTGATCATTTAAATCTTATTTTTAAAATTTTCTTCACGAATATAAATCAAATCTTAATTATTTTTGTTCAAAAAGCAAGATCTGGTGATAGCGAATGTGTATATATATTCATTTTGTTATTAATTGTTTGAAGTTCTTAGTTTCCTCCGGACACAAATATACGCATACTGCCCTTTATATATATACTAGCAGCGGCTACCCGGCATTGCCTGGGTAGAGGGGGATTTTTTAAGTTAGTCCCGCAGATCCATTATTATTGAATTGTTAGTTGCATCCTTGTGGGATGCCCCATTTAAATCCCTATGTAAAAAATAGACCTTGCATTGATCCAACTACTTTGAAAAGAAATGTTAATGTCTACTATCTAAAATATTAAATGAAAAAAACAAAAAACAAACATGCTGTTATCATTTGAATTTTATTTTTCAATTATCTTCACGAATATAAATCAAATCTTTATTATTTTTGCTCAAAAACCAAGCCTTGGTGATATTTAATGTGTATATATATATTTACTTGTTAATTGTTTTATTTTCAAAGTTTCATCCGGACATACATACACATAAACTGCCTTTATATATATATATATATATATATATATATATATATATATATATATATATATATATATATTTGTGTGTGTGTGTGTGTGTGTGTGTAGATTGCCACAAAATACACACGTGCAATCGGCTGTAATTAATCAATATCTTGACTAATTCGCTGGATTTAACCCTGAAGATCCTTATGGTGAAACTCGAGTAGGTTATTCCTGGGTATACCATTATAATAATAAATCTGCTCTACTCACGTATTGAGCACTTTATATTTTTTATATCGCTGTCTTATCTTTGTGAAACTTACATCAACTAACCATTGTGACAAATTTCACCGGTAAGTCACCTTTTTCATATAAAATCATATATATATAAATATAAGGATAGAATAAAAAATAAAATAAAAGGATAAAAATGGAAATAAGAATAATTTAAGTACATATTAACAAAACCTCATATCCCACCACTGTAAGTAATTATAATAATCTATTATTTTATTTTATTTTATTTATTTATTTATTTAGTTAGTTTTTTTTTTTAAATAATAATAAGACCATTGAAATGGTAAAGATACACCTCCATGTGGGTATACATATATACATATTCTATTGGCTTTAATCAAGATAAATAACTTTAGACATACATTATTAAAACCAGTTTAATCACTACAGACTCTATAATAATATAGACAATCCTCATCATTGTCATAAACCATTAAAACAATAGCACAAAGCGGATTTCTAACAATGTTTATATTTTGATCCTTTGAAAAGAATGCAACTTCCGCTCTTTTTGAATTTTTGAATTTCAAACCAGCGTTCTTCTATCGCAGACCTATAATCAACCGTTTATCGCGAAAAAAAAAAACAAAAAAAAAAAACATACACACACACACACACACACACACGTGAAATCGACTGAATTAATGAATATCTTGATTAATCCAGTGGATTTAACCCTGAAGATCCTTATGGTGAAACTCGAGTAGGTTATTACCGTGTACCTCTATGATAATAAATATAGATAGATAGATGTTGTTATGATCTTACTTCTTTTGGGATATTTCTATCACGCTTACTATCTCGTAACCCCCGCCCCCCCCGCCCCGGGACCTTTGCGTATATCTTTCGCATTGTATGTTAGATTTGCCATTGTTGTATTGTAGAACTACTGTCTACTTCCACAGTTCCAGTGTCACGAGCCACTACTGGCCAGGGCGGTTCTATTTTCTAACCCGCCGAAAAAAAAAACGACAAGAAAAGAAAAGGAAAGAAACAGAGAGAAAAGCAAATGTTACATAATCTATGCGGTTGCATAAGATTATTGTCAATCCCCTATAATTCTGAGGGGGATGACCCTTTTCATATCATGGCCGGGTCCTTCCATGTAAAAAATTACAGAAGCCAGCCAAAATACGTTGTCACGTGGGACCTTTTTCAGAGTCCCCAGTTTTGCAGTTGGACGTCAGGCCATTTTTATGGTCTGCCTAAACTGGAACTTACGCGCGCTATGTTAGTTAGCAGATGTCTGGGTTGGGGATTGGAAATAAAGTAACATCAAAATAAATCGAAGTCTTGTGTTTATTATCTAAAAACTAACAATGACACAGGGCTTCTGATAGAGAGAAATCCCTAACAGAAAACCAGACCCGAAGTCCCCAAGAAAGTCCAGACCTTAGAAGATTCCAGACCAAGACAAGATGTTATAAGATTCCAAAGACGGCCAGAAGAATAGAGAAAGAAAGAAGTAAGTAAAGAAGTAATGAAGTGGGTATACAGCGCAAACAGTCTTATAGAAAAAGAGAATATCGTAAGAGTATTAAAGATGAGCTCCTGACACGACCAGAAAAGAACAAAAGAAGATTGCATTGGTATATTCAAGGCGAATATATATGACAGAAGATCGATTTTATTTACTTAGTTTCTTCGATTATTCGGAAGTAGCTTTATTCTATTTCTGTTTTATCTCATACAATATCCATTAGACTTACAAGTAAAAGTATTTACGTTTTAATGCAATGAAATATTATATCAAATCAAAGATACTAATGAAACTAAATATGTATTTATCCAATCACTCCGACACGAGCAGGAGGCGACACAAGGTCAATGTATGAGTGAAATTTAACAGGTTTTAATTCAGAGTTTTCCTTCTCCTAGACTGGTTGCCTAATCAAATTAGGTTGAAGGAACATTCTGAATTCAAACCTTTAAAACCAAACAATTGACCATGTGTCGCATACTGCACGTGCGGATGGGTTTGGTAAATTACATATATATATGTAATTATCAATTAAAATCCTCGTTCCAATCTGCAGGTGTTGATGGATGAGTGGTTAAGAGGTCTGGCTGATGATAAATTGATTGGGTTTCCATCCCGGCTGAAGGCAGCCTGTTAATGTCTAGCCACACTGAAGAGACATGATACGTCGAAACACTGTGTCTGTGGATGACTATATATATATATATATATATTATATATATATATATATATATAGATAGATAGATAGATAGATTGATAGATTGGTAATTTTTCCGAGATAAAATAAAGGAAAATAAAGTGGTCAATTACAAATGTAAGACTTGTATTTATTAAATATAACTGACTATTTACATTTGAATCCGTAAATGGTTTGTTTACCAACACATGAGGTGCCGCATTCTGAAGACGGCAATAGCCAGAAACCTTAGGTAAATGCTCCCTAAAACCTCTGTATAAACAGTTATATTTAATTATATATATATATATATATTATATATATATATATATATATATATATATATATATAAATAAAAGTAATTGGTAAATTGCTTGAAGCATTGTTATAATATATTAATAATTTGAAGGCAATTACAATGCGTATAAAAAATAAAAACAAAAAGATGTTATTTTTGTCTTATCGATTTCGAAGTATAAACTTCATCTTCAGAGGTTCATATCAGAAATGTACGTGCTTACGTTTTTCTTTGTGTGGTCATAATTTCTCTCCTTTTTTTTTCTTTCTTCTTCTCCTCCTTTCTTTTTTCCTCATGTTATGAATGAAATGGGCGAATAACTGTAATTTCCTTTTTTTTAATGTCTGTTGAGAACGAATGCTTGAACCCTGTATCCAATATTGTCTGTTTGTCTCCGGTGAATATTGCAACAATGTAACAATGTAAGACAACAATAACATCTTATTGTTTTTATTTTTTATACGCATTGTAAGTGCCTTCAAATTATTAATATATATATATGTGTGTGTGTGTGTGTGTGTGTGTGTATGTGTATGTGTGTGTGAATGTGTGTGTGTGTGCAACATCTTGTTTTTCCCTCTTTTTAGACCGTGTTAGTATTTGAAGGATATACTAATACTAATACTTTGTGAGTGGTGAGCAGACAATGATTATCTAAGCACTGTCAATGGGACTTGAAATACGCTGACTGTATCCACTGCAGAGTAGAAAGACCTTCCCATAAAGATGTGTCCTGGGTATAATACTAAACTACATCTGGTGGCAAGGCTCCAGGTCTGAAGACCTAGTGAGTGGGGGTACCCTTTCATTACCATTAATCCCAGGTTCACTCTGACCCGGAGTGGAAGTATTCATTTGGGTACCATCTATGGGTCAAATAGATATGTTTAAGAATTATTAGTATTCGATAAGACCATGTCAAAAACGCACAAAACAAACCACTTAAAAACAACTACACAAAAATGTAATATGGGTGCTAGAAGGCGGTGGCTGCGGGTCTACATGTCCTGGGAATGAAGTTAAACTCTATCTGATGGTGAGGTTCCAGTTTTGGAGGTTTGGGGAATGTGGAGCATCCCTTCATCACCATTGCTCCCTGGTCCACTCTGACCGGAGTGGTAGTACCTGTTAGGGTCCCATCTATGGGTTAAATAGAAAAATGTATTTATAAAGAAATTGTATTATCCATTAAGAATTGATTTATTTCAAAACTTTATCGGCATTAAATGACCCACTGAGGTTGATATGCCGTAAAACAAAACAAACAAACAAACAAAAAAAAATGTAAATATGTACGTACAATGAATGTACAAGGTATAAAACAACCCTACATGGGTTGGCATGCCGTTAACATCATTCAATCAATTAATGATTATTTCTAACTATAAGATCAACAAGTTGGTATTTTTTTAGATGAAACTTGGTGGAAATAAGTTTGATATATTTGGCCTGTTGTTTTCATCTTTATTGTAGCATGTATAATCACAATGCTCAGTAACTGTATCCCCGGGTCTTGTTCAAGTGTTTCTTATTTATCTTAGAATAAAGTCAATATCAGAGTTCAAGCGTGGTTTCGGAGATTTATCTTCTGATGAAGACTTTAATCTAAGGTAAATAAGAAACACCTGGACTAGGCCTGGGGACACAGCGGCCTGAAAGTTGTGCTTATACATACTACAATAAAGATGAAGAAAACAGGCCGAAATATCAAAATAATTTCCATCAAGTTTCATCTAAAAAAAAAATACCGACAAATAATACTTGTTGATCTTATTATTTAAAATAATCAATAATGAATAAAAACTATTCAAATCAACAAGTGATAGGTTGTTCTGTTATTCGTTCATTTAAAACGAGGTCAACAGTGTCAGGTAAGACGCCATATTAAGTCAGATTTGAGCTTTAGATAGTAAGCAAAGCCGAAAATCCGGACGCATAGAGATACTCTAAGAAAAATAGGATAAGGATTTGCATTACATTGCCATACTGTTCTAAGTTTCATCCATATAAAGTATTTGAGGTCACGAACACAGAATGATATTTTCTCTTGGATTACTATACATTGTAAACTCAAAAACAGAATTTTATCGTAAAGAATAAAAGTTAAAAGCGTGGTAAGGGTAAACCAGATCCCAACCAAGACTTAATTTTTCCGATTTTATTTGGGAACGAGAAATGTAAATGTAAACGGATCAAAGCCTGAAACAAGAAATATATATAAAAAAAAAGAAGATACTCAAACGCACCCCAAACAGAAGAAATGCAAATAAATTGTGCTTCACTTCTATGAAATCTTTTACGATATCCTTAGAGACACCATCCAAATGGCACACGAGTAGGTTCCTTGTTGACCTCTTGGCAATATCAGTGTTACGGAATTATATATATATATATATATATATATATATATATATATATATATAATATATATATATATATATTAGTAAATGAAGAAAAACTCTAAACTTGCTTCATTACAATAATTTATTTCAACCGTATTAATACGGCATCTTCAGGTAATCACAAGAACATGACTCTTACTCTCTCTCTCTCTCTCTCTCTCTATATATATATATATATATATATATTATAGTTATTTACTAAGCTTTACTTAGATGTCGCACGAGACCAGAAGTATGGGCACCCAATGAGAATCGAACTCTCTAACAATGGTCTGCGAGTCTAACTTGCTAACCATTACACAACGCGAGGTGTCGATATATACTTATTTACTAAGCTTAGCTTAGATGTGGCACTAAGCCAGAAGTATGGGACACCCAATGAGAATCGAACTCACTAACAATGGTCTGCGAAGCTAGCTTGCTAACCATTGCACAACGCGAGGTATCGTTATATAAGGTGTGCTGGATGTCACAACTTAAATTTATAGACTCTTCGAGGCTGCGTGGATTGAATCAGCCAATCATCACGCTAGAATACGTGGTTGGTTAACTATTTAAAGGCCTTGGTGAACTGGTGTTCAGTTACGGATGAGTAGGTTCTTGTTGACCCTTTGGCAATATCAGTGTTACGCATATATATATATATATATATATATATATATATATATATATATATATAATTGATAATTGAATCATATCACCACGACCAGACAACTCGGCAAAGACCATTTGCGACATCCGGAGCACTGGACAGCTGTTTCGACCTCCTTTGGTCTCATCAGCAGTGCATACCACAATCTCCGCCACTAGAGATTGAACCAGCGGACCACAGCGTGAAGAGCGGGGGACTTAACACACTGGGCCACCAGCCCATGCCACAAACGGAGAATGCCAAATCATCTAGTCAATGGTAACATTAATGAGACCAAAGGAGGTCGAAACAGCTGTCCAGTGCTCCGGATGTCGCAAATGGTGTTTGCCGAGTTGTCGGGTCGTGGTGATATGATTCAATTATCAATTATATATAATTCCTCTATCAAATTTAATATATATATATATATATATATATATATATATATATTATTATTATTATTTTATTATTATTAGTTAGTAGTAGTAGTAGTAGTAGTAGTAGTAGTAGTAGGAAATACATTCGTCGATCCGAATTTAAACCCTGAACGAGGCAGTTTACATTTCACATAGCTAATGCCTTTGGGAAAAGTATGCATCCAATTACTCTCCCTCCAATTATGGGTAAATAGTAGGGCAGACTGGGCTCTAATCTTGGTTAGGCAACCAGTCTAGGAGAAGGAAACACTCTGAATTCAAACGTGTTAAAATCCCGCTCAAGAAATTGACCTTGTGTCACATACTGCTCGTGCGGAGTGGTAGGTAAATATATATATTTAGAATATATTTAAAGCGATGACCAATTCTTTTTTAATACCTAAAGTAATTTTAAACGTACGTGACAATATGTAATATAATGCCCCCGTTGATATAAGATATTGGGTAATCCTTAACTATTTCTTCGTAAATTCCTACCATAAAATAAACTGAACCCTCATTTTATGTCCGTGTTTTTGCATTAATTTTTTTAATTTTTCTTGCACCGTTATTTTACAATACTAAATATATTTTCTTTATTTTAATATTCACTTCAATGTATATATTCTAAAAGTTTTTATTTTTTGAAAATGGTTAGTTTTAAAGTTGCTGTTGTTATTTCTTTTCTTTTTTTTTTTTTTTGGCTTTGGTACTCTAAAATAAAAACGTCAGATTTTAATCATCGTCGACGAAAAAACAAAATTACCGTCATAAAAGGAGGATCCAATTTAAATTGTAAAACGAGCCCCCACTTTAAAACTAACCATTCTCACAAAATAAAACATTTATTGCAAAACACGGACATAAAATGAGGGTTCAGTTTATTTTATGGTAGGAATTTACGAGGAAATAGTTAAGGATTACCAGATATTGATTTTTTGAGGACATATGAGCATGAAAAATAAGTTGACTATTTAATGATTTTTAGAAAATTTCTATTTTCATTATATTTGTCTGTAGACTTTTCAAGAAATTTTTATTGATTCGTCTTTTTTTGTATTATGACACGTATTTTTCGGCATTTTTTATTCCAGACTATTCTATTAATCATATAAGATAATTCTGTAGCCGTGCCAGTACTACTGTAAGGTTGTACCACTAGGGCTAATTTCTGGTTCTAACAATTTTCCGTCATCAAATTGTGTTGAATCCTGCCCAAGACCCTTAGCTGCTACAATTATACCGTCAATGCGCGATTAGTCATAAAAAACGGAATCAGCAACTCGAGTTCAAACCCTGGACGAAGCCGTTTGTATTTCACTTCGCGCTAATATCCTTAAGAAAAGATGGAATGCATCTGTTCTCCTTCCAGCTATGAATAAATTCTTTAACCTTAGCATTGCCACCGGTCTAGGAGAATGACAACTCTGAAATCAGACCAACAGTACTCTGCTCAAAAATTACCTTGTATGGCGAGGGAGTTGAGTAGTTACATACACCATCAAAACTACTTTATCTCTTCACCTGTAATCAAACACACCTGTTTGTCTTTTGTCTATTTTTTTATTATTAATTATATTATTATATTTTGTATATATATATTTAAACAACACCCAACAAGGAAGCAGCACTTGCCCCCTATCTCACAAACCATCCGAGTGAGACGAACAAGATATGCTGGACACTGCCCGAGAAGCAAGGACGAACTCTTAACCGGCGTTCTCCCGTAGAACCCAGCACATGGACATGCCAATGTGGGCCGTCCAGCAAGAACCTACATTGAACAGCTCTGCGCGGATACCGGGTGCTGCACAGAGGACCTCCTGGGGACAACGAGTGATAGAGAAGGCTGGCGAGAGATTGCCATGGATATCCATGCTAATTGGGCGACCCGATGATGATGATGATGATGATGATGATTTATATTATACCAGTTAGCTCAGTCGGTAGAGCGTTCGGCTAGAAACCACAACGTTCCTAGTTCGATACTGGTCCTCGCCAACTCAGCGAATGAGTAGCACAGGGATCTGTGCGGTAAAGTGAGGAGCTGATGGTAGGTGTGCCGTCCACCTCAGATGCTAAAACAATCTCCTTGGTCTCGCGCTATTGAAAAGGGGATAGACTCCCTCGCTGACTGGCTGATACCGACATTAGGCCGCCCCGACGACTTTTATAATATAATAATATTATTTACAATTCATATCATATTGTCTTCAGAATTTTGAGGAAAAAATGTCTTTTAAAGGTAACTTAATCTTTTCTTGCTTTAAGTAGCGACAGTTATGGAGACTGTGGGAGTGTCAAGTACTCCTTCATAGCCATTAATCTCAGCATTGCTCTTACCCTGAGTGCCTTTTGAAAGGGGGGGTTAGGGTAAAACCACCCAGTGAATTGCGAGCGGTTTCTATTTTTGAGACGCTATAGTTTAGTATAAAATATATCAAATTTACCGCATTATATCGATATTCAATGAGTAAAAGAAATCTTCGCCTACATCAAAATGGCCATATTCTTGCGTTTTTTCCAATATCGGTAAAGTATTTCAGTGTTGTCTGGATATATTTTTGCTGGTATTCACTCAACGGAATAAGATAAAAAAAAAAGAAATAAAACTTTTAAAATGTCAAATATATATATGAATGGATGTAGATATATATATATGCGTGTTCAAGGCGCGTAATGTAATGGTTAGAGTCGTAGGAAATGGACACGACGACCCGAGTTCAAATCCTGGATGAAGCTGTTTGTAATTCACACAGCGCTAATACCGTTGGGAAATCTACGCATCGAACTCCTCTCCTTACAGCTATGGACAAATAGTAGGACAGGCTGGTATATATATATAATATATATATATATGATAACGTAAACAAATATGGCTATTTTCAGCCGACAATATTAAGGGTAAGAGGCTTGCGTGTCGATCCGACATGCAGGCTTCAAATCACACACGGGGCGATCTTCGTATCTATAGCTCTGCTGATGAGGCCTAATAGGCCGAAATGTACACACAGAGATTGATTTTTCTCGACTTGTTTAGCCTTACATTTAAGTAGTTAAATCCCGCCTAATTAATCATTAATGAATTAACTTTCAAAAAAATTAGGTTTGACTTCAATTAAGCACATATTCTCCCAAATATATATACATATATATATATATATATATATATATATATATATATATTTTTTTTTTTCTCACCGCAGGATTTACAAACACGGTTGGTATATATATATATATATATATATATATATATATATATATATATAATATACCAACGTGTTTGTAAATCCTTGCGGTGAGAAAAAACCAGCAAATAGTTTGATTGTAAAAATATACTACCAAACATCAACCAGAGAGAAAAAAAAAATTGAAAAAAAGAAAAGACCAAGATAGTCGTACCAACAAAAAATAATCTATTGGTACAGTATTTGGCCAAAAGAAAAAACAATTTATATGTATGTATATGTATATAAGATATATATATATTCATATAACCGCTAGGAGAATAGCTAATAAGTAAAAAGTGCTCAATACCTATGTAGAGCAAATAATAAAGATAAATCTAATGAGTCAGACGAATCTACTATTAGTTTCGCTTAATGCTCTTCAGGGCTAAGATCTAAGCGAAACTAATAGTAGGTTCGTCTGATTCATTAGATTTATCTTTATATATATATATATATATATATATATATATATATATATATATAGGGGTGTGTGGGTGTGGGTGTGAGTATGTGTGTAAGTTGAAAAATAGAAGTGAAACCGACAATTATGTTAAAAAAATAAAAGAAAAGTAAATGTTGTATGGATAAAAATTATTTATTGGAGTGCCGACACGTGTTCTGACCAAGAGTTTGTCCTTGTATACATTGTATTATATTTACTATTATTTTAAATACAAAATAAAATAAAATAATAATGAAAGAAAAAAGAAAAAATACCTATACAAAAAAGGAGCCATCATCATGCCAAGATATTTTGATATTTATATATGTATATATTTTTGTATACATATCTTCCTTTTTTTTTAAGTTAGCGTGTATATATTTCTGTATGTATACGTATATGCCTATGGATATAGCTCTCAAAATTTCTATTATATTGTCCATTATCTGCTGATCGAAATGTCTTCTTTGCATTTTGAAAATTAAATGGATTACATAAACGCAACAGAAAGATATGGACATGATAATATGCCTGAATACACTTTTTATTGTAAAATATCTCATACAAAGATAATGAGTTTTCTTTTTGTTTTTAGTTTTTGGTTTTATATTTAACATAATAAACGTGTATTTTTCTCTTGAGGTGTTCTCAATTCCTAGAAATGCAGAAACAGAAATGCGTAAAAGCAAAAGAACGAAACAAGACGTGGTTTAACGATAACAACTCCAGATACTGTGGTAAGATATATTGTGCTGGTAACTAAGTTCCCGCGTTTTTTGTAAATTATATCAGAGACCGAGGGAGGTGGAAATACGTTAGAATTAACTAAAGTTACACACACACACACACACCCCAAAAATTACTTAAAAATTCTCGAAAACAAAATAGATTTCAAAATTTAAATACACAATAAATTTTAAAATTAAAAAAAAACAAAAAACGGCGGGAACTTAGTTGCCGAACCAATAGAGAATGAGTGAAAATATATCGAGACTTAAGTCGTATTTCTCATGATATTCATCTTGGTTCATTTTCATCCTTTATATTGGTTCATTTTTACTAAATTCCCTATAAAAATACATTGGAAATGATTTTTACTATAAAAATGCATTGGGAATGATTTATACTATGAAATGCATTGGGAATGATTTATACTATAAAAATGCATTGGAAATGATTTTTACTATAAAAATGCATTGGAAATGATTTTTACTATAAAAATGCATTGGAAATGATTTTTACTATAAAAATTCATTGAAATGATTTTTACTAAAAATGCATTGGAAGTGATTTTACTATAAAAATGCATTGGAAATGATTTTTACTATAAAATGCATTGGGAATGATTTATACTATGAAATGCATTGGGAATGATTTATACTATAAAATGCATTGGAAATGATTTTTACTATAAAAATGCATTGGAAATGATTTTTACTATAAAAATTCATTGGAAATGATTTTTACTATAAAAATGCATTGGAAGTGATTTTTACTATAAAAATGCATTGGAAATGATTTTTACAATAAAAATGCATTGGAAGAGATTTTTACTATGAAAATGCATTGGAAATGATTTTTACTATAAAAATGCATTGGAAATGATTTTTACTATGAAAATGCATTGGTATTTTTCTTTTTCAAATTAGTCTCGTTGGAATTCCGCATGCTTATATCATTGAGTCTTTTTTTAATTGGTAGAGGGACCTCTTTTGATATAGTGTGAAGCTGGGCCGTTCTATTTCTTGGATGTGCGTGGTGTAATGGTGTAGTCGTATGAAATAAAATCGTCGACTCGAGTTCAAATCCTAAACGAGGCTGTTTGTATTTCACATAGCGCTAATGCCCTTGGGAAAGGTATGAATCCAAATATTCTCCCTCCAATTATGGACAAATAGTAAGGCAGACTGGGCTTGGTAATCAGTCTAGGAGAAGGAAAACCTGTTAAAAAAGTATGAAGACTGACTTCAATTTCTTTTCTTCTAATTATCAGTCTAGTCATCTGGATAACAATCCAGTGAAGAAAAATTTCAATTTTTGTAAACTCAAGCGGTTAAATCGAACTTAACGGACGTAAATTCCACCATCGTATGTCACCCAGCCGAAAGAAAAAAATACAAAAACCAGGGAATTAACCGAATTTAATGAAAGTTTCAGTGACATACGATGGTGGAATTTAGGTCCGTTAAGTTCGATTAAACCACTCAAGTAGACCCTAGAAAATAATTTTTAAAAGTAATTTAAGAAATCAAAATAATAAAATAATTAAAGGATTGTCTGTCCCTGTTTGGTCTAGAAGGGTTATCTTCCCTTGCCGCCAGGTTTTCGCCAGTAGAGGGGTAGAGTATTTAAGTGGTAGCCCGGAAAATTCTTACTCTCAATACTATTACAGAACAACTAACAGCCTTCAGAACGCCCTAATGACAGGCTTGATTGATAGTCCCATGTGTTTCCTCCACATACAATCTGAAAACGTAATTCGTCTTACCAGACGACACGGTCCCGGTCTTCAAGAGTCTAGTGGTGATATTCCCTGGTCCATATAAAGTACCGTAACCGATTATCTAGAGTCAATAATGACATTCCTGTTGCCTCACGACTACTCGACTCGATAGAATGCAGTTTTATGCTGCAGATGTCGTTGACTGATGTGTTCAGTGTTCCCGGCGCGGAATTAGGGAGTAATTTGATGCAATGTTTTCTTATCATTAGCCGACAGTTGCATTTTATCTGGATTAGACGGTCGCATTTTTCATGCGCTGCTTCTGATGGTTTGGTTTTGTCTATTCACAAAAAAAAAGAAGGGAAATGAAAAAAAAGATGAGGTTGTCATTTTCGTAAGGAAATTTCTATTCTGAACAATCATTCCGTCCGCGGGACTTAAACATCTCTCGTTGTTTCTGTTTAATTTTTCTCTATTCACAAAACAAGAAAAGGAAAACAAAAAAATGAGGTTGTCATCTTATTATAATAGAGATTGTGTGTTTTTCTGTCTGTAACCGAAACTATACTACTACTCAATTCACAATTCCCATCACATTCTCCATAATTTTATTTTTATTTAAACCTCAATTCTTAATAAAATTGTTTTACATTATTAATACTGTTGACCATAATTACATACTAATAACATGCAGTTATACTTATATATACAATAAAATAGAGGTTTACAGTATGAATGGGAAGGCTAATTTGCATATAGATCTTAAAAATTTGATTTTAATAAATATATGCTTAGTATTATTGATTTCTAATTGTTTGGTTTTATCTTAATGAATATGAGCAAAAATCTCGGGGATAGATCTTAAAAGAAA
>CM042179.1:9510794-9513294 GCA_023376005.1 Doryteuthis pealeii | reverse complement strand
GAAGAGAGCGATAGAGAGAGCGAGAGGGAGGGAGCGAGAGAGAAAGAAACGGGAAGCAAGAAGGAAAGAAAAAAAGAAAAAGAAGGATGTGAAAAGTCACGGAAAGAAAGATAGAATGAATGAATGAATAAATGAATGAAGAAAGAAAGAATGAATGAATGAATAAATAAATGAATGAAGAAAGAAAGAATGAATGAATGAATAAATAAATATATAAATAAAATGAAAGACGCAAAGGATGATTGATAGAAAGATCAAAAAGTAAAATGAACGAATAAATTAGAGAAAGAGTGAA
Organism: Doryteuthis pealeii; assembly: GCA_023376005.1. Taxonomy (NCBI): domain Eukaryota; kingdom Metazoa; phylum Mollusca; class Cephalopoda; order Myopsida; family Loliginidae; genus Doryteuthis; species Doryteuthis pealeii. Next base: position 9,512,999 of record CM042179.1, on the reverse strand, counting down.
AGATAAAAAGATAGAAAATAAAAGATAAAATGAATGAATGAAGAAGAAAGAAAGAAAGAAAAGTAAGTATTAAAAATTGTTTAAGTATTTAAACAAACGTTAATAAAAATCCGAAAATGAGAGAGAAATAAAAGAAAGTAAGAAGTAAATAAAAAATAAAAATAAAAAAGGATGCGAAGAATGAAAGAAAGATTGATTGAAAACCCGAAAAGTAAAATAAATAAATAGATAAATAGATAAAAGAAAGTGTGACAGACAGATAGGAAATAAAAATAACAGGAAGGAAGAAAGAAAAAAGAATGAAAAAAGAAAGAAAGAAAAATACGTATTTAGAATTTTCTAAGTATTTAAGCACGCATCAGAAAAACTGTCGAAAAATGAGAGAGAAATAAAAGAAAGTAAGTAGAAGAAAAACAACAACAACAAAAAAGCGAGTGAAAATGCAAAAGAAGGAAAGATAGAAAGATAGAAAAAATAAAGGAAAAGAAGAAAACAATGGATGAAAAAAAAGATATAAAAACCGAAAAGTAAAAATAAATAGACAAATTAAAGGAAGGGTTAAAGAAATAAAGAAAAATCGAAAAGTAAAAGAAAGAAAAAATAAGTAACTAATCAAAAAAGGAAAAAGAAAGAATGATAGGTGAAGAGATAGTAAAAAGGCCAAAAAAGACACTAGAAAATTAAAAAAAAAAAAAAAATTTAAGAAATCAAAATAATAAAATGAATAAAAGATTGTTTGATCTAGAAGGGTTATCTTCCCTTGCCACCAAGTTTTCGCCAGTAGAGGGGTAGAGTATTTAAGTAGTAGCTCGGGAAAGTCTTACTCTCTTTCTCTCAGTCCGGCAACCACTATACATGGCATAAAGACGTGTCCATTGAGTGAGGGGGGGCGTTGCCCCCCAGCCAACTATCAGTAAGTGACATCCCAAAGAGGTATCTTCCAAGGAGACTCATTATCACCACTACTGTTCATTATAGCAATGATGCCTCTCAGTCATATACTTAAAAAATGTACAGGGGGATATAAATTCACTAGCGCACAAGAGAAGATAAACACCTTATGTACATGGATGACATAAAAAGTTTGGCAAAAAATGAAAAAGAATTAGAAACCCTGGTACAAACTATTGGAATATATAGTCAAGATATAGGAATGGAATTTGGAATTGAAAAATGTACTATGCTACTTATGAAACAGGGTGAAAGAAAATTAATGAATGGAATACAACTACCAAATCAGGACACTATAAAATCACTTGATGAAAATGAAAGTTACAAATACTTAGGAATTTTAGAAGCAGACAATATTAAGCAAACAGAAATGAAAGGAAAAGTTAAAAAAGAATATCTCAGGAAAACTAGAAAACTTCTAGAAACCAAACGTAACAGCAGAAATCTGATCAAAGGAATCAATACCTGGGCCGTCCCCATTATAAGATACTCAGGACCATTCTTAAAATGGACAAAAGAAGAACTCAGACAGATTGACCAAAGAACGAGAAAGTTAATGACCATGCACAAGGCTCTCCACCCTAGAGACGATAGAGATAGATTGTATGTGTCAAGAAAAGAACGGGGAAAAGGTCTTGCCAACATAGAGGACTACGTAGAAACCACTATCCAACAACTTGAGGATTACACAAGAAAGAGCAAAGACAAATTACTTATGGCGGCCAACAATAGTAGAAGTGACAGATGGACAAACAGAAAAACAACAAAGACTAGAAAACAAAAATGGGAAGAAAAACAATTATATGGACACTTCAAACAAATAAATCGAAGAGGTTGCACATGGAAAGACTTGGACATGGTTAAGAAAAGGAAACCTCAAAAGAGAAACAGAATCATTAATAATTGCTGCACAAAATAATGCCATAAGGACAAACTATATAAAAGCGAAAATTGGTAAGACCCAACAAAATAGTAAATGTAGACTTTTTGGTAATAGAGATGAGACTGTAAACCATATACTCTGCGAATGTAGCAAACTAGCTCAACGAGAATACAAAACTAGACACGACTGGGTTGGGAAGGTGATCCACTGGGAATTATGCAAGAAATTAAATTTTGACCACACAACAAAATGGTATATGCATAAACCAGAATCTGTTATTGAGAACAAAACACATAAAATTCTCTGGGACTTTGAAATAAAAACAGATCACCTTATCCCAGCAAGAAGACCAGACCTAGTGTTGATAAACA
>CM042179.1:9470794-9503294 GCA_023376005.1 Doryteuthis pealeii | reverse complement strand
GAATGAATACGTATCACGAATTAACAAAACAAAACGTTATCGCCATAAAATAAACACAACAAGTGTTGACATGCCGTAAAATCCAACCAACCAACCAACCAACCAATAATAATTGGATACAAGTGCAGGTGTTTTTCTAGTCTCTTTCGCATAATATACTAATAAATAACCAAGATTATGATTATAAACGACTTTCTTTTCATCACTGTTCACGATTCGGACCATATTACCCTTTTGCGATCTCGATTCTTGGGGGACATATTTTTTCATTTACACGGTCAACATCCAGTTGTTTGTTAACAGACGATTTTTAGAGTTTTCTTTTAATTATAAAACTAACCCCTAACTTCAACCCCTAACCTTAAACCCTAACCCTAAACCCTAACTAACAACCGGATGTTGATGGTGTAAATGAAAAAAATGTACTTATGAATCAACAAAGCTAAAGGGGTGCCTAAAGGTCATATGGTCCGACGATTCTTTCCAGAAATATTTTAAGAGCGTGTTTGGTTCTTAATAAAGAAAATATAAAGACTTTGATAAAATCTGTTGTGCATTTTCCCTTGTTGCCATTTAGGATTTCCTTTAATTTAGGTTTGTAGAACTTGATTGTTGCTTGAACCAGATAAAGATTATTTATCTGAACACGTAGCGTAACGGATATATATATTTACCAACTCCTCCGCACGAGCAGGATGTGACACAAGGTCAATTTCTTAAGCGGGGTTTAACAGGTTTGAATTCAGAGTTTTCCTTCTCCTAGACTGGTTACCTAGCCATGGTTAAAGAGCCCAGTCTGCCCTACTATTTACCCATAGCTGGAGGGAGAGTAGAATTCATACCTTTCCCAAGGGTATTAGCGCTAAGTGAAAATGCAATTACCACGTCCAGGATTTGAACTCGGGGCGACGAGTCCATTTCCCATGACTTTAACCATTACACCACGCGTAACGGATATAAGGGTTGAGTTGATATAGTTCTATAGTGATAATCATCTGTAGGTTGCAAGTTCAATCCTGACCACAGACGAAAATAACATAGAATAACTAAGATGGCTTAACACTTGTACCCGGTTATGGTTAACGGAATCAGAACTATCTACCCGAATGGATTAAATAAAGGGGTTCGGTTCCGTAAAGACCTCCGAGTTCAAATAATGGATTTCTCTAGTACCTTTTGTTTTAATATCACTTATTTGAATGCGTGTGAATGATCAATTGCCCCATTCAGTGCCATTACTTCGAGAACCACCTCGATTCTGAACAGTAATGTCTATTAGGGTCTCGTCTATGGGGCAAATAGATAACTGAGATAATTGAATGTTTACCTAATTAAAATGATTGTGAAAAGAGATTTCTGTACTGTATATAATTGGAGACCCTAATTTTAAAACTAACTTTGGCATAAGATAAATCAACAGATGTCGTAAAACCAACCAACCAACCAACCAACCAACCAACCAACTAAATAACCAGTATATGTTTTCGATATATTATACAAAGTGTTGTGATGTTAATTCAACAGTAAAAAAGAAGTCAAGTCGAGGTAGGGTAAAATAAGACAAGTGTATTTACAATAATGGTACAGGAACGGCTAGCTTGCCGTTAAACGGTAACAGTACAACCTTTTCACTCGGTGTCTCACTATTTATAGTGAGAACCGGTGTATATTCTCCACTGTAGGAACGGCCGGTACAACACAAAGTTTTATCATAATTCTGTTAATCACTTTTATACTGTTTGATTACAATGTTCATTCATTGGCATATCAGTCTCGGAAGACTATGATATAGTTTTTGTGTCCCTGAATTTACAGCGCCTCCTGTGACTGTAAAGTCCAATTTAGAAAAACATTCTAGACCACAGATGTCACATGTGAAGGCTGTCCCTGAAGATGTTGGTGTGCCGGTGCTTTGTTTCCGCTGCTTTCTTCTGGACATCTTGGCTTCATGGTGTTGTGCCAGGGAGGCTTCAGACTCCAACCAACCAACCAGCCAACCAACCAACCAACCAGTATATGTTTTCGATATATTATACAAAATTGTATCATAATTCTGTTAATCACTTTTATAGTTTGATCACTATATTATATACGTTATAAATTAAATTTTTTCGCTGTTCTCTTAGTATGTTATACAGAAGAATGAGCTCGTTTGATTTGGCCCACATGACAAATACATTGTATGGTATGGTTTTCTCATACATTGTTTTATCTAATTTCATAGGTAGTATGGGAACACATCGTAAAACGAACGAACGAACCAAGCAACCAACATATGTTCATATAACATATTCTGTTTATTACTTTAATACTGTTTGATCATAATTTCATATATATTATAACATTAATTTTTCGTCTTTAGTTAAGTATACAGAAAAATGAACTAGTTTGATTTAGCCAACATGACAAATACATTGTATGGTATGGTTTTCATATACATTGTTTTATCGAATTTCATGAGAATTACACACCTGTATTCTATATTATTTTATTTTTTTACCATTAGTTGGGTAATGGATTTCTCTTGTATCTTTATCTTTTAATCTACCTAATTTCAATGCGTGTAAATGATCAGTCGCAGTATAAAAAACGAATTGACAAGCAGTCGCCGTTCATCTCCAAGGTTCAAATAACTGCGAAAGCTGAATCTTTCATGGCGAAAATCCGATTAACAAGACAGCTACCCCACAATCACCTACTTTTTTTCTTTTCAATTCTAATTTTGTTTTTGCATCTAACTTCTCTTTTACGCTTATTCTTCCCACACTCGATATCTTAGCGTTCGTTTTTTTTTGTATATCTATGCCCAAAAAATAAATAATAAATAAAATAATGCCACACCGGGATATTGACCTACTATGAAAAAAATCAGAAATCATCAATAACGTAAAATTGGTTGACTTTAAGACTTTTTTGATAGCATTTTTGGATTCCTTGGTCGAAAATGCTTTTATAAACCATTTTAAGAGTAAAGAAGCTCTGGGTCTCATTTTACAGACAAAAATTGATTACAAATCGTCGCCATTTTTTGTGAACACCACCAAATTTGAAGAGCTAAAAATCGACATAACTCCGTCGACTTGGAAATTCAAATTTTGGGGATTGTCTTTACAAAATCTACTTCCCCTATTACTCATTGCACTTATTTCCGTCAATTTAAAAAAAAATATTATTCCTTTTATTTTTTCTACAGCCATCTTATTTCACCAATTTCTAGTAACTACTCACTCGGCACATCGTTGTGTTTTGCCTTTATTGCCTTAATCCATGTCTTTAATATTAACTACTCGGTAGAGAATCCGCCTACGAACCCCAAGGTTCCGGGTTCAATACCAGTCCTCGTCAACTCAGCGCATAGTTCTATTTGTTATGCAAATTTCAATATACACGATATCGCACACATGAAATCTAATCTCTCTGGAAAAATAAAACAATAATACTTTCCCAGATAGACTCTCCCGATTTCTGGCTGATACTGACAATAGGACACTGGGTCAATGCAATTTTTAGGCGCTGTGGCAGTTTTTATATGCCCAGCTTGGATCTGTGCGGTAAACCGGGGAGCTGATATTAAGTGTGGCGCTCCACCACAGACGCAAAAACAATCTCCCTGGTATATGTTGATTGGTTGGTTTGTTGGTTTTCACGGCGTATCAAATTTGTTCGTGTTATTTAATGACGAATTTTAATCTTCGTATATAATCTTCGAAGATATTTAAAATATCAAATGCAAAAAAAATGCAAAACAAAATTCGATGCCGTTGCCATTCAATTTTTTAAAATTATCTTCACGAATACAAGTAAAATCTTTATTATTTTTGCTCAAAAAGCTAGTTTTGATGATATTGAATATGTATATATATTTACTTTGTCGCTAATTGTTTTATTTTTGTAGTTTCCTCCGGACATACTATAATGACAAACGATAACACCAATAGACTTTGGAAAGCTTTATTCTCATATTGGTACACTTACTGAGAGTTTATATAGTATAGTATTCCATAGAGAGTTCTTCAAATGGGTGGGGGTAATCATAAAATAGGGGAGGTAACTCTCAATTACTTATTACACATACATAAATACGTACACACCACCTGTCCTTTATATATGCATAGACAATAATACAAAAATCAAATAAATCAAATGAATATTGAATATTTAATGCATTTCATAGTTGTAGGCCACACCACCCAAATATTTCATATATATAAATATATTTTTAATATAATCTTCGGTTATCTAGCGGGAAAAGAAGTTTTCAACATGACTTGAAAGTAAGCGCTCCATGATCTAGCGCTAGTGAAATGGGGATAGACTCTCTCGATGCCCGGCTGATACCGACAATTGGTCACTAGGTCGTTGCATTTTTTGTTGGCACTGTGACAGTTTTTGTATGCACATGTTACTAGCTCGCGGCCATGTCGTTTGTCAGCAGTGTTCCTAATAGTCACACGAACAGTTTCCTTATGTCTCCAGCGCTTTGGAGACCTTAACTTGGGTTTGGCACAAGGCCACCAAAATTTAGGCATCGAGTAACTTCGATCCTCGCTAGTCAGTTGTTACTAAGTTGAGAAAATAGCTCACTAAGATATGGCATTACGCAAGACACACTGCGATGAAGTCAAACATAGTTGTTTCGCCAGGATCAGTTCACTGGCCCGTCAGTTGGGACTTTAGATTACACCGACTGCACCTCTGCCGATGGGTAAAATTCCCCCATTAGGGCCACCTGTTTGTCCCGAGTGGTGACCCGTGATGCTTAAAAGTGGATTTATGGTGGCTGAGCAGTCCAGGAGATGCAACATTCCACTTTGACCTTTATTTAAGCAAGACGGCCGGTCGGAGAGGCCCCTCTGATCAATCAGCTGACCACGTCAAGCCCTAGCACCTATATGATTGTCCCAACCCTATTATCCTTATGACAACCCTAACCTTTTTATCATATATGTGCTAGAAGGTGGTGGCTGAGGGTCTTGATGTACTGGGTATGACGTTAAACTTTATCAGATGGTGAAGTTCCAGTTCTGGAGGTTTGGGGAATGTGGACTACCCCTTCATCTCCATTACTCCCAGGTCCACTCTGACCCGGAGTGGTAGTACCTGTTAGAGTCCCATCTATGAGTTAAATAGAAAAACATGAAAATTACGACCCATCAAGAATGAATAAAACAAAAAACGTCATCGGCATAAAATAATCCAGTGAGTTGACATGCTGTAAAACCCAACCAACCAATCAACAATCAGGACCTTGGGTTTGGCACAAGGACAGAAATATTAGGCACCGATATATTCGATGCTCCCTAGTCCCTAATTACTAATTACAAATTCGAGAAAGTAACTCATTTGATATGATATTACTCAAGACACACTGTGCTGAAGTCAAACATAGTTGTCTCTCCAGGGTCAGTTCACTATCTCTTATTATAATGGAGATTGTGGGTTTGTATGTCTGTAACCGAAACTATATTACTATTCAAGTCACAATTCCCTTAGTTATTTACATCACATTCTCCATGATTTCATTTTTATTTAAACCTCAATTATTAATAAAATTGTTTTACATCATTAAGACTTTTGACCATATCAACATACTAATAACATGCAATTGTATTTATATATACAACAAAATAGTGGATTACAGTGTGAATTGGAAGGCTAATTTGCATATTGATCTTAAGAATTTGATTTTAATAAATATATGTTTAGTATTATTGATTTCTAATTGTTTGGTTTTATCTTAATTAATATGATCAAAAATCTCGGGGATAAATCTTAAAAGAAATCCATTAACATGAAGAAAAAACTGTAATATTATTCTTTACTTCCTATTTTAACTAAATAGTTAAATTAGGAAAATTTACCAATGAAAGACGGGAGTAAAGGAAAATGATGGAAGAGTTAGTTTCAAAGTTGTTCTATTTTTCAATCATACCCCCTCTGTTCCAAATATTTTTTATCTGAATTCTTATTCAGTTTCATTAGCCTTTCTAATTCAACATGATATTTTATCATATTAAAACTTAAATACTTGCACCCGGAGGGTGCATATATTTGCTAGTAAATATTAACGAATCTTCACCTCAATTGAATTGCAGTTAAGATTTGAATAAAGCTTAAAAAGCAATTACTTGCTTTGTCTTTTATTAGACACCCTAAAATACTAAACGTAGCTTAGAGTTGGTTGGTTGGTTGGCTGGTTGCTTTTAACAGCCTGTTGACCCTTGTTGAATTATTTAATGTCAATGTCAGTTTTTTTGTCCGTGTCTTTGTGTGCATGCGTGTAAACCTAGCAAAAAAACATATAGCTGTGTTTTATTAGAGCAATACATTAAAAAAATACTTTAACCTTCTGCTTTATCTGTCCACTTTTCTTTCTTTCTTTCTTTCTTTCTTTCTTTCTCTCCCCCCATTCTCTTTTTTCTTATATTAACTCACTCATGCTTTAGATGTTCACCACTCGTTCTTTCTTTCTTTCTTTCTTTCTTTCTTTTTTTCTTCTCCCGCCACCATTCTCTTTTTTCTTATATTAACTCACTCATGCTTTAGATGTTCACCACTCGTTCTTTCTTTCTTTCTTTCTTTCTTTCTTTCTCCCCCCACCCTAGTTCTCTTTTTTCTTATTTTAACTCACTCATTCTTTAGATGTTCACCACTCGTTCTTTCTTTCTTTCTTTCTTTCTTCTTTCTTTCTTTCTCTCTTATCAATCTGATTGTTCTTCTCTCTTTTTATTCCTCCACTCTTTCTTTTTTTTCCTTTCCTTCTTTCTTTCTTATCCGACCACTTCTTTTTTATGTATCCACTATTTTTTCTTTCTTTCTTAATTTATTTATTTTTCGCCCTTTCTTTCTTTCTTTCTTATCCGTCCACTTCTCTTTTTATGTATCCACTATTTTTTCTTTCTTTCTTAATTTAACTATTTTTCGTCAATCCATTTCTTTGTTTCTTTGTTTCTTTGTTTCTTTCTTTGTTTGTTTCTTTCCTTCCTTCCTTCTTTCTTTCTTTCTCATCCGTCCACTCCTCTTTTTTATGTATCTACTATTTTTCTTTCTTTCTTAATTTAACTATTTTTATGTATCTACTATTTTTCTTTATTTCTTAATTCAACTATTTTTCGTCAATCCATTTCTTTCTTTCTTTCTTTCTTTCTTTCTTTCTTTAACCAAATTCATAGCAACCACTTTTGTTTTCCTCTCTTTTCACTAGTTATAGTTTTTATTCTCATAGTTATTTCTATTTATTATTCAATTTTCTAAATTTCCTTCTTATAGAGATTACCTCTTCTTCTATTATTCCCTCCATTATCCATATTCTGATTTTCGGCTCTTTTTTTATCCTTTTATTTCTTTCTATTAATCCAACACATTTTCTTCACTATATCATTTCATCTTTCACCACCCTCTGGATATGCAACATCTCTCTCACTCGCTCTCTTTCTTTCTGTCTCTTTCTATCTCTCTCTCTCTCTCTCTCTCTCTGTCTCTCCTTCTCTCTCTCGCTCTCTGTCTCTCTCTCTCTGTCTCTTTCTCTTTCTCTCTCTCTGTCTCTCTCTTCACACCACTCTTCCTCTGTCGTTTTAATAAATTACTCTAGCTCACCTCGTCCTCTTCCTTGTGTCTTAACTTTTCAGATTTTGCCTTCTTTCATTTTTTTTATTATCTCCTTCCGTCATAATTTATTCCAACTCCGCCTTTCGGTGTATTATGTTGTCATGGAGACCTGACGTTGGCTGGTATTAATTATTTTTCTTTCTCTTTACAATATTGCCCCAATGTCACAGGTTTCCAGACATTCCTTGTATTTTCTTAATTTTTTATTTTTTATTTTTATTTTTTTTTTTTTTATTTTTTATTTTTTATTATAAAATCTTCAGTCGTGCTAAAAACACTTTGGGCCATGAAAAAAATTATAAGAAAATGTTCTGAGGATTGATCTAGCATGTGTATGTGTATTAATTAAGAAAAACATTTTCGAAAAGACATCAAGAATATAAGCATCAAATTGATGGAAGATGAACTTAGGAAGGAATAAGTCAATGTTCCCGCGTTATCATAAGTGAAGTCGTCGGTATCAGCCAATCAGCGATGGAGTCTATCCCCTTTTCACTAGCGCTAGACCAAGGAGATTGTTTTTGCATCTGAGGTGGAGCGCCACACCTACCATCAACTCCTCACTTTACCGCACAGATCACCGTGCTACTCATACGCAGAGTTGGTGAGGGCCGGTATCGAACTAGGAACCTTGCAAAAGAACAAAAAAAAGGAGATACTCTTACTCGAACACGAGTTGACAGCCATTATTATTATTCAACTTTCGTATTAGTTTCAACTAAAGTATTCAATTTTAAAAGAGGAAATATTGTGTTTTATTTAGAAAAATCTCTTTGAAAAGATCCACCACTTAATCAAAAAAATCTTTTTCTTTTTCTTTTTTCTTTTTTGTTTTTTGAGTAGTCTTTTTATTCTAATCCAAGATCCGGTGGTTGTATTTGACTCTCAGCCAAATTTTTCTGACAGTCTTCAAAGAAAGCTTTTCAGCAAACTCTCGCGAAAGAATGTGAAAAAATTGCAAAATCTGCGTTTAACACTCCAGTCGAACGCAAAATCTTAATATTCCGGAGTCTTAGAGAATAATTAATCTCAAAATCGATATTTAACAGACAACCTGATCACAATTAAATTTATTCTTTAATTAGCGACCAAGATAATTTATTCCATTCATATTCTTCTTTTTATGAAGAGAGACACTGAAATAAAAAAAAGCTATGTCAGTGAATATATTTCCAGTCTGCTCAGTCACCTAGGAACCACAAGCTTCCGGGTTTGATACCAGCCCTCACTAACACAGCGCATGAGTAGCACAGCTTATTAATTTTAGTTTATCTTTCATCTTGAAGGGTCTGGTTTATCTCAGTCGGTAGCGTATCCGCATAGGAACCACAAGCTTCTGGGTTCGATACCGGCTCTTGCCAAGTCAACGCATGAATAACACGACTTGGATATGCGCGAAAATATGGAGATATGGTGGTAGGAGCGACACTCCACCTCAGACACAAAAACAATCTCCCTGATATAGCGTTTGTGAAAAAATGATCTGTTAATGTCCAGCTGATACAGACAATAGGTCACTCCGCTGACAATACTTATGGTCAAGTCACGCTGAAAGCACCAGTTGTCACTAGATCCCTGAAGTTAAGCAATGATGAGTTTGTTCAATAAATTGGGTGACCACTTAAGCAACAGCGGGTACTGTAAGCAACCAGAGTCCTTTATTGATAAAAATTGGACCTAATTTGGTATTAGTAAGTAATTTCGACGTGGTGGCCTATTGTCGGTATAAGAGGACAGCGAGGGTGTGTAATCCCTTTACGATAGTGCTATACCAGAGAGATTATTTGTTTGTTTTTTAGGTGAAGCACCACACCTACCTTCAGCTCCTTTCTTTACCGCACAGATCAGATGACCCAAACTGTACTTCTCATGCGCTGGGTTGGTGAGTAGTGGTATCAAAACAGGAACTTTGCGGTTCCTACACTAATGCTCGACCGATTGAGCTAAACTCGCTGCGTCTTTATGAATAATAAATCTCAAGATCGATATTTAACAGACGCCTGCACACTATTGAACTATTGAATCAATTATTTAATCAGCGATTAAGATAACATATTGCATACACATTCTTCTTTTTATCAATATGAAGAGAGACGTTAAAACAAAACAAAAATAAAACTATATCAGCGAATGTGTTTCCAATTAATATGGTAAATGTATCTTTTTAACGAAAGTCAATTACTTAATCTACTGAATAAATGACGATTTCTGTCTGTTGGTGTATAACTCGTGCCGCCTACTCCTATGATCCTATGCACTTTGAAAGAGCTTACACCAATTTATGAACGTGTCTACACAAATTACTCCACCAATTTAACTCTTAACATCCTGTTGGGAATTTTCCAGGTCCAGAGCCACATTCCTATGAGGATTTATTAAAAAAATGACTAAAAATGGCCTTTTCATTTAAAGTTACCTGTTATTTCCCTTAAATCAATGACTTCTAAATATGTTTAATATTACATTTAAACAAAGGCTTTCTAAGTCCAGAGCCCCATTCCTATAAGGATTTATTAAAAAATGGCTAAAAAAGCCTTTTCATTTAAAGTTACCTGTTATTTCCCTTAAATTAATGACTTCTAAATATGTTTAATATTACATTTAAACAAAGGCTTTCTAAGTCCAGAGCCCTATTCCTATAAGGATTTATTAAAAAATGGCTAAAAAAGCCTTTTCATTTAAAGTTACCAGTTATTTCCCTTAAATCAAAGACTTTTAAATATGTTTAATATTACATTTAAACAAAGGTTTTCTAAGTCCAGAGCCCTATTCCTATAAGGATTTATCAATAAATGGCTAAAAATGGCCTTTTCATTTAAAGTTACCTGTTATTTCCCTTAAATCAAAGACTTCTGAATATGTTTGATATTACATTTAAACAAAGGCTTTCTAAGTCCAGGCCCCATTCCTATAAGGATTTATTAAAATAATGGCTAAAAATGGCCTTTTCATTTAAAGCTACCCGAGATATTTCCCTTAAATCAAAGACTTCTGAATATGTTTAATATTACATTTAATTAAAGGCTATTATTTGTGGAAGATTAGGAAATGTGACTTCTGGCCGAGTGGAATGAGGCGATATAGGACGTTAAGAGTTTTAATGGCATAACAACCTTCATGTGTTATTTAAAACAGTAGTGGAACGTGCCTACACCAATTACTTCTACTAGATAAATGATAATTTCTGTATGTTTCTGTATAACCGATTGGCGTCTACACCAATTATCCGGTCATGATGAAACTTTGTAAACCTATCAAGCTAATATTCAGAAACAGGACTGGATAATTAGATTTTAATAAAAGTCAATGAGGGAAACCCTGGGGACATTTTTATAACGGAGGAAGAAAGAGAAGACGTTTCAGTGAGAGAGGGGAAAGAGAGTAGTACTAACATTGAAATAAAGTAACAGATGAAATGTAAACTACGTCAAAAATGCTGAATCTAATTGTTTTTAAAAATACTCTTGCGTTATAAGATAAAATAATTAAACACTTTATTGTAAAAAAATATTATGATAATGTTGTTGTTTAATTTGTTAATAGACGGGCAATGTGTAAAGGAATTGTTCTAAAAGATTAATATAATTATTTGGTAAAATAACATATATGGTAATAATTTAAAGGAATCATATATTAAAGAAGGGCCGGCTTAGCTCAGTCGGTAGAGCATTCGGCTAGAAACCACAAGGTCCCTAGTTCGATACCAACCCTCGCCAACTCAGTGTATGAGTAGCACAGGGATCTGTGAGGTAAAGTAAGGAGCTGATGGTGGGTGTGGCGTTCCACCTCAGACGCAAAAACAATCTCCTTGGTCTAGCACTTGTGAAAAGGGGATAGACTCCCTCGCTAATTGGCTGATACCGACTTTAGGCCACCACCACGACTTTACTTTTTAATTATCTGAAAATTATAAACATTTTAGGGAAATGACATGACTTTCTTTTCTTCCTTAATTAAAAAATTGTTTTCTTTTATCAGTTTAAGCAATTTAAGCTTAAAATATTTCCAGTATAAAATACTTTTTTAAAAGTGAAAATTAATGAATTTAAGTGGAAAAAAAAAAATAACGCAGTGGTTGTAATTGTCATCGTCATCGTCATCGTCATCGTAGTATCAGTATTAAAAAGATAGTCTTAAAATATAAAAACGAAGACTTTCGCAGTCGTCAGAGTTGGCGTAAGCAATAAACGTTTTAGAGCAATATTATTTTTAGAATATTTAACGACTTAAACAGCTGTTGATAATTCCACACTAAAATTGATTTGGCATAAACGCAGCTAGAAAAGTTTGCGATTGAAAATTCGGTATGGGCAACCAAGTTCGCTTGTATTATCAGGCACCAACTGGGAATTGCAAATAACCTTAACCTTTCCCGGGTATAACCGGGTACTGCAGCTAGTCCTTAAATAAAGTCATCATGACTTGGTGGATTTGATAATAAAGATTAAGATGGGGGCGATCGATGTTGACTGCAGTCATATTCGTGGCTGATGAGACTAATGCGGGACAGTCAGGCACAGTCGCAGCGGCTGCAGCAGAAGGTCTTGTCAGGGTTTGCTGTTCTTCTGCGCCTTTAGTTATTGGCGCCCTTGTGAGTGTTTTCAAGTCAATCTGGCTGATGATGAGATGGGTCATGAGAAAGGTAAATCATCGACCAGAGAGAGACAAAAACAAAGTATAAATTATACGTATGTGTAATTTGTTGGTGCTTCATTTATTAATTTATTATTAATGTCATTATAGTGATTTTCTAATTAATTAAAAATTATTGTTTTAGTACAAGAAGAAGAAGAAGAAGAAGAAGAAGAAGAAGAAGAAGAAGAAGAAGAAGAAAGTGGTGACAGGCACTAACCTATTTTTTCAAACAGTCCGTGTATTGTTTTTTTTTTTTTTTCATTTTTTTTGGTGCACCCCTATAGAAATAAATAAAATGAGTTAAAATTCGATAATCAAGTTTAATACTTATTTTATCAAAATATGATTTCAATTTATCTTCACGTCCGAAATAAAATCTCTTTTTATTTCTCTGTTTCTGTCTCCCAGTTTCTCTGTTTGTGCCAAGGCCTTTCTCAAGGTCTACATCTTTGTAGGCGCCTGGTGTAATGGTTACCGTCGTAGAAAATGGACACGGTGAGACGAGTTTAAATCCTGGACATGGCTTTTTGCATTTCACATATCGCTAATAGTCTTGGTAAAGGAATTAATCCAACTATTATTCCTCCAGCAATGGGTAAATAGTAGGGCCGACTGAGCTCTTTAACCTTGGTATTACAAACGGTAGCATAGAAGGAAAACTCTGAAGTCAAATCTGTTGAATCCCGCTTAAGAAATTAACCTTGTGTCACATCCTACTCTTACGGACGGATTGGTAAATATATGTATATATTCGTCTCTCTCTCTCTCTCTCTCTCTCTCTCTCTCTCTCTCTCTCTCTCTCTCTCTCTCTCTCTCTCTCTCTCTGCTGTGCTTTGTCTCGGTGTATGTGTATCTCATTCGCTCGCAATCACGGTCCGTCTCTGTCTGTTTGTCTCTCTCTCTCTCTCTCTCTCTCTCTCTCTCTCTCTCTCTCTCTCTCTCTCTCTCTCTCTCTCTCTCTCTCTGTGTGTGTCTGTCTTGGTGTCTAACTCAGTCACTCGGAGTCTCAGTCTCTATCAATCTGTCTCGGTATCTATTTCACTGTGGCTCGCAGTCTCAGTCCGTCTGGGACTCTCTCTCTGTCTGTCTGTCTGTCTGTCTCTATCTCTCTCTCTCTCTCTCTCTCTCTCACACACACACACACACACACACACACACACACTGTCTCTATCATCTGTCTAGGTATCTATTTGACTGTAACTCGCAGTCTCAGTCCGTCTGGGACTCTCGCTCTCTGTCCGTCTGTTTGCCTGTTTGACTCAGTCTCTCGGTGATTCTATCTGCCTCGATGTCTTGTTGCCTCTGTCAGCCTCGGTATCTCGCTGTCTTTGTCTACCTGTCTCGGTATCTCCTTTGTCTTTGTCTCTCTCGTGGGTGCAAACAAACAATAGTGACAGGCAGTACAAAGGCTTCTGTACCATCAGTAACGAAAGACCAGATGGAGAATTCCGGAAGAACCAATTTTAGTAAATGTAATAAACACAAATACATTGATATAGCAGTACATAGATGTGTTGAAATAGAAATAGAATAGAAAGCATTGTATTTCAACGTATATGATACATATTTATGTATGTATTTATTCTTTTCAAAGTTACATCTCCGACCGTAAGCGGATGTTATTCCTTATTATTCCTGTTTCACTTTTACGTCTTTCTCTACAATTTTCATGAAATTTTTTGTTTTTTGTTGTTCTTGTTGTGTTGTTGTTTTCTTCTTCTTCTTCTTGTTCTTCTTCTCTCACTCTTCCTCCTCTCCCTTCTCCTCCTCGTTCTTCTTATTTACATTATTATAGTCAACTTCTTAATTTACTCTCTTTCTCTTACTCCTCTTCCTCCGCCTTCTCTTTTTTCTTCTTCTTCTTGGTTGTTGTTGTTGTTGTTGTTCTTCTTCTTCTTCTTCTTTCTTCTTCTTCTTTCTCTCACTCTTCCTCTCTCCCTTCTCCTCCTCGTTCTTCTTATTTACATTATTATAGTCAACTTCTTAATTTACTCTCTTTCTCTTACTCCTCTTCCTAAGCCTTCTCTTTTTCTTCTTCTTCTTGGTTGTTGTTGTTGTTGTTGTTGTTCTTCTTCTTCTTCTTTCACACCTTCTTCTTCTTCTTCTCTCACTCCTCCTTCCCATTATCTTACCCGTTTTCCTTCTCTTTGTTTTTCTTCTTTGTTGTTGTTTTCTTCTCTCATGTCTTCTCCTCCTTCTTCTTACATTCCCCCTCCCCGTTCTCTCACTCCTCCCCCTTCTCTTCCTCCTTCTTCTTCCTTTGTGAATCATTTAAAATCACCCAAATGGTGTCCTCTTGCATGAGCTAGATTATATAAACATATGGCAATAAACGTTTGCAGATCAGTTTGTTTCTCTTCTACTTGTTTTTTTAGGAATTGTCCTTCATTTCTGTTTTTCTGTTTCTTTCTTCTTAGTTTCGTTTTCTCTCTCAATCAGAGAAACTTTCACTTTCATTATTGATTGCTGACTTATTAATTATTTAGGGTGAGTGTAGAATTCAAAAGTTAACTGACAATTCTTTTAGAAGAAGAGTCATGGAAAATAACCAATGAGAACAAATACAGAGGTTCATATCAGTAGGATAGACAAGTCTTAAACTCAGCTGGCATGTTAGCAGTTATCTGATTGGCTGATTTAATCGTGTAACCACCTTATCTTGAGAATGGGAGAATAGGAGGCATATTAATCATGTACAGTAAGTGTAGAATTTAAAAGTTAACTGGTAATACTATTAGAAGAAGAGTCATGGAAAATAACCAGAAATATGATAGACAGGTAGTAGACTTTAACTGGCCGTTTTGGCAGTTCGCTGATTGGTTGGTTTGGTCATGTGAACTGGTTAGTTAGAGATACAGTTAAAAGTTAACAATTATGTAGGGTAAGTGTAGAATTTAAAAGTTAACTGGTAATTCTGTTAGAAGAAGAGTCATGGAAAATAACCAGTAAGAAAAAAAGCAGAGGTTCATCTCAGTATGATAAACAAGTCTTACCCTCAGCAGATATGTTAGCAGTTATCTGATTGGCTGGTTTTATCGTGTAACCACCCGATCGTGAGAAGAGATTCGTTAGTGTAGAATTTAACAGTTAACTGGTTATTCTGTTAGAAAAAGAGTCTTGGAGAATAACCGCTAACAAGACAGACAGGAAGTTGCCTTTGACTGACTATCTAGCAGTTCTCTGATTGGTCAGTCCGAGAGCAGCTCTCGCGCATGTCACTTGTTTATACTGAAAATTCACTACGTGAACACCCCTACCATCTTTGGTTTTGTCTGTCATGTGAATAGATAGTTACCTTTGAAATGTCCCATCATACAGGTAAAATATACCTAGAAAATTTGGTATAGTCAAGTGGGGAAATTTGGTAGGCAATGATTTAAACCGCTTACAGCGGCTCTCCAACCACTGAGATTCTACCTATCCTAGTTCAATATAATTGGGAAGGACTTAGATTGCACTAATATTAATAGGACTTTATTCGAGTAGAATGTGTTCTGAAGTGAACAGATAGTGAACTTTGAAATATCCTGTTGACTCGTTTTCTATATAAGATGTGTGTTGAAAGCCCATTCATACTTATAGACTCGGCGAGGACCATGTGATATCTCTTGGCCAATCACTGGCAGTACTCTGCCGCTGATACAATACTTAACCAGGCAGTACTGCTCATAACTACTTGACTTTCGTGGACGACGGACATAGGATTAAATCACTGGACCTTTAACAATACGCAATATAGGACTTATTCACTTACCAAAGGATTCCATAACACAGGAATTACTTACTTTAAGCCCTTTTCAACTGGTCAAGGATGGCATTTAAAAACTTAACACATCCCATCATATAGCTAGGAATACAATAAAAGTTTTATACAGCTGTGGGGGCAAATTGGTAAGCAAAGGGCTAAGATCAATGGATTACATATATTTGGCAACTAATTCAATAAATCCCTCTTCTACATTATCCGAAAAAAACATCAACACTTTTTATCATATATGTGCTTGAAAGCGGTGGCTGAGGGTCTTAGTGTCCTGGGTATGATGTTAATCTGCATCTAGTGGTGAGGTTTCAATTCTGGAACTCTGGGGAATGTGGAATAACCCTTTATTGCCATTATTCCCTGGTCCACCATGCCTCGGTGTGGTAGTACCAGTTAGAGTCCCATCTATGTGTTAAATAGATAAAAAATGAGTATTAAAAATGTGTTTGAAAAATAAAATTAAATAGACAACAAGAATGAATAAAATAACCCAACAAAACCCTTGTTATGAGACTAAGTCGAATTACTGGCTTCACTGGCTAATTTCTACGTCTGCTCTGCTAGTCGATATCACCCTCTGCCGGCCGAAAATCTAACTGTCTTTTTAGCTGAGACCGTATATATATATATATATATATATATATATATATATATATATATATATATATATATATATATATATATATAATTCCACCCTCACCATCTCCTTTCTGACTAACCTTGCTGGACATTCAATTTCATCTACATGCCGTAAAATCAAACCAACCGAAGAAAGAAGATAATGCAAATGAAGAAATTGTCGCAGCAAGACTATATATTTTCACCTGCCCCTTGATTGCAGCTTTTATTCCTTGGGCATTGGGATGCAAAATAAGGTGATACATTTTAGTTTTAAAAAAAGGGGTTACAAATGGGTTAAATATGGGTTTACTACAATGTGTCAGAGTTGAAAAGAAAGTCCATGGAGTGGAAACACACTGACTGTGGTAAAGAAAAAGTTCCAGGTGCAACATTCATTAAAGAAAGTCATGCTGACCGTCTTCTTGGCACATAAAAGACTCATAACTATTAATTTCATTGAAAAGGTGCAACTATAAACAGTGCATCATATTGCCAACTCCTTAAAAAAATGCTATCATTATTTATTGAATGACCCTTGCAGCTAAAATACCAAGGAAATACAAAGAGTTGATTTTAATTTGATGTTTGTCAGAATGAAAAAGAGATAAGGTTTTTTGTTTTGAAAGGATAAAATAAAACAAAGGAAATCAACTGCAAAAGTGGTGGAAAAAATACTGTGATTTACTTTATTTTTTGTTTTACCAGCATTCATATTCTGCACAATGGACTACCACCCCCTTCTTTTTTTTATATTCAAATATGCAACAAAGACACAGTTTCAATTGAAATCAAACCACTAGAAACATAAGTAGTAAAGCTTTGGTCTTTGTTTAACAACAATACTCATAAAATATTAAGGGAAAAAAAAACACATACAAAAAAAACTTCCAATGGTACCATGATGCCTTAAAGAATTTTACTTAAAATTTTTGGTCTTTGTTTAACAACAATACTCATAAAATATTAAGGGAAAAAAAACACATACAAAAAAAAAAACTTCCAATGGTACCATGATGCCTTAAAGAATTTTACTTAAAATTTTTGGTCTTTGTTTAACAACAATACTCATAAAATATTAAGGGAAAAAAACACATACAAAAAAAAAACTTCCAATGGTACCATGATGCCTTAAAGAATTTTACTTAAAATTTTTGGTCTTTGTTTCACAACAATACTCATAAAATATTAAGGGAAAAAAACACATACCAAAAAAAAAAAAACTTCCAATGGTACCAGATGCCTTAAAATAATTTTACTTAAAATTGTTGGTCTTTGTTTCACAACAATACTCATAAAATATTAAGGGGAAAAAACACATACCAAAAAAACAAAAAACCTCCAATGGTACCATGATGCCTTAAATAATTTTACTTAAAATTTTTGGTCTTTGTTTCACAGCAATACTCATAAAATATTAAGGAAAAAATACCAAAAAAAAAAAATTCCAATTGTACCATGATGCCTTAAATAATTTTACTTAAAATTTTTGGTCTTTGTTTCACAGCAATACTCATAAAATATTAAGGAAAAAAATACCAAAAAAAAATTCCAATTGTACCATGATGCCTTAAATAATTTTACTTAAAATTTTTGGTCTTTGTTTCACAGCAATACTCATAAAATATTAAGGGAAAAAAACACATACCAAAAAAAAAAAAAAACTTCCAATGGTACCAGATGCCTTAAAGAATTTTTTTTAAAATTGTTGGTCTTTGTTTCACAGCAATACTCATAAAATATTAAGGGAAAAAAACACATACCAAAAAAAAAAAAAAACTTCCAATGGTACCAAGATGCTTAAAGAATTTTATTTAAAATTCTATCTTGCAACAATTTCTGGGTTAACTATTAAAGGTGTTGAGTTACAAAATATGTGAAGGAATGAGTCCCCTGTGAAAATTAATGCATTTAATATGTTGGTGGTTTGGTAGGTTGGACTTTACGGCATGTCAACTCTTGTTGGGTTATTTTATGCTGAAGACGTTTTAATTTTATTTATTCTTGTAGGGTATTCAATTTTTTCAAACTGAATTTTTTAAACACGTTTTCTGTAAATTCATTTTAAAAACTATTTAACTCATAGATGGGATCCTAACATGTACAACCACTCCGGGTCAGGGTGGTTCTGGGAGCAATCACAATGAAGTTTAACGTCATACCCAGATTTGGTTTGTTTTGGTTTGTTTTACGGTATATCAGCCTCGGTGGATATTTAATACCGGCAAAGTTTTGAAATAAATTCATTCTTAATGGATACTCAATTTTTTTATAAACACATTTCTCTATTTAACCCATAGATGGGTCCCTAACAGGTACCACCACTCCTGGTCAGAGTTCGGTTTGTTTTATGGTATATCAATCACAGTGGATCATTTAATACCGGCAGAGTTTTGAACTAAATTCATTCTTAATGGATACTCAATTTTTTTATAAACACATTTCTCTATTTAACCCATAGATGGGACCTTAACAGGTACAACCACTCCTGGTCTGGGTGGTCCTGGGAGTAATGGAAATAAGTGGTACCACACCCCCCAAAGCTCAATTTAGAACTTCACTATTCGATGCAGTTTAACGTCATACCCAGGTTTGGTTTGATTTGTTTTGTTTTATGGCATATCAACTTCGGTGGGTACATTTAATGCCGACAAAGTTTTGAAATAAATTCATTTTTAATGGATAATAAATTTTGTTTATCAACTCATGTTCTTCTATTTAACCCATAGATGGGACCCTAATAGGTACTACCACTCCGGGTCTGGGTGGTCCTAGGAGCAATTGCAATTAAGTAGTACTCCACACTCACCAACCGACAAAGTTTTGAAATAAATTCATTCTTAATGGATACTCAATTTTTTATAAACACATTATACTATTTAATCCATAGATCCTACCCTAACAAGTACAACCATTCCAGGCCATGGTGGTCCTGGGTGCAATGGCAATTAAGTAGTATTCCACACTTACCAAAGCTCCAAACTGGAACTTCACTATTAGATTCAGTTTAACGTCATACCTAGGATACACGATACGATTAAGACGGCCAGTTGAAAGTAAAGAAGAAAATGGATGACTTAAAATGAAAGAAAGTTGCTTTAATTCTTGAAGAAAAATGGATAATGCAAGTGATTAGTGCAAGGAAACGTAGCGCACATTTGATAATGATTCATACAGACTTTATAACAGGAATTATTCCCGGAGATATAAACTATAGAAAACGTGTTGGAAACGTCTCTTTGCAAAATATGCATTGATACACACACCGATACATTTTATGAAATAATAATAACAACAGAAGAATTTCATGCACCGGATGTGGACTTTAAGACTTCATCGGAAGTGGATTTCACCTATGAAAACTGAATGAAATGGAAGATTTAATCCGGAAGTAACAGCAACTGTTTTGTCGCCAGTGTTTCTGCAAAAGTTGCCTCGCAGCTATACGGTTTGTCGAGAAGCTTTTATGAATAGGATCGGGATCCATCAAACAAATGGCTGAAAAATGGCATTTTGTGGGCACCTTTGAAGCCCCATATCTCACCTAATTCTCCACAGAATTCAACCATCTTTTACTATGTGATACTCCTCATCAAACTCTAATCAGGCCTCAAAAGTCACCTAAAATTCCGAATTGAGCACTTTTTTCACCATCAGTAAATTCAAGACAGTAGAATCCATGAGAAAATAACAATAAGATCGATAATTTAAATTTTCACCAATATACGTAGACTTATAATGGCTGAAAAATGGCATTTTGGAGGGCACCTTTGAAGCCCCATATCTCCCCTAATTCTCCACAGAACTCAACCATCTTTTACTTTGTGATACTCCTCATCGAACTCTATCAGAAAATCATATTAGTTTGGCACTTTATTTCTGCACGAAATTGACCATTTTTGCCCACAAAAGGCCTTAAAAGTCACCTAAAACTCCGAATTGATCATTTTTTTCACCACCAGTAAATTCAAGACATTAGAATTCACTTGCGACAATAAAAAGACAAATAAAAAGACAAATAAGTATTTTAGATATGTATAAAACTAGTCAACAATGCAAAAGAATAGCAAGTTGAGGTTACTAGCAAAAAAATATGCACCCTCTAGGCGCAAATATTTATGTAATAAAATATATAAAAATAAGAAAAACTAAATAAGAAATTTCTAAGCAGAGTTTGAATTCAAATTCTTAGACTGTTAGCCATACCAAGGCGAAACATCCCAGTCTGTTCTATTTACTCATAGCTGATGGGTGAATAATTGAATTCATACCTTTTCCAAGGGTATAAGCGCTATGGGAAATACTAATTATTACTAATTTCGATATCATACATTGTAATATTGGAAGATTCTTTTTTTTAACTCCCTTCCTTTTTATCAATATTTTTTACGAATATTTTCATATTTCTTAGAATAAAATATATCCATTTTTAATCAGCGAATCAAATTTGAATTAATATGCGAAATATTCTACCTACAAATAATTTAATGTATAGTTATTAGCAATTACAAAAGCTGAATTTAAAATTGTCTTACGCACGAAAATGTTTTAGAACAAAAATCATTCAAGCGATTAAAAAAAAGGGAAATAATTAAAGGTTTTCATTTTTCTTTTTTACATTTAAAAAGATAGACTTGGTTTGAAAAATTGTGTTTTTTAGTCCCCCCCCCCCCCCCCAAAAAAAATATTAACAGTTCGTATTGTTAAAACAATTGCATTCAAAACATCGCAATCAAACAATCGCATTCAACACTGACTTATGAGTAGAAACAGAGCGGACACTTTGAAAGTTTGCTGATTTCGGCAGTAGCGTATCAGCAGCAGCAACTATGCGATATTTTTCGAAAATTGTTTGATTTTTGTTAGATTAATTAATTATATCCGTTAATCAGTAAAAATCAATAACCAAATTTGGCGTGTTTCTTAGTTAGAAGGATATTAATCTATGTGCAATATTTCGAATTTGAGTGACTCCTCTTTTCTTAGTTATAGGTCGACACGTACATACCAAAAACTTTATTTTATATATATAGATTATATTGTATTATGAATATAGAAGGCCCTTTCAAAGTTTGCTTGAAGACATGATATTCCTCTCCGTAAGACGAGTTTGATTGGATATGAGAATAGACGTTATGTCAAGAACAATGCGTTTTCTTTTGTCCAAAATTGGTTCGTTTTATAAATTGATAAAGACAAGTATATTACATGTAATAGAAAGAAACAGTACAAGATTAGATTTAAAAAAAGGGATTTAAAAACAACATAATCCTATTAATAGAATGAAGAGTCCAAGTTATAGCTGACATTTATCTACAAAGAGCAAAATGTGTTGAACTGCTATAATATATTAAGTATATACGTAACGCCCCCGCTAGAAGAATGATTCGACATAATGTCAATTTTAAAGTAGAGTACAGCAGTCGAATTCAGAGTTTTTCTTCTAGATGAATAGCACTGGATTCCTTATTATTTAACCATAGGGTTTTAAGGATACGATAAATGATTTTCTCTCTTCGAGCTTAGGGGCCTCGTAAATGTTACATGGCCGAAACCCTTCTCAACCTCCTTTCGTCTCTGTTCTTTGGTTATATTATGTAAGTACATAACTCCCCCGCAACAGGTAGGACGCGATATAAAATCAATTTTCACGTCGAGTACAGCAGTCTGAATTCAGAGTTTTCTTCTCCTAGCCATTGCTTCTCTATTATTTAACGATAGGATTGTAAGGATATAATAAATAATTGATTCGCTTCGAAGTTAGGGTTAATTGTTACATTGAAACCTTTCTCAATCCCCTTTCACCTATGTTCTTTTGTTATATTATATATATGATATCATATATATAATATTATACATATATATATTATATATATTATATATATATTATATATAATATTATATATATTATATATATAATATATTATTATTACACACACACACACACACACACACACACACACACATATATATATATATATATATATATATATATAATTCAATATACCAAACTTGTTGGTAAATCCTCGCGGTGAAAAAAAAAACCGGCAAATAATCTGATTGTAAAAATATACTACCAAACATCACCCGGAGAGGAAAAGGAATTTGAAAAAAAGAAAAGATCAAATAATAATCTATTGGTACAATATTTGGCCAAAAGAAAAAAATTATATATATATATATATATATATATATATATATATATATATATATATATATATATATATATATATATATATATTATTATTATTATTATTATTATTATTATTATTATTATTATACTAAAGCTTTCAACCCCTAAAGTCTTTTTTGCTGGTGACTTTGATCACACGAAATTTGTCATAAATTATTCCTTAGTTTTAGGATTATTAAATGTTTGAAAAAAATTCCAGTTTAATTGGTTCTAATTAGTCGTAATTTGCAATCAAGTCAAAACTTCACCCATCTCTGTCTGTACATTATACATACCCTCCTTTTTTACTCACTATATGCCAGTGAAGAGGAGTGACATGTAAAAGCAGCAGCTAGTCGCCGCCCCCCTCAACACCCTCTTCGCTTGTCTTACATTATACATAACCCTCTTTCCCTCCTTATAGGCGATGTCTATTTCAATTTTAACTAGGTCAATTCGTTTTTTTTTAAATACAACTCTGACCCCCACGTTTGAAAAAAATGTACCAAAACTCAGGGAAATATTCGATTATAATTAAATTTTCAGTGTTGATTTAGCAATTAATTAATTTTTTTTTGTCGACCGAAACGTTGTACAAATAACAATGAAGATGGGGACAATAGTCCAAATAACGCAGATAATACTAATCATCAAGCCTCATCTCAAATATTCAGAGAAATTAATATCCTTAGTATGTATATTATGTATATAAAAGTTTAAATATTCTTTTATGTGTAAAGGAGTCTGTATTGGGTTCAATGTTGGTATATCATAGATATACTAATACTAAGATTGGTCCCTGGTGAGAGGGTCGTTGCTTCCCGCTATTAGGCACGGTACAGCTTGAGCTGACTTCGCCGGTGTTCTTCACGACCATCTGTCTCTCTGCCCACGTTGTGTTATTTATCACAACAGTAAAAAAAATATCACCCAATGAAGTAACTTAGCGCTGGACAACTCGACAACTAGTTTACTGTATAATGCTCCCCAATGTTCTGAGTAAAAGTGACACGTCTTGGTCTATGATAATAAAGCACAAAGTCTGGGTTCGGGAGGTCTCACAAAACTACGTCGTCCCCAGCAACAGAGGAATACGACTCACCAATTGCCAAAAATCCGGTGCTAATATAATTAATTTTTACCTCCTTCTCTAGACTCCGGTCGCAGTATTTCTCTCTCACTTGTTCCCTTCTTTTGTTAAAGAATTTCTCTTTCACTCTCTCTTTATTTTTCTTACTCTGTCTTTCTCTATTCTGAAAAAAAAAAGGTCTCACAAAATGACGTCGCCTCCAGTAACAGAGGAATACGACTCACCAATTGACAAAAATCCACAGTTAATATAATTAATGTTTTCTTCCTTCCCAGGTTTCTCACAAGTTCTCCCTTCTTTTTGTCAAAGTATTTCTTTCTCTCTCACTTTCTCTATATTTCTCTTACTCTATCTTTCTCCTTCTGTCTTTCTCTATTCTCAAAAAAAAAATTATTACATCTGACAGCCATTTTCACAACTCTCACAGACGCGGATGTCACAAAGGTCAACCTTACCACGTGAGAGATTTTCGTCTGGCAGAAAACCATGAGAATCTTAGTTGACTTCCAATAATCTTTATAATACGCTAAACGACACTAAAAAGATGTGTCATCTCATTTTC
The DNA here is from genome assembly GCA_023376005.1 of Doryteuthis pealeii. Taxonomy (NCBI): domain Eukaryota; kingdom Metazoa; phylum Mollusca; class Cephalopoda; order Myopsida; family Loliginidae; genus Doryteuthis; species Doryteuthis pealeii. The sequence continues at coordinate 9,478,849 of CM042179.1, read as the reverse complement.
TGTCATGAAATATGCTTATTAACCCATCCCAGTCTACAGTGTCCAAAGGGCACATATTTTTGCTAGTATTTATAAGATATGGTATTTAAAAACGTTATCAATACAAAAGTAAATCCCATTCCTCTCCACGTCTGGTTTGAATTCAGGATTTTTCTTCTCCCTAACTGGTTGCCATAAAGAGCCAAGTCGACCCTATTATTCCCCCATAGTTAGCGGGAGAATAATTGAATTTATACTTTTCCCCAAGATCATCAGTTTCCTCAAGAAAAAAATTCATGAAGATATTTATAGATATATCTTTATAATCATTTTGATAAACTAGCTATGGCATATGTATGTGGAATATGGAAATAAAAAGAATCAGTAGAAAATAAATTCCGTCACACTTTGATGAATGGAAAGAGAGCAAAGTGGGCAGCACACTTATCTAGAAAAAAGATTAGTTGGTTGGTTGGTTGGTGGGTTAGATTTTATGGCATGTCAACCCTTGTTGGGTTATTTTATGCCAAAGACGTGTTTTTTTTAAATTCATTCTTTCTTGAGTGCGGTTGTTGTTTGTGCATGTATTGCAATCAGATCTACAGGGTGTCTCAGAAGTTGCGCGAGACAGGCTATTATAGATTTCAGGGATTCACATTAACATTACTAGTTGGTGGATTTGTTGGTTGGATTTTACGGCATGTCAACACTTGCTGGGTTATTTTATGCCGAAGACTGTTTTTTTTAATCTATTCTTGGTGGACATTCAAAATTTTTATTTCAAACTCAGTTTTTGGAGCAGTTTTAAACTCATTTTTCTATTTAATACCAAGATAGAACTCTAACAGATACTAACACTCCGGATCAGTGAGGGACTGGGGGTAATGGCAATAAAGAGGTACTCCACACTCTCCAAAGTTCCAAATTGTAACTTCACCATAGGATGCAGTTTAGCGTTATACCAAGGACACCTGGAAAGGGACAATAATAGATGATTGCTCAAGGTTAAAAGTAAAGAAAAGAAAAGTTGGTTGGTTGGTTGGTTGGTTGGGTGGTTGGTTTGGGTTGGTTGGTTTGGGTTGGTTGGATTTGGTTGGTTGGTTGGTTGGTTGGATTTGGTTGGTTGGCTGGTTGGTTGGTTGGTTGGTTGGTTGGCTGGTTGGTTTGATTTGGTTGGTTGGTTTGGTTTGATTTGGTTGGTTTATTGGTTGGTTGGTTTGATTTGGTTGGTTGGTTGGTTTGTTTGTTTGTTGGTTTGTTTGTTTGGTTGGTTTGATTTGGTTGGTTGGTTGGCTGGTTGGTTGGTTTGATTTGGTTGGTTGGTTGGTTTGTTTGTTTGCTTGGTTGGTTGGTTGGTTGATTTGATTTGGTTGGTTGGTTGGTTGGTTGGTTTTGATTTGGTTGGTTGGTTGGTTGGTTGGTTTGATTTGGTTGGTTGATTGGTTGGTTGGTTTGGTTTGATTTGGTTGGTTGGTTGGTTGGTTTGGTTTGATTGGTTTGGTTGGTTGGTTGATTGGTTGGTTCATTTGATTTGGTTGTTTGTTTTGGTTGGTTTGTTTGTTGGTGGTTGGTTGTTTGGTTGGTTGGTTGGTTGGTTGGTTTGGTTTGTTTGTTGGTTGGTTGGTTGGTTGGTTTGTTGGTTGTTTGTTTGGTTGGTTGGTTTGGTTTGGTTGGTTGGTTGGTTTGGTTTGGTTGGTTGGTTGGTTGGTTGTTGGTTGGTTGGTTTGGTTTGTTGGTTGGTTGGTTGGTTGGTTTGGTTGATTTGGTTGGTTGGTTGGTTGGTTTTGGTTTGATTTGGTTGGTTGGTTGGTTTGTTTGTTTGTTGTTTGTTTTTTGGTTTTGATTTGGTTGGTTGGTTGGCTGGTTGGTTGGTTTGATTTGGTTGGTTGGTTGGTTTGTTTGTTTGCTTGGTTGGTTGGTTGGTTGATTTGATTTGGTTGGTTGGTTGGTTGGTTGTTTTGATTTGGTTGGTTGGTTGGTTGGTTGGTTGGTTGGTTTGATTTGGTTGGTTGATTGGTTGGTTGGTTGGTTTGATTTGGTTGGTTGGTTGGTTGGTTTGGTTTGATTTGGTTGGTTTATTGGTTGGTTGGTTTGATTTGGTTGGTTGGTTGGTTTGTTTGTTTGTTTGTTTGTTTGTTTGGTTGGTTTGATTTGGTTGGTTGGTTGGCTGGTTGGTTGGTTTGATTTGGTTGGTTGGTTTGGTTTGTTTGTTTGCTTGGTTGGTTGGTTGGTTGATTTGATTTGGTTGGTTGGTTGGTTGGTTGTTTTGATTTGGTTGGTTGGTTGGTTGGTTGGTTGGTTTGATTTGGTTGGTTGATTGGTTGGTTGGTTTGTTTGATTTGGTTGGTTTTGGTTTGGTTTGGTTTGATTTGGTTGGTTGGTTGGTTGGTTTGGTTTGATTTGGTTGGTTGGTTGATTGGTTGGTTCATTTGATTTGGTTGTTTGTTTGGTTGGTTTGTTTGTTTGGTTGGTTGGTTGGTTTGGTTGGTTGGTTGGTTGGTTGGTTGGTTGGTTTGTTTGTTTGGTTGGTTGGTTGGTTGGTTTGATTTGGTTGTTTGTTTGGTTGGTTGGTTTGGTTTGGTTGGTTGGTTGGTTTGGTTTGGTTGGTTGGTTGGTTGGTTGATTGGTTGGTTGGTTGGTTTGGTTTGATTTGGTTGGTTGGTTGGTTGGTTTGGTTTGATTTGGTTGGTTGGTTGGTTGGTTTGGTTTGATTTGGTTGGTTGGTTGGTTTGTTTGTTTGTTGGTTTGTTTGTTTGGTTGGTTTGATTTGGTTGGTTGGTTGGTGGTTGGTTGGGTTTGGTTGGTTTGTTTGTTTGTTTGCTTGGTTGGTTGGTTGGTTGATTTGATTTGGTTGGTTGGTTGGTTGGTTGTTTTGATTTGGTTGGTTGGTTGGTTGGTTGGTTGGTTTGATTTGTTGGTTGATTGGTTGGTTGGTTTGGTTTGATTTGGTTGGTTGGTTGGTTGGTTTGGTTTGATTTGGTTGGTTTATTGGTTGGTTGGTTTGATTGGTTGGTTGGTTTTGGTTGTTGTTTGTTTGTTTGTTTGTTTGGTTGGTTTGATTTGGTTGGTTGGTTGGCTGGTTGGTTGGTTTGATTTGGTTGGTTGGTTGATTTGTTTGTTTGCTTGGTTGGTTGGTTGGTTGATTTGATTTGGTTGGTTGGTTGGTTGGTTGTTTTGATTTGGTTGGTTGGTTGGTTGGTTGGTTGGTTTGATTTGGTTGGTTGTTGGTTGGTTTGGTTTGATTTGGTTGGTTGGTTGGTTGGTTTGGTTTGATTTGGTTGGTTGGTTGGTTGGTTTGGTTGATTTGGTTGGTTGGTTGATTGGTTGGTTCATTTGATTTGGTTGTTTGTTTGGTTGGTTTGTTTGTTTGGTTGGTTGGTTGGTTTGGTTTGGTTGGTTGGTTGGTTGGTTGGTTGGTTTGTTTTGTTTGGTTGGTTGGTTGGTTGGTTTGATTTGGTTGTTTGTTTGGTTGGTTGGTTTGGTTTGGTTGGTTGGTTGGTTTGGTTTGGTTGGTTGGTTGGTTGGTTTGTTGGTTGGTTTTTGTTTGGTTGGTTGGTTGGTTGGTTGGTTTGATTTGGTTGGTTGGTTGGTTGGTTGGTTTGATTTGGTTGGTTGGTTGGGTTGGTTGTTGTCTAAAGTCCTCATTGTTTTTTAAAACAAGTTTTAATAAATACATGACTGGTATTATATATCTATATATAGTTTGTTTTATTTTAATACATATTTAAAGTTTACATTTCAAATTGTTTTATTTTTTAATCCTTTAATGAATTTGAGGATTTTACTTAGGGTACAAACTCGCTGACATTGAATTTTTTACTCCCACCCCTCAGGCAATATGTTTCAAAATTATATTTTTACATCGCCCGGATTGTGTTTTTTATTTTGTACTAGTATAGATAATGATGTGAAGGCGCATGGGGTAATGGTTATCGTCGTAGAAAACGGACAGACGACACGAGTTCAAATCCTAGACGAAACTGTTTGCATTTCACATAGCGCTAATATCTTTGGAAAGGTATGAATCCAACTATTCTCCCTCCAGCTATAGGTAGATAATAGGGCAGACTGGGCACTTTGACCTTGGTTAACCAACCAGTCTAGGAAAAGGAAAACTCTGAATTCAAAGCTGTAAAACTCTGCTTAAGAAATTGACTATCTGCCACACCCTGCACGTGCGGGGGATGGGTTGATAAATATATATGTATATAAATAATATGTGTTTGTCTGTGTTACATTCATACACACTAGAAAATAAACTCTGTTACGTAGATCCGCGGAAATGTCAATGCTATGAATAACTCCAGAGACTTGCAGAGGGGTTTGATAAATATATATATGTATATAAATAATATGTGTGTGTGTGTTTGTGTTACGCAGATCTGTGGAAAGAGCAATGCTATGAATAACAGAGATTTGTTAAAAATCGACGTAGAGCAAATCAAGATGAGAGATATCAAATATATTAAACAATGAAAAATGGGTGTGGGCAGAACTAGAATGGAGGATAACAGATGGTGCAAGAGATACCCAATAAATAACAGGCGTAGGAGGATGACTTGACAGTAGATGCAGAGATAAGTTTGATAGGAAGACATGTCAGTGACAAGCATATCTATGGTTTCCATAGAAAGGATTGAGAAAGGCTTTTGTCCAACTGCAGATTAAAAATGTCCGCCGATGATGATGATGATGATGATGATGATGATGATGATTTGAATATGTTCGAAATGTTGTTAAAATGTAAAGTCAGTGGAGTGGCCTATTGTCGGTAGGAGATTGTTTTTGTGGTGAAGCGCCACACAAGTAAAAAAAAAAGTATATATATATATATATTATATATATATATATATATATATATATATATATATATATATATATATATATAAAGTAATTGGTAATTTGCTTGAAGCATTGTTAAGTATGTTATAAAATAAAATTCGAAGGCAATACAATGCGTAAAAAATAAAGACAAAAAGATGTTTTTATATGTCTAATCGATTTCAAAGCAAAGCTTTATCATCAGAGTTTATTTTCAGAAATAAACTCTGATGATAAAGCTTTGCTTTGAAATCGATTAGACATATAAAACATCTTTTTGTCTTTATTTTTTACGCATTGTATTGCCTTCGAATTTTATTATTTTATAATATATATATATATATATATATATATATATATATATATATATAGAGAGAGAGAGAGAGAGAGAGAGAGATCACCTACCATATCACCTAGTATATATAAATGCTACTCTTGCACTGAGTTAGAGAGGGTCAGTATCGAAAACCCGGAACCTCGTCATCATCATCATCATCGGATATCCATGACTCTCTCTCCCCCTCTCTCTCTCTCTCTCTCTCTCTCTCTCTCTCTCTCTCTCTCTCTCTCTCTCTCTCTCTCTCTCTCTCTCTCTCTCCCAAGATCCTAATCGGGAGGTACTCGGTGCAGCATCCAGAATTCGCACAGAGCTAATTGGTGTAGCTTTTGCTGGTCGGCCTACACAGGTGTGTTTATATGTAAGGGACCACAGGAGAACGTCACTTGCTTCTCCAACAGTGTCCAGCATGTCTTGCTTGTCTTACTTGAATGGTTTGTGTGATATGGAAAACAATCTAAATTTAAGTAGAATAATAAGCATGGTTTCTGTGTTCTGTTAGGTTCAGACCAAACAACATTTAGAGTTGCTCCCCCTTGTTCAGTAAGGGCGGGGGGAGGGAGGTGATGGGAACCTGGTAGCGGGGTTTCCGCCGTGACACTTTTGGACTGGTATTCGAACGGTCAAGACTCACGTGCACGGCTCGGTTGAGTTGGTTGGGTCACTTTTAGGGTACAAGCATTCTCTACCCTGTGTTAAATAAAACCTTGTTCATTTCCAACAAATTGGTCTTGGTCTTTTATTCACTGATTCTATCTCTATGTAAAAACATACCATGTTCAAATACCACATTGTGTGAATATCTTATTATAATGGAGATTGTGAGTTTTTCTGTCTGTAACCGAAACTATATCACTATACAAATCACAATTCCCTTTAGTTATTTACTTCACATTCTCCATGATTTTATTTTTATTTAAACCTCAATTATTAATAAAAATTGTTTTACATCATTAAGACTGTTGACCATATCTACATACTAACAACATGCAATTATATTTATATATACAACAAAATAGCGGTTTACAGTGTGAATGGGAAGGCTAATTTGCATATTGATCCTAAAAAATTGATTTTAATAAATATATACTTAGTATTATTGATTTCTAATTGTTTGGTTTTATATTAATGAATATGAGCAAAAATCTCGGGGATAAATCTTAAAAGAAATCCATTGACAATCCATTGACAATAACTGTAATATTATCCTTTACTTCCTATTTTAACTAAATAGTTAAATTAGGAAAATTTACCAATGAAAGACGGGAGTAAGGGAAAATGATGGAAGAATTAGTTTCAAAGTTGTTCTATTTTTCAATCATACCCCCTCTGTTCCAAATATTTTTATTTGAATTCTTATTCAGTTTCATTAGCCTTTCTAATTTAACATGATATTTTATTATATTAAAACTTAAATACTTGCACCCGGAGGGTGCATATATTTGCTAGTTACATTAATAGATCGAGGAGAAGTAAGCTAAATTTAATAATAAATTTAATAATAAACATGTCTTTCGCGTTCAAATATAACATCGTATCGATATTGCACTAACTAGCGGAACCAGTGGATATAATACTGTATGATAATTTATCTATTATAACATTTGATATGTTTATTTAGGAGCTATTGAAAAAAATAGTTCAATATATAAAAAGTATAATAATCTTCATTAAACTCTCTCTCAGTCTGTTTTTTTTTTTTTTCATTCTATCCTTTTTTCCATCTTTTCATCATGTTCGACTGAAACAGATTACCATTATCGCTTCTGTGTGCACGTCTCCTCTTTATATCTTTCCCTACTTTCTTTATTTCGTTTTTTTTTTATTGTATTTTTCTGTGTAACATTTCCTTTTTTATCCCTTTCTTTCTTTATAATAAAAACGGAATAGTCCTTTATTTAGCTAAGGTAACGACACTCATAAGAAATAACAATTCGGCGGATAAGCAATACCAGCTCATTAGGATTTACATTTTTGCATTTCATCTTGGAAAATTTGGACGGCCTAATTTTTAACCAGGGTGTTGCAAGATGATAATGGTCGTACAATTAAGAAACACGAGTATTAATATATAGATAGACCACGGACAAACAAGGATCCGTTCGTAAAACAAACAAAAAAACTAGATTTCTTAATCACTTTCTCTTGCTTTTCTTTTTATTTCGGCTGGTTTTTTGTATCATTTGTATTATTCCGACTCTTGTACTTATCATAAGGAAAATAGTCCGAATAATACAAATAATAAAATTATCAAGTCTCATCTAAAAAATTTAGAAATAGACTTGATCATAGTCCATATTCCGCATTCTCTGAGAGATTGGTGGATAACACCTTTTCAATCCGGATAATACTAGTTAGCAAAGTAGTCTTTCAAGTCATTATTTCTTAGAAGTGCTATCCTTTTAAAATTATTTGTATTATTCATACTATTTGTATGAGGACAATAGTCCAAATAATACAAATCATACAAATTATGAAGCCTCATCTAAAAAGATTCAGACATTTTTTTGCGTGTATTTTTCAATTATTTTTTTTTATTTCGTTCACCGACAAAATTCAGATTTTTTTTTTTTTTACTCCTATTTTGCGTACCTATCCAGTATCTGCTCAGCCACGTGTAAGTTTAATCTAGAACAATGGCGGACCTCGGTTCATGAACGATTCTCATTTCTGCTCGCTTTTGCGTAACTATGAAAATGAATGATTCTTTTCCCATTGTCTTGAGTTTCGTTGTATTATTCTCGTGTATCGAACTAGAATTGAAGAGAGTCTTCAATAAAAATTACCAACCGTAAGTAAAACGTTTTTCTTGCATTTCTTTGACAAATATTTTTTCGCTTTGCCGTGTGCCGTGATTATGAATTCAGACAACTTCTCCTCTAAAGGTGTGTGCATGTATACATACATACATACATACA
>CM042179.1:9443294-9468294 GCA_023376005.1 Doryteuthis pealeii | reverse complement strand
TCATAGAAAGTCGATGTACATGAAAGCACAAGAAAGACAAAGGAGAAAAAGGGCGGGAAAGATTACTAGAAGAAAAAGGAAAAAAGACAAGAAAAGAAAAGAAAAGAGAGAAATGAATAAGAATATTTTTCTGTTAATTATAGAAATAAAATGTCTTTGCTTGCAATATCACCAAGTTAAACTGTTATATTTGTGGCAAATAGCCAGATTACGTTGAAAGGGCCGACGATAATGCATCTAGTGAGCGGTGCATTACGAACGCTACAATATAATTAAGTGTATCAAAAGAAAGTTTGATTAAGATTGCGTCAAACATCCTTTAACCTTTGAATATAAAGTGTTTTGTTCAGATCACGTAATCACGAGAACAAAGAACTAAAGATTACGGTCACAGAAATAATGATGTTCACGTCTCTAAGACCCGTGGGGAAGAAGGCATAATAAGAAAAAGGGTTATTTCGTTGTTGAGTAACATGATCCGTGTGCAGGTTGGCTCCGCGAAGCCTTCGTAATAGTCGTGAATAGAGTGTCCAGACTTTTGCAACACTGGATATATTTTTTTTATTGATTATTTCCTAGTTGAGTAACATGATATTACAGTGTGACACAGAAAAAAACAGATCCAAAATTATTTATTTATTTTCCCATTAAACTAACCCAAAACCCCAACCCTAACCCTAACCATAACCCTAAACGCTAACCCTAACCCTACTCCCCTAGTTGAGTAACATATTACAGTGTGACCCAGAAAAAACAGAACCCACAGATTTTGTAATAAAACTGTTAATTTTAGCTAGGGGTGTTAGGATTAGGGTTGGAAATGCAGGTGAACACTTGACATGGTTTAGGTGCATAAATCTTTAGGCGTAGCCCATAGCCAATGAAAACAGCCTGCGTGGGCGAAGAGGCGTGTCTACAGAAAAACTGCGTAGATGTCTTGATCAAAGAGGCGTGACACCGGGGGTCAGACTACAATAAAAGAAGCCTGTAGAGATCGATTAGACAGACAACGATCAGGTTCGAGATCACTTGAGAAGAACTCACGAAAGCTCCATTTGCGTAATCCTGCCAATGACTCTCGGCTGTACACAACCGAGGGAATAAACATCTCATCTTACATTTTCCTAAATATAAGTGTTTGTGTTCTTTGACGGGTCCAGTGTGTAATACTTGTTTTTTGTTTGTTTTTTGTTTGTTTGTTTTTTTTTTTTTTTTCTTTTTTTTAAATATGTGGCTTTTTTATGGGGTAGGATATAGAGATACAACCACCTGCCAAATAAATCGCTTCTTTTATTGCCACAATCACTTTTTATATCCTTATACCATTAACCAATCAGTATGGATCACAGAGAAAGAATAAACTCATGATAAAAAAAAAAACAACACAAATACGATGAAAGATAAACCGGTGAAAAATTATTAATGTTCGCTTCATCTAAAAAGTCCTATGTTTATCTAATTTAACATTGGATTCCGATTGAGAGACACCGGGCGAGGATTGAACTCCCTCGTGAATATTCAACAAGATTAACTCACTTAACTAAGCAAAGAAAAGACCATTAATGTTTATTTTACAGAAACATCAAAGGACGTTGGGCGTAATACGTTTTAAAACCATAGGGATTGGTACTTTCCATTTTTTTCACACAAAATTGCCCTGTTTGTTAATTGGTGTAAAAAAAAAAGTAAAGTCGATGTAGTTGTCTATTGTCGTTGATCAGCCGGACAGACAGAGAGTATATCTCCTTTTCACTAACTCTAGATCGACGAGAGTATTTTGGCATCTGAACAGTGCTACTCATGCGCTGGGTTATCGAGAGCCGGTTTCACAGCATTTAAAATCATATACATGTCCGCCTCTAATTACCGAAAAATTCTAACCGTAGCACTAGGAAGCGATGAAATTAATGTTTGTTTTTTTTTCAAAGAAAAAAAGGAAAGTGATGATTTTTTAAAAATCTGTCAATTCATTAATTATTATAAATTACATTCTTTATTAATTAGCAGATTTTCTTATTCAAGTTACATACATTAGAATCATGTACATATTTTATGATTACTGTTTGTTTATTTATGAAATGTTAAGTAAAGTTCCTACATATAAGTTATTTAACTGCCTCGTATTTTTAAGTTATGTCTAGTTTTTTTTGAAAAAGGCTAAGACTTTTAAAATTTTATTATTGTTATTATTATTACACATCTTCTTGTTACTATAATTATTATTTTTTTAACATACATATGGCACATAGAGAAAAACAACAAATAATCCAAATAAATCCACTTTGAATAAGATTAATTATGAATACAGCAGCCATATTCTAAAATGTCCCATTTAGCGCCAACTCCCCTCCTCCCAAACCCCACAACCTTTCATATAATTTCTGTGAGTTTCCCCCTCCTACGCGGTCGTTTAACCACATTCCGTGTTTAAACAGAATCAGAAACACACTCAATTACTTCTATCTCTGATGATGGCACTTTGAAGTGCTAAAAGTAAAGTCGCCGGGTAGCCAAAAGTGGGTAGAAGCCAGACAGCGAGGGAGTCTATCCCCTTTTCACTAGCGATAAACCAAGGAGATTGTTTTTGCGTCAGAGGTGATGCGCTACACCTACCATCAACTTCTTACTTTACCGCACAGATCCATGTGCTACTCATACGCTGAGCTGGCGAGGGCCGGTATCGATCCAAGAACCTTGTGTTTCCTAGTCGGGCCTCTACCGACTGAGCTATTAATCAACAGACTCCGCCTTAATATTAAGAAATTGGCTAGAAAAACTTGAAAAAAGTCGAAAGGAAACTCGTCAGATACAAATTTCCATCTTGTTTAACACCGTATATATATATATATATATATATATATATATGAAATTTAACATTTTTGAAAAAACAAATGATGTTATGTAATTGCTGACAGAAATCTGTTTCGACCAAATCGATAAATTGGTCTTCTTCACGAGCAACATAGACGGAAAAAAAAAAAAAAATATCCGTTAGAAACTGTTTACAAAACGAACGCTATATTCAAATGCTGAAATTAAAAAAAAAAAAAAGTGTTCTGTTTTAAAAATAAAATAAATTTATTTTAAATTTTTAAAAATCAGAAGCATTATAGTTTATAGTAAAACTCAAAAGAGTTTGTTGTAAAATTATATAAAAAGTGTATAGTGGGTATCAAAATTGTTTTGTAAACAGTCTTCTAACGGATATTTTTTCTTTTTTTTCCGTCTATGTTGCTCGTGAAGAAGACCAATTTATCGATTTGGTCGAAACAGATTTCTGTCAGCAATTACATGACATCATTTGTTTTTTCAAAAATGTTAAATTTCATACTGTCGGATTAATTTCTATCTATTTTTCACACACACACACACACACACACACACATATATATATATATATATATATATATATATGTGTGTGTGTGTGTGTGTGTGTGTGTGTCTGTGTGTCTGTGCATATTTAGGCATATACAAGGTGTGTCAAAAACGTATCGAATTTTTTGTATTTTTTGACATTGTTCATTCCTATCTTAGTAAATAGAGCTTTAAACTCGGTACTTTTTGCCACACCTTGTATTCTGAAAAAAATTAACGTTCCATTCATTATTCATTTCTATCTTGGTAAATACAACTTCCATCTCGTTACTTTTATGATACACCTTATATATATATATATATATATATATATATATATATATATATATATATATATGCAAGGTAATCCAAATCACTGGTTGTAAGGGATGATTCTATTTGGTATCTTGGAAATCTCACTGTATAACCATACTGTATGCTCTTGGAGGGGAAAACATATACTCATACAAGGATTTTTTATGAATCCCTAAAGAGAGCTCAATATATAATAATCAAAATTAGATTATATACAGAGCAATATTTAACTTTCAAAGAAAGAAAAACTTAAACCGTCATCCCGTTATATATATATATATATATATATATATATATATATATATATATATATATATATATATATATATAAAATAATCTACTGAGTCAGATAACCTACTATTAGTTTCGCAAGCTCTTCCTAAATCTGACTCAGAGTCAGATTTTAGCCCTGAAAGTTTTATGCAACTAATAGTAGGTTCTCCTCAGTAGATATTATTGCTCTACTTAGGTATCGAGCACTTTTTACAAATTGTTATATGTATACATATAAATTGGCCAATACTATACATCCGCAAGGAATATTACTATATATATATATATATATATATATATATATATATATATATATATATGAAATAAAATGGAACTTAATCCGACAGTGTGAATTTGATATATTGAAAAAACAAAAGATGTTTACAAATGCATGGGCTCATCAGGAGAGAATGTGCAAACCATTTCGGGGCCTTCCTATCTACGATGTTGCTTTTTAAAACCGTAGAGAGGAAGCCCCGAAACGGTTTGCACATTGGAGATAATTGAAAGGAGGAAATGGAAGAGAAACCCAGAAGGGAGAAAAGGAAGAAAGTAAATAAACTCTTCAGAAAGAGTGTCAAGAACAATAAGCCTTTTCCTTATCATTTTGAATAAAGAATAAATAAACCATTTTATTTCAACCAGCAACTAAAAATGGTTGAAATAAAAGATATAACAGGATGAAGTTAAGCTTTTCTTTCTTTGAAGATTCGAAGGAAAGAAAATGGCGTTACCGAAGTTAACATTTTCGTGCTGATGTCGTCCAAGGGCTCTTGTTTTGTTTATCCTCAACAACAGAAGAAAAATAAATCAATATTTTATGATGAAAAAAATAAAATGATTTATTTATTCTTTATTCAAAATGATAAGGAAAAGGATTATTGTTCTTGACACTCTTTCTGAAGAGTTTATTTACTTTCTTCCTTTTCTCCCTTCTGGGTTTCTCTTCCATTTCATCTTTTCAATTATCTCCCTTATATAGAGAATTCAAATTATCTAAACAAAAAACGACATCACTCAAATTGAATGAGAATCCCACAAAATTCAATTGGAAATAAACTGGAAATTGCTTTATTCTCGAATATCATTTTAACTGTTTAGGCTTCAATAAAATAATTTGCCATTATATGCAATTCTTGTTAGGTCACTGTTACATGCAAGCATTATATATATATATATATATATATATATATATATATATATATATATATATATATATATATATATATAATGTATTTAGGCAGCATTTTTTCTTTTAAACAGGTTTCATTGAATTGAACAGACAATTCCTGTCTGGTAAGTCTTTCGTCGATCCGTTCTAATCTTCGGGCCATCCTTCTGGTGTCAGGGTGGAACTGGTATACCAGTCCACCGAATGTTTCGTCACTAGCGCTTTCGGCAATGCACTTTGCCATCCTCAGGTGGAAACGATGGAATAGTTTTCATGTCTCGTTTTTAACGAGAACGAGTAGAAGCAAGGAATTAGTGGGAGGGTTGGTATATATATATATATATATATATATATATATATATATATATATACCAACCCCTCCAAACGAGCAGGATGCTACACAAGGTCAGTTTCTTACGCGGAGTTTCACAGATTTGAATTCAAAGTTTTCCTTCTCCTAGACTGGTTAGGTCAAGTGTCATGTCTGTCCTGCTACTTACCCATAGCTGGAGGAGAATAGATGGATGCATACCTTTCTCAAGGATATTTGTGCTATGTGAAATGCAAACAGCCTCGTCCAACTTCATTCATTTTAAATGTTATTGCTTCAATAAAAAGAATTCGCTATTATATACAGTTCTTGTTAGGTTACTATTACATGCAAACATAATAAACATAATAGACACAAATAAAACGGTTTAGCTCAGTCGGTAGAGCTGCCGCCTAGGAATCGGAAGGCTCCTGGTTCGATACTGGTCTCAGCCACCTTGTCGTATGAGTAGAACAGATTGGGTAATCTGACTTGTGAGGTAAAGTAAGGATCTAACGGTAGGTGTGGCGCTACACCTCAAACACAAAAGCAATCTCCCTGGTATAACACTAGCGAAAAGGGGATAGACTCCCTCGCTGTCCGGTTGATACCGACAACAGGCCACTCCACCAACACTCCACCAACTTTACTTATTTTATACGGAAATGGGATTTTAAAAAAAAAGAAATTGAAAAATCCTTATTGATTAAAAATCTGGTTACTTATATCTAAAAATAACAGATAAACCTGGTAATCGATCAAATCTATTATTTCATAAAAAAATATACACCTACTTATGAACTATCCACTTGTGCCGCTTCTTGCAAATGACGGAGGGGTTGGGTAAATACATACTTAGAAATTATTAAAGAAAACCATCAAAGTATTATTATACATAACTAAACAAATATATCATACACTCACATTGCTTCTAATCACATTACCGGATAAAGCCATGAGACCCTAGCACAGGCCATGTGTAGACTCTATAATAAAAACAAAGCCTTATTGGGGGTCCCGGAAGGGCAGGTTTCATATATTTCATATGAATATTTCTTTATGAAAATTGACGTAGTATAATCATAAATTCGGAGAAGGCCCGGGAGATCCTGTTGTATACCCTTTTCTTACTTCTTACTTCTGGTCGTATTTTCTTCTGGCCGGTTTTGCTATTTCTTCATCTATCTTGGTCTGGTCTCTTCTAAGGACTTCTTGGGGACTTCGGGTCTGGTTTTGTTAGGGATTTCTCCTTATCAGAAGCCCTGTGTCATTGTTAGTTTTTAGGTAATAAACACACGACTTCGATTTACTTTGATGTTACTTTATTTTCAATCCCAACCCAGACATCTGCGCAGGTGAGACTTACATCCTACGAGCTCGGCTCCTACCCTCTAACTGACTGAACTTACTTACTATCCAAACCGGAAGAGAGGGTCCTCTCTACCGGTTCTCACGGTATCCACCGGAAGGTTAGGACTGAGGTCAAGCCTTGTCACTCATCCTTCAAGGCCGTGGGCTGTAGCTTATAACAGCCATTTTGATTTCTACACTATTGCCATAAATATTAGGTATCTAATAATTATGTAACAACCCTAGTACCTTCACTGTATTCACCCTTCTAATGAAATCCAATAAGTTTTGCACAAAAAATAACTTATCTTTTTTATTTATTATTTCATGGATACAGCTAAATCAAAAATTATTACTAATAATAATCTTTATTAACTAATATAATCCTTGGCCTTGCTAATTTAAGTCGCTTTTTATCACAACTCAACTGAGTCATTATTTTTAAGATAATGAATGTAACAGTTTTGACCACTAGCCACTTAATATTAAGTCCGAAACATTCAATCTTGATATAACTCTCTCTCTCTCTCTCTCTCTCTCTCTCTCTCTCTCTCTTCTTTTCTTTCTGTCTTTCTTTTCATTATGTTCGATTGAAACAGAAAAGCGTTATCGCCCTCCTCTCTCTATCTTTCCCCTACTTTTCTTTCTTTCTTTCTTTCTTTCTTTCTTATCATATTTTTCTGTGTAGCATGTCCTTTTCTTCCCTTTCTTTCCTTATAATAAAAACAGAACGGTCCATTATTTAGCTGAAGTGACGATACTTAAGAGAAATGAGAATTCAGTGGATAAGCAACACCAGATTATCAAGATTTACGTTTTTGCATTTCATCTTGGACGATTTGGACAGTCTCATATTTAACCAGAGGGTGTTGCAAGATTATTACTGTCAGAAGACTAAGGAACACGGTATTGATATATAGATAAATCTGCTTAGACTACGCATTACGAACGTCATTAGATCTAATGAGAGATAATGGTTTCATATTTTTTTTAAATGCAAGAAGCAAACGATTTATATGAAACCTATCCTCGGATGCAGACTACGCAGGTGTCCTAGTGCTTCTCAAAAATACACGTGCCCAAGCCAAATCTCTGCTCCATAGCCTGGAAGAGGCAGCAAGAATGTTATCTGTATGTTTGTTTATACAACGACCGTGTGCACCTCCATTTATAAAAAATCTGCAAAGATCAATGTTCAATAAAATCTGCACCCTATTTTTGTTCGAGAGATGAAAAAACCTTTTACCTCTCAATTTGTATAAGAAAAAAACTAAATATAAATGTAAATGTATAAATCAATGATATATGAAAAAGGATAAAAAATGTTGCAGATTACTATTGTTCCAATTCTTTTGGCGCGGAAATAAATTCAAATAGACAAAGGAGTTGAGAAACAAAGGATGTTCCAGACAGAAGTCTGGATCGAACAAAGAGGAAGAGTGATTAGGATCAGAAGCTTACTGCTGACCGTGTCAAACGAACGGTCCAAAAAACAACAATAGCAGGATGACAAAGGCTTCCTGTTGACTGATGACAAAGCTAGGATTGCAGGTCACGCAGTATAGTTCCGGTGGAATTTGAATACACCAGGGCATGCTGGGTAAAATTGAAAAGGTGACGGTTAGACGGAAAATCAGTCAGTTGAGCTTCAGTCACTCCCGTCGACTCTCCGAAGAAAAGACTTCTAAGAACTACTGTTCATTTCACCACTCACCCAAGCCGGCGCACATCTCCTTTCATCCACGCCAACCGAGGAAGAAAATAAAGTCCAGCTTTCTCTTGTATACCTGCGTTGGTTTTTGATCCCGTGTACTACACACCAGCGCTGTCAATTGATACAGTATATAACAAAAATTTGACATTGTTATGGCTTGAGGAACCAGCATTAGAACAAAATACTCCAGTGGCGACACTATGTTTGGTCTTCGAGTAGATAAGGGACCCCTCCCCTCGTGGTGATTCCACCTGGTCAGACAGCCTACAGTCGGTTGATAGTACTTGAGATTCTTTTTATGGTTTTATTATATAACCATTAATGCGCCGTTAACTGCGGTGTATACGCTTCTGCAGCAGATTTCTGGTCGTTTGAGGTCAGAGAAAACATGGGCATTCAACCAGACTTTTAGCAAGTGTAGAAAACACTGCAACCATGGAAGGAATCCGATATTGATGGATATTTTTTTATATATATATATATATATATATATATATATATATATATATATATATATATATATATATATATATATATAGTTTTTTTGGTACAAGGTGATTCTATGTGGGTTCTAATTCTCTACCAGTAGTTTGTTGTAGAATCAGGTTCCGTATGAGAGCTCAATGTTTAATTACTGTAAACAGAGCAAAGTTATTTGGGAATAAAAGGCCTTAAATACCATGGGTATCGTGGTTATGGACCATTTCCACTCGCGATTATGCTCACGAGCTTCTTCAGACCACTGATATATTTTATTAGACAGGCACATGGCCAAACCATTTTATATTCATACATTTCACCTCCTTCATTCAGGGGTGGTCATATTGCATTTTTTTCTTTTCAAGTGTCTTTTTTATTGGTGGAAAAATTTTTTTCCTTCATCCTTTGCCTGGTTGGCGGTGTTTTTTTTATATGTCTGCTAGTCTCTTTGGTAAATTCCTAAGTTTATTTTGACTGACCAACAGGATTTTAATTCATGGTCTAGATGCCGTTTCGCTCTAATTGGGTCAATTGGGAAGCAGGGAAGGTATGTCTTTTTCTCTCTTATATATATATATATATATATATATATATATATATATATATATATATTATATGTTGTACACATCTTACTAGCTTCAAACATGATTCAACACAATGGAAAAATAACGAAGTCGTATTTAAAATAAACAACCTGTATTAAATAAAGTTACAAAAATGTAGAACAGCATACTGGGCAAAGTCCTTTTCATATGTTCTTGTTTTAACAGTTCATATTTCGTCTTCTTTCATTTTCCGATAATGGAGCTGACTTGTTTGCGTGACAACTACTTGCTTGTCATGCTCAAAACTTTACTGAATTCTCCTCCTCCTCTTAGAATGCCCCTTCTTCTTTTTGGCGCTCGATTTTTGAATTCAGCGTCTGTTAGTTCCGTTATTGCATTTTTGGAATTCTTACCCCACACACACACACACACACTTTTTCAAACAATCAGCAACCACCATTTTATTAATCGTTACAAGCTAATTGGGCCGACGCGTTATGAAATAAAACAACTTAATAAAGGATAGAACATAATAAGGATATAAGTAATAAAGTCGACGGAGTGGCTTATTGTCAGTATCAACCAGACAGTGAGAGAGTCTATTCTGTTTTCACTAGTCCTAGACTAGGGAGGTGCTACTCATACACTGAGTTGGAGAGGGCCAGTACCGAACCCCGTACGTTTTGGTTAATTCGCTAAGCTAAACCGAGAAAAAATCCAAACAAGACTAATGATAAAAATAAACAACTTAAAGAAAAGAATATGTAAAGAATAAAAGATAATGAAATAAATATATAGAAAAATATATTTCATTAATCTATGTATAAAATATAATAAGAGATCTATGTTTAACGTTTTTAAATCCCGGGCAACACTGGGTAAACTCTGCTAGTTATTATTAATAATCTTGACTTGTCGTTCTTCATCTTCCTAATTATTTTTTTCCATCAAATCGGTATTTCAAAACTAGTATGGCTACTCTTATTCTTATTACAAATTCTAATTAGTATTTTCTTTTGTTTTTTTTTTTTTTTGTTTTGTTTTTTGTTTTTTTTTTTCGTCTTTGATTTTTAGTTGCTTTCTTTTGAAACTAAATAAGAAGGCAGATAAAAAGATTTGAAACAGATTGCAAGTATTTCAGTTTTAATGTAATAAGATATATTAAATCAGAAAGGCTAATGAAACTAAATAAGAAGGCAGATAAAAAGATTTGAAACAGAGTGCAAGTATTTCAGTTTTAATGTAATAAAATATTATATTAAATTAGAAAGGATAATGAAACTAAATAAGAATACAGATAAAAAGATTTGAAAACAGAGTGCAAGTATTTAAGTTTTAATGTAATAAAATATTATATTAAATTAGAAAGGCTAATGAAACTAAATAAGAAGGCAGATAAAAGATTTGAAACAGAGTGCAAGTATTTAAGGTTTTTTTTATGTTGTTGTTTTGTTTTTTTCATCTTTAATTTTTAGTTGCTTTCTTTTTGTTATTTTAATTCACTTGTGTTGTCAATCTACGACAACGAGGATCAGCACGCAAAGAAAATAATAAAGGATACTCTCTAAGTGAAGATGGGCGCGAATTTGAATCTCACGAAGAGCTCATCTTTTATGATTTTCTACCCACGCTATTTCCTCGTTGTCGTATATTTGATTTGATTTGTTCTCCCGATTTATTCGTGACGAAAAGCATTAAATGAAATACCGAAATAAAGTTTGATTGCAGCAACTTTTATATCATTGATTTATCCCCTTATATTCTATTTTGCATTTCTTATGGAAAATGAGGGGTAATGGGTTTTTTCATCTCCCCTCGAACAAAAATAGGGTGAAGATTTTATTGAATATTGGTCATTGCTGATCTCCACCAATCTTCTTTTAGAAAAGGACGTGCACACAGTCATTGTATAAACAAATATACAGATAGCCAGACAGAAATTTATTTATATATATATATATATATATATATATATATATATATATATATGAAAGAAATGGATACAATAGAAACCTGCTCGAGTTTCATCGTTAGAATCATCAGGGTTAAATCCACTGAATTAATCGAGTTACCGATTAATTGCAGCTGATCACACGTATGTTCATTGAATAAGATTTTACGTAAAATCTTATTCAATGAACATACGTGTGATCAGCTGCAATTAATCGGTAACTCGATTAATTCAGTGGATTTAACCCTGATGATTCTAACGATGAAACTCGAGTAGGTTTCCATTGTATCCATTTCTTCAATAAATTTGCTCTACTTTGTATTGAGCACTTTGTATTTTTTTACCACAGGCTTAACCAATGGATCCTGTGCACCTCCAGCGATCGTGCCCATATTCACCGGTAAGCCATATATATATATATATATATATATATATATAGAGAGAGAGAGAGAGAGAGAGAGAACTCTGAATTCAAACCTGTTAAACTCCGCGTAAGAAATTGACCTTGTGTCGCATTCTGCTCGTGTGGAGAGGTTGGTAAATATATATTATGTTCATTATGCTTGCATGTAACAGTGACCTAACAACAATTGCATATAATGACGAATTATTTTTATCTAAGCAATAACAGTTAAAATGAACGAATCTGGACGAGACTGTTTGCATTTCACATAGCGCTAATATCCTTGAGAAAGGTAAGCCTCCATCTATTCTCCTTCCAGCTATGGGTAAGTAGCAGGGCAGACATCGCAGTTGAACTAACCAGTCTAGGAGAAGGAAAACTTTGAATTCAAATCTGTGAAACTCCGCGTAAGAAACTGACTTGTGTCGTATTCTGCTCGTTTGGAGGGGTCGGCATATATATATATATATATATATATATATATATATATATATATATATATATATTTACAGACACGTGGGATGCTTGTGCAGAAGACCGTGCAACCTGGCGCCTCCTCGTCAAATAGAGAGCTAAAAGAAAGGAGAAACAGCAGCACCCCCAACACCTACAGAAAGCATCACCTTTTGTTTGCAGCCATTGCACCAGAGACTGCCATTTGAGGATCGTCTGTTCAGACTCACGTAGCTGTAAGTGAGAGAGAAAGAGAGAGAGAAAAAAAACTACGCCATCGTCTAAAATAGACGGAATGTTGCAACACAATATATATAAAGAGATCTATTTTTAACTTTTTAAATCCCCGGCAACACTGAGTAAACTCTGCTAGTTATCATCAATAATCTTACTTGTTATTCATCATCTTCCTTATTGTTTTTTCTATCGCAAATCACATGGGTCATCAATTCTACAACGGTGAAGAATATCACATATCGGAAACAAAAATAAAGAACAACCTTCCGCTGATGGCTCGAGTGAGTTGCGCTAAAAAGCAATTAGATTTGGGAAGATGAAGAATAATACAAGTCAAAATGATTAATGATAATGGTTTTATCATCTCTAAATGGTGAAAGTATTTTCACTAATGCTCCTGTTAAAGAAACTGTACACATTATTAGATCATGTCTTAAACACACACACACACACACACACACACACACACACACACACACAATATATATATATATATATATATATATATATATATATATATATATATATAATCCAAAGAATTTGTATATATGGTAGTTGAGTAAATTATAAAGGCAAAAAAAAGGAAAAAATATATAGAATAAGTGAAATGAAATCAAAGAATGAAATGAAATAGGCAGATAAGGTAATAAAATCCAAGGAAAATAACGGGTGGTCTTTAGCTGGAATTTGGAATAGATTAATTTAACAGTGACTCGTAATAAATGACCAACAGCAGAGTATCGACTGGATAACACGTTAATTTATAACCGATGGTTAATTACCTTTAGGAGTGGTCTACACAGAGGAACACAGGACAATAAAAATATGTTTTCAACTGACTTAAGAATAATAAAAAAATCATCATTTTGCAACAGAAGATGGATAGGACTAGATACTTTCTTTAGGCTCCCTAAAATAGGCTATAATGCAAAAAATCTAAATTTTCTGCTATTCCTTTACTGGTATATATATATATATATATATATATATATATATATATATATATATATATATATGGAGGATATGTGCTTAATTGAAGTCATACCTAATTTTGAAAGTTAATTAGTTAATAATTAATGAATTTTAGGCGGGCATATATGTTCAAATGTAAGGCTAAAAAATCGAGAAAATGTCAATCCCTGAATGTACATTTCGACCTATTAGGTCTCATCAGCAAAGTTATAGACATGGGAGACTGCTCTTAAGCACATATCCTCTAAAAATTGTCGGCTAAAAGCCATATCAAATAAATACATTGTTTATTTACGTACTCTCATACTGTCGTGTAGCAAGTCAATAAAAAAGTGGAATATAAATAAGTTCAAAACGAACGAAGAATCTGGGATAGGCCAGCTGGTGTAATGGTTAGAATCTCCGCCTGTCAGCTTGGCAGTCGAGGTTTCGAGTCACACACGGAGCAGTCTCCCATGTCTATAACCTTGCTGATGAGACCTAATAGGTCGAAATGTACATTCAGGTATTGACATTTTCTCGATTTGTTTAGCCTTACATTTGAACATATATGCCCGCCTAAAATTCATTAATTATTACCTAATTAACTACCAAAAATTGTCGGCTAAAAGCATATCAAATAAACACATTGTTTATTTACGTACTCTCATATATATATATATATATATATATATATATACACTAATCCCTCCACTAACCCATCCACACAAGGTCAATTTCTAAAGTGAAGTATACCGGGTTTTGAATACAGTTTTACTCCTTCAAGACTGGTTACCTGGCCAAGGTTAAAAAGCCCAGTAGCCTGCCCTAATATTTACCTAGAGGTAGAGGGAGACTAGTTGGATACATACATTTCCCAAATGCAAACAGGCTCGTCCATGATTCGAACTCGTCTTGTTGAGTCCATTTCCCATGACGGTAACACTCGCCTCCTCTTTATAAATTTGTTGTACAACCTAAAACACACACACACACACACACACACACACACACACACATACCATATATATATATATATATATATATATATATATATATATATTAGGAAAATGGAAATAACTCCGACGGTATGCAAAAAGGAAAAATAATAT
The DNA here is from genome assembly GCA_023376005.1 of Doryteuthis pealeii. Taxonomy (NCBI): domain Eukaryota; kingdom Metazoa; phylum Mollusca; class Cephalopoda; order Myopsida; family Loliginidae; genus Doryteuthis; species Doryteuthis pealeii. The sequence goes on along the minus strand of CM042179.1, from coordinate 9,453,675 downwards.
ATATATATATATATATATATATATATATATATATGTGTATGTGTATGTGTGTGGTGTGTGTGTGTGTGTGTGTGTGTGTGTGTGAGTTTTAGGTTGTACAACAAATTTATAAAGAGGGGATGAGTGTTATAATTGTTACTCTCATTATAAATGGACTTCGCATTCTGTAGACAAGATATTGCTAATTCGGTATATGAACGGGTCAACTAATTTCAGTGTTTTCGCATGTAACATGGAGATGGCTCCATTTTGTTTTCACACGCTTCAACGTTTTATCTGAGTTCACTTAGAGACTGGTGCTTCTTGCTGCCTGGTCCAGGCTATGGAGCAGAGATTTGGATTGGGCACGTGTATTTTTGAGAAGCACTAGAACACCTGCGTAGTCTGCATCCGAGCATAGGTTTCATATAAATCATTTGCTTCTTGCATTTTTAAAAATATGAAACCATTATCTATCATTAGATCTAATGACGTTCGTAATGTGTAGTCTAAGCAGATTATCTATATATTAATACCTGTGTTCCTTAGTCTTCTGAGAGTAATCATCTTGCAACACCCTCTGGTTAAATATGAGACCGTCCAAATCGTCCAAGATGAAATGCAAAAACGTAAATCTTGATAATCTGGTGTTGCTTATCCACTGAATTCTCATTTCTCTTGAGTATCGTCACCTCAGCTAAATAATGGACCGTTCTGTTTTTATTATAAGGAAAGAAAGGGAAGAAAAGTACATGCTACACAGAAAAATATGATAAGAAAGAAATAAAGAAAGAGAGTAGGGGAAAGATAGAGAGAGGAGGGCGATAACACTTTTCTGTTTCAATCGAACATAATGAAAAGAAAGAAAGAAAGAGAAAGAAAGAAAGAAAGAGAGAGAGTTAAATCAAGATTATTATACTTTTTACATATTGAAGTATTTTTCAACAGCTTTTTAAGTAAACATATCAAACTTTGTAATGATTAAATTATCATACTGTGGTATATCCACAGGTACCGGTAGCAAATAGAAATAGTGCTAATTTATCTCCTTGCAAAACTCCTTTGACAATGTCAAATAAATCTGGTGAGTTTTGGTTTGGTTTTGTTGTATTGTTTTACGGCATATCAACCTCAGTGGGTCATTTAATATCGATAAAGCTTTGAAATAAATTAATTCTTAATGGATACACAATTTTTTTTATAAATACATTTTTCTATATAACCCATAGATGGGACCCTAACAGGTACTACCACTCCGGGTCAGAATGGACCAGGAAGCAATGGTGATGAAGGGGTGCTCCACATTCCCCAAACCTCCAAACCTGGAAAGATAGAGTTTAACGTCGTTCCATGGAAAGGTAGACCCTCAGCCACCGCCTTCTAGCAGCCATATGATAAAAGGGTTGGGGCTTGCCACAAGGGCAATAGGGTTAGGGCAATCATATAGATGCTAGGGCTTGACGTGACCAGCCGATTGATGGGAGGGAGCCTCTTAGACCGCCCGTCTAGCTCAAGAAAGGGCCAAAGTGGAGTATCGCAAATTATGGACTGCTCAACCACCTGTGTTCTATCCTTAAGCATTCTATCCTTAAGCATCACGGGTCGCCACGCACGACCAACAGGTGGCCCCATTGGGGGAGTCTTACCCCTCTGCAGAGGTGTATTCTAACTCCCCACCGACAGGGTGGTCTGGTGAGCAAATGGTCGCATTTTTATGACTTTGTGGAGCATCATTATAGCGATATAAGTTTATTTTGGGAGATCATACGCAAGAAGTATTTGCTCCATTTTTTTCACCGTCTATTGTCTCAAATGCTTTGGAGAAATGTATAAACACAATGTGTTGCCTCGATATTCTTCGACGATTCAACAAATTGTCAGTATCTGAGTAGTTTGGTCGGATACGACTGAAAAACTTTTCAGCTATGCCAGTAACAGTTACGTTTATGTAGTTCTTAGTGATTCTGAGGTCGCCTTTCTTCGGGGAGGCAACCTTTCGCTCATTTCTCCAATATATATATATATATATATATATATATATATATATATATATAATAAGTAATCCACAGACACGTGTTTCGAAGTATCACTTCTCATCAGTGTGGTTATACGCGCGCGCGCGCGTGTGTGTGTGTGTGCCGAGTCCCTTCGCACAAGCATTATACGACACAAGGTCAATTTTGTAAGCAGAGTTTAACAGGTTTGAATTCAGAATTTTCCGGTCTGCCCTACTATTTACCTATAGCAGGAGGAAAAATAGTTTTTCCAAGTTTATTAGCGCTATGGGAAATACAAACAGCCTCGGTCAGGATTTGAACTCGTTGACCGTGTCCATTTCCTATGACGATAACCATTACACAACAGACCCCTCCACATATATATATGCACACACACACACACACACACACACACACACACACACACAGTCCGTTTGGTGTAGAGGTTATGGTACCGGCCTGTCAGCTTGGCAGTCCGCTTTCAAATCACGCACAGGCGGTCTTCCTATCTATAGCTCTGCCGATGAGGCCTAATAGGCCGAAATGTACATACAGAGATTGATTTTTCTCGATTTGTTTAGCTATACATTTAAATAGGCATTCCCGCCTAATTCATTATTAATTAATTAATTTTCAAAATTAGGTACGACTCCAATTAAGCACATATTCTCCCAAAAATTGTCGGCAAAAAGCCATTCCAAACACACCGTGTTTACATATATATATATATATATATCCATTCTATACTTTCTTTCCTTTATTTTTTTTCAACATACCGTAGGATTCGCTTCCATTTTCATTTTACATATATTATATATATATATATATATATATATATATATATATATATATATATATATATATATATATATCGTTATAAATGTATATCAGTTTTCGGGTACTTTGAGATTTGTCGTTCCTGAAGTTAATTACGATTTTGAATACATGGAGATAGGGATAATTATTTCGCTAAAGCTTTTCTCATTAACTTTAGAAAATATAATTAGTTTTCATTGCAGAGCCAGCATATAACAAAAAAGCCCATAGGTGTGGGAGGGGGGAGGAAGGGGGAGTTTATTTTTTTGCATTTTAAATGATTTCTATTGTACTTAAACGATAGACCCAGATAAATTCCAGTCCAAATTTGCGAGGGTGTGCAGGTTCACTACAAGGGCGTCCTATCGTGGTGTATGGCAAAGTCTTGATCTGAAGATTGAATTGGCGGGAAACTGTCAGTTACCAACCGCCGTTGACTAGATGTCTTTGCTCTTTGGTACTGTAACTTACGCACACACACACACACACACACACAGGCGCGTACACACACACACACACACACACACACACACACACACACACACACACACACACACATAAAGTCCTGTTTCGACGTATCACGTTCCAATATATATATATATTCAAGTTATGTCAAAAAAGTATCGAAATTTTTGTATTTTTTGACACACATTCTATTCGGAAAAAAATAACGTTCCATTCATTCTTCATTTCTATTTCAGTAAATACAGCTTTAAACTCCATACTTTTTTGACACACCTTACGTATATATATATATATATATATATATATATATATATATATATATATACAGAGAGTGACAGAGAAAGAGAGAAGAGAGAGAGAGAGAGAGAGAGAGGGGGGGTGTTTATGTGTGTGTGTACATGTGTGTTTTTGTGCACATGCACACGCACCCATATATAAGTTCATCTCTAACAAAACTAGTATCATATTATTTCGTGTGGAACATTATACAGAGAAAACATATATTGTATTATAGAAAGAAAGAAAGAAAGAAAGTAGAAAAATGGTGCAATAGAAAATAGATTGCAAATAAGAAATATCGATAAAGATTAATTCGAAAAAGAAAGAAAAATACAGAAACAAATAACATATTAAATAGTAATAAAAAATGAAGAAAGAAAGAAAGAAAGAAAGAAAAAAGAAAGAAAGAAAGAAAGAAAGTAGAAAAATGGTGCAATAGAAAATAGATTGGAAATAAGAAATATCGATAAAGATTAATTCGAAAAAAGAAAGAAAAATACAGAAACAAATAACATATTAAATAGTAACAAAAAAATGAAAGAAAGAAAGAAAGAAAAGAAAGAAAGAAAGAAAAGAAAGAAAGAAAGAAAGAAAAATATAACAAAGAAAATGTCCGTAGGATAATATGGAAGAAACAATGAATGTAAAGAAAGCAATTCTAAAAACCAATATTTTTCTTGTAATGAAGTTTAAATTGGTTTGTTTTTTACGATAATGGCAAGATTATACAACTTCAAAATGAAATAATGCATTTGTTAATTCTTGTTTTTGTGTAAAGATCATTTTCAGATTTTTCAATTAATTCATATTTTTTCCACGCTATAAAGAACGTCACAACACTTGTTTTATAATTTCGACTTCTATGATACCAGCTAGGTGGGAGCTGCACAAGAATGCTGCATGCGGTCTTGAACAAGTCGTGGAAACATCACCCCACAAGGAAAACAGCTGTACGGCCATCTGTTCCCTATCTCACAAACCATCCGAGTGAGACGGACAAGACATGCAGGACACTGCTGGAGGGGCAAGGGCGAATTCATAAGCGACATTCTCCTCTGAAGGCCAACATGTGGACATGCTAGAGTGGACCGCCCATCAAGGAATTACATTGGCCAACTCTGTGCGGATACTGGAAGCTGCGCAGAGGACCTCCGGGAGGCAATGAATGATAGACAAGGTTGGCGAGATATTGTCATGGATATCCGTGCTAATTGTGCGATATGATGATGATGATCATGATGATGATGGGGATGATGATATCTACTTTGGAAGACTCCTGTACATTACAAGATATTTAACTATACAGTCATGTAAAGTAGCGTATATGCCATTTCTATCTTACCGTTTAATTAGATAGCTTTGGTCCATTTAATCACCAAAGCAGACGGGAGCATGGGTTCGAGTTTCACTAGGAGCTAGTTATATACCCATCATCTTCTGAGTATATAATGAGGAGAGAGGAGAGGGGGTTCTATTTTGGCACTGGCTTTATAAAACAAAAAATTCACCTAATTTTCATTAGATTTTATATAAAAACCTTTTCTAAAACAAAAATTTCACCTTATTTATTTTCCTTGAATTTTATATAAAACTTTTTTATACAACAAAAAATTCACCTTATTTTTCCTTTGATCTTACATAAAACTTTTTATAAAACTAAAATTTCATCTTATTCATTTTTATTGGATCTTGGATTTTTATATAAAACATTTTAAATAGTAGTGCCGAATGAGTGGTAATACATTAAACTCTAAACAGTTCAATTTTGGGAGAATATGTGCTTTTTAATTTTAGTCAGACCTAATTTTTTGAAAGTTAATTCATTTATGTTTAATTAGGCGGGATTTTAACTACTTAAATGTGAGGCTAAACAAATCGAAAAAAATTAATCTCTGAATATATATTTCGACCTATTAGGTCTCGTCAACAGAGCTATAGATACGAGGACCGCCTAGCATGTGACTCGAACCCTTTCAGTTCAATTTACAGATCAAATGAAATAACTCGTTAATGTCAATCAAAAACCCTTTAATCAGAACAAAAAATATGTAAGGGAACAATATCACCGCCCAACCTAAAAAAAAAAAGAATGAAAGGGGGCATTTTACTCTTTGTAACGTTTCTGCATCGTCAAGGCTTAACCATCGGAAGAAAAATTGATGACTTTCCAATAAAAAAAAATATAAACATCATCTTTTGGGTTTGATATATTCCTCTTGATATGACTTCTGTTGTGTTGGGTTTGGTTGTCAGTGAACATCCACTTTGTTTTTTTTAAATAATGAATCAATACTTTGTTTATTTTTCAAAGACATCTTTATCAAAACCGAAGCCCAAAGGGATTTAACCACACGGTGAGAAGATAGCTTACCTGGGACAGACGATTATATCACGTCTGTTCCCTTCTTCTAACCGCCGAAATCTAATTCTATCTCAGTTACATTCACACGCTTTTCCTTTAGCCAATCAGAAATAGACGCATAGGTCAGTGAAAGGTTAGCTGTTCTCAATAATTTTTATAACGGCTATAATTGTAACTTTCCATCTACCAAGCCATTATTTAAATTTTAGTACATTACAGCCATGATTTGTAGGAAACCCAATAATTATGTAACACTAGTTGTTTATTCTTAGTATTATGTGCGTTATTCGGACTATTGTCCTCATCTTTATTGTTATTTGTACAAAGTTTCGGCCGATATACCCTCCGGCCTTCTTCAGGTATTTCTTGTCGGACTCGGGAACATTCTCGGACTAGGGAACATTCTTTTCGGACTCGGGAACCTTCTTTTCGAACTCGGGAACTTTCTTGTCGTAATCGGGAGCCATCACGGAACTTTGAACTTAACCCTTTATTCAGTCCGACAAGAAATACCTGAAGAAGGCCGGAGGGTATATCGGCCGAAACGTTATACAACTAACAATAAAGATGAGGACAATAGTTCGAATAACGAAGATAATACTAATCATCAAATCTCATCTCAAACATTCAGAGAAATTGTTTATTCTCGTTTCAGTTGTGCGAGTTATTTGGTGCGGTTAGTCTATTTGAGAACTGACCAGTTTAGAATGTTAATCTATTTAGGAAACGACAAGTTTAGCATGTAGGTGCCAGAATTAGAATTAGTCGGTGATAAAATGGGTATGCCCCCGCTAATAAATCCGAACAGAAACACAAAAGTATTGTGGGATACGAGGCGAGAAGAACAAAATAAAGAAATTACGACAGCAAGCGAAAGGAAGGAAAAATACACAAGGAAAGAGTGGAGTATAAATACCGTAAATCAAAGGCAACAACTGACAATAATGACAAAAAAAAACTTAAAAAAATAAAATAAAATTTATTGGTGAAGGAAGAAGGGAAACTCAAAATATACCGGGACAGGACCAAGCAGTACTATAACAATAAGAACTTCCAAAACAACGAAAGAAAATTCTACCAGCAAGACTGTTGAGAAAGCATGAAGACAAACGAACAACCGAATGCAAAGCAAAACAAAATATTTTGGAGCATGATATAGGAAAAGAAAGAACATAACAGAAAATTTAAATGAATAAATTACATTAGAAATAAATTGCAAGAGCTTGAAGATGGGCTTGAGGCCTATAGTCAATATATACATATGTATGTAGTTATCAGTTAAATTCTCCCTCCCGTTTGATGTCGCAGTTGTCAGGAACTCTGACTGATGAAGAATTGATCAGATTTTGATCCTGGCTAGAGATAGCCTGCTAAGTCTAGCCATACGGAGGAAATGTGATACGTCGAAACACAATGTCTGAGGATTACAATATAACACATACACACACACATATATATATAGAGAGAGAGTCTGTAAATGATTATACACCCGCCTCCCATGAGCTTCCGTTTGTGGGTGGTCCCAGATTAATAGGGCCTTGTGCCTAACCCGTACACGTGGGGTATGTAGTAAATATCTACTTTAGATTTTACTAAGTGCACTGTCTGACCCAAATTCTAATCTATTGACTTTCAGTTAATATATATATATATGTATATATTATATATATGTATATATATTATATATATGTATATATTGTATGTATGTATATATTGTATGAATGTATATATTGTATGTATTGTATGTATATGTATATATATATCAAACAATACAAACCATCCTTAAATACGATTAATTTTCAATGCAGTACTCACATTTTAAAATGCTTATAACACATATTCTCCTCCTTCCAACCCCCCACACCCCTTAATATAATTTATATGAGAAATAAATTGCAAGAGCTTGAAGATGGGCTTGAGGCCGATATACACCTAGACTCACCAAAATAAGTGACAACCAGATGTTGTCTTTGTTTTTTTAGACTTTTTACTTTCAATTCCTCACAACAAATTGAGACCAATAATTATTAAACTGACATGCTGTAAAAACCAACCTGAATTAACATGCTACAAAACCAACCATCCAACCAGAACAGGCTAATCTACTGCACAACATTCTTTCCAGTAATCTACGTAAATTCTAGGCAATAAACAAGTACATCTCATGTATAGAAAATTAAAAAGCTACTCAATATTTCTAAATTAATTACTTTATCTAAGACGCGTGCATGGCATAACAGTTATCATAGGAAAAGAACTCAGTGATCTGAATTTAAATTCAGGACCAACTGTTTGTGTTTCACTTCCTGCTAACTCCTTTAGGAAAGGTATGGATCCAACTCTGGGTATGTAGTAGGGCAGATTGGGCTAACTTTTAGTTAGGCAAACCAGTCTAGGAGAAGGAAAAACTCTAAATTATGTACCCACTACCAATGGGTCAGCATGGCCAATTAATTTGCCACATTGAATCAAGTCAGAGATAGATTCTCAATAAAGTACAAAATAAGAAATCCATGAACATGATGGTATATATGGATTCTGTTTTTGTTTTTTTTTGTCAGGTAATGATCAGTTTAGAATGGGTGTCTGTTCAGTTAAATCTAAAAGAAAGTTTTGTTTTTTTTTAAGTGTTATTTGGTGTATGTTTTACTAAAATTTTAAAGTGGCTCGAATTTTCCTAATCATCAGACAGGATGATTCAAACAATGTGTGTTTCATGAAAGTTTTAGTTACAGCGATAAGAAAGTTTATAATTATCTTCTTAGTTTTTATACTGCTCTGCTTGCGAGTACCCTTATTTTACTTAAACTATTTGCTCTTTGCATTTCTCATTGTTGTTGGTGTTGTTATTTGTTGTTGCTGTTGCCGCAGTTGTTGTTGCTGTTGCTGTTGTTGTTGTTGTTGTTGTTGTTGTTGTTGTTGTTCTTCTTCTTCTTCTTCTTCTTCTTCTTCTTCTCTCACCCTCCCTCTCTCTCCTCTCCTCTCCTCTCTCTCTCTCTCTCTCTATATATATATATATATATATATTATGCACACACACACACACACACACACACACACACACACACACACAATGTTGGATACCGGCAGAAACGTGATCAATCTCGGTCGGATCACCTTAGCGTGGGGGTATGAAGTTGAAAAGACCAGAAACCCCCATGAACTAAAAAAAACATCAATGATGATACATCCAATCACATCATATAGATGTATGTTATATATATATATATATATATATATATATATATATATATATGTGTGTGTGTGTGTGTGTGTGTGTGTGTGTGTGTGTGTGTGTGTTTGGTTGAATGTGACAGACATTTCCTGTCCGAACAATTTTTTTTATCTGCGCCAGACTACGACCAACACCAAAGGAGCCTCTAATGTTATTGTCATTCCCACGTAGTAGACCTTGGACTCGTGTTGTAGTTAATATTATGAGTTTGTTTAATATATCTGTGAGTTCCGCCTGCATTCTTCCCCACTTTTGCATTCTTCCCCACTTTTGCATTTTCCTTTCCATTAGTGTTTATCCTGCACTCTTTTCCAAATCCCTGCTTAATATTCCCTATCTCCGTCAGCGAAATGTCCAAATGATTCCAGGTCAGAATATCCATTACGAGATTTTTTTTTTCATTTTAAAAGATTAGTGGGAGCTGATATAACAAAGGTGAAATGTCTAAGAATGAATAACAAAAACAAACAATAATGTTTGCATAACTTGTATCTCTATAGTTTTTTTTTCTTCTGTTATAGAAGAAGAAAAAAACTATAGATACAAGTTAATAAGAATATTCATAATAATTTGCAGAAAATTAATATTCAAAGTAACAAATAAGTAAACATACAGTGTGTGATTGGTAGACTGTCGTCATTTTGAAATATTAATTTTGCACATGTACTTTCTTTGTTTGATTTATTGATTGATTTTAATGGCATACCAACCTCTCTAGGGTTATTTTATGCCAAGTAAACTGGTCAGATTTATTGTCATGTTTTTTCTAAGGATTTTTCCTGATTAAGACAGTATGTTGTCCTTAGTTATTTGTTGCTGAATAGTTTGGGAAACACTTTGAGGGATAAGTTTATAGGTTATATTGTTTTCGAAACGATTCTAAGATTTGTATATTTCGCACGGACACATTCAAAATGGCTACCGTCTTGTTTCAAATTGAAAGTCAGTTGGCTAAATTCCTAGCATAGAATTATCTGAAATGAACTTAATTGTTATTAAAACACATTCTATGATATTTTTGTGTTAAAGCATTCAGTTATATTGTTGCTGAATAGTTTGGGAAACACTTTGAGGGATAAGTTTATAGGTTAAAGTTCAAGTTTATTGTAATATTTTTGGTATAATCTTATTTCTTTCATGACAAAATGTCATCTATACTTTTATGATTTTTATGTTGTAAAAGTAAAAATATTGCACATGTGCTTTGTTCGATTTATTGATTGATTTTAATTGATCAGATTTATTGGA
>CM042179.1:9428294-9438294 GCA_023376005.1 Doryteuthis pealeii | reverse complement strand
TAGAATGGATAAAATAGGATATTTTGATAAATTTTACTTACAGGTGTAATAATGTACACATGGATAAACTCCTGACCGAAACACGTGTAAGTAACATTGATTAAGATATCCCGTTTTATCCATTCTATACTTTCTTTCCTTATTTCTTTTTTCAACATACTGTCGGATTCACTTCCATTTTCATTTTACACACACACACACGCACGCACACACACACACACACACACACACACACACACACACACACACACACATATATATATATATATATATATATATATATATATATTTCCAATAATTATTTTTTTTACTTATTTTTGAAGAAATGTTAAATTTCTTCCAAAGATACAGAATTTCATTATATTTAAGGCAACAATATACAATCGAAACGGATATTATTAGCCTGCATTTCTCATAAATTCTACAGCACTTAGAAGTGTGACTTTGATTTAGAAGAAAACTTAACTTTAAAAAAAGAATAATAAAACTGTTAGGGGTAAACATATCTTCTGTGGGTGATATTGTTTGTGAATTTCATTACAATAAATAATAATAATAAAGAAAAATCTCCGACAATTCTTTTATCAGTTTTTTTTGTTCTCATGTAAATTTCATGATCTTTGTTTGATTTCCTTGTTCTTAATGGCGTATATATATATATATATATATATATATATATATATATATATATATATATATACATATATATATATATATATATATATATATATATTATATTATATATGTGTGTGTGTGTGTGCGTGTGTGTGTGTGTGTATATATATATATATTATCCATCTGATGAGACTTGATTTTGGGGAGCTTTGTTAAATCAACTTATATTTATAAAGGCCCCAATTTTGGTCGAAATAAATTTATTATGTAATAACGGTGTTAAGTTTTTCCTTCCTTTCAAAGATAAATATTGCTCTGTATATAATCTAAAAAGTTTATTATACATAGATCTCTCTGTAGTGATTTAAAGATTCACTGTATTTATACTTACTGGATAACACAATAATAATACAGTGTGTGTTTTAGAAGTCACATATAGAATTATCCCTTACTACCAAGTTTTGGATATCTCACATCTCTCTCTCTCTCTCTCTCTCTCTCTCTCTCTCTATATATATATATATATATATATATATATATATATATATATATATATATATATAATACATATATATATATGTATGTATAAATGTGTGTGTGTTTGTGTGTGAGTGAGTGTTTTTTAGTGTATACATACATATATATATATATATATATATATATATTATATATATATGTGTGTGTGTGTGTGTGTGTGTGTGTGTGTGTGTGTGTGTGTGTGTGTGTGTGTGTGTGTGTGTGGTTAATCAATGCCGGAAGAAGATATCAGAAGATCTGAAACACGTGTCACTGATGATGATACATTTTTTGAAAAAAAAAAGTATAATCCATTTTATGGGCCATAAAATATTTAATTTTCTTACGTTGGACTATATATATATATATATATATATATATATATATATATATATATATATATATATATATATTCTTTGCTTAATCCACATTATTCATAAACCACTTTTTCTATATGTACACTTTTCGTATTTGGTGTCATTCATTATATATATATATATATATATATATATATATATATATATATATATAATATATATATATATATATATATATATATATAATAAAATAAATATATAAAGGTATTAAATATCTATTTATTTGATCGAACAGAACAGTCACAACCTTAGGTTTCATACATGCAATATATATATATATATATATATATATATATATATATATATATATATATGGAGGATATGTGCTTAATTGAAGACATACCTAATTTTGAAAATTAATTAGTTAATAATTAATGAATTTTAGGCGGGCATATATGTTCAAATGTAAGGCTAAACAAATCGAGAAAATGTCAATCCCTGAATGTACACTTCGACCAATTGTCGGCTAAAAGCCATATCAAATAAACACATTGTTTATTTACTCACTCTCATATATATATATATATATATATATATATATATATATAATATATATATATATATATATATGTATATATATATATATATATATATATATATATATATATATATATATATAGTGAATGACAGCAAATAAGAAAAAAAGAAATTTTATTTCACCAAAAAAGTTTTCTTATCTACCTCTCTTCTCTCTTCTATCTAATGTTTAAATTGTATTTTTTTTTTTTATATATATATGAAAAGAAAAAAAGTGGAACCTTTTTTTATTTGGGGGAAGAAAAGTAATCAGATATTTAAAATCACCTACTGAAAAAATTCTGATTTCTAATAATTTATTTTTCGCACTCAAACAAACACAGAAGGCTAAACATTCAACTTTCAAAAACTGAAGTACGTTCACACAATGGATTACTGCAGTATTTTCTGTGACATTGTTTTTTGTCTGTTTATAATTGTTATCTTTCTTTGTTAATGGTCACTTTTCAAAGTCATTTAAGTTGTATATACATCTGACATTAGACATTCAATCTAAGAACAAAGATTATCAGTTTTCTTAATTCTAAACAATAGCTGCCACCTGTTGAATAAATCCAACATCACCTGTAGAAGGTAAAAAGGTACACAACTGTTCCTGATTCTTTCTCGTTTCTACTTCTTCCTTCTCATCTCTCTTCCTTCTCCTTTAAACTCCTCTTTTTTTCTTTCTCTCCGCATCAATTTCCCCCATTTTGTATGCGTTATAAATTCCCGCTCCAGATGATATGTCGACAAATCAACCTTGTTGCAGTTGCTCTATGTGTACTGTTGTTCATTCTGGAAAAGGTTTTGAAATTTCTTACTCGTTCAGGTTGACGAAAAATATGCACTCCGTTTATAAAGAACAATAATATATAAGGTACAATGATATATAAAGTACAATGATATATAAAGTAAAATAATATATGAAGTACAATGATGCATAAAGTACTATAATATATCAAGTACAATGATATATAAAGTATTATAATATATCAAGTATATGATATATAAAGTACAATAATATATAAAGTAAAATAATATATAAATTACAGTGATGTATAAAGTACAATTTGATTTGAGTAGTAAAGATAAAAATGAATAACTAAAATTATACTATCAAAATAATTTTTGATTATATTTTACTGGTGCAATTTCCTTAAGTTATTGCTTACATTCAGTGTAATTCTTAAGATATTAGACGTCTTTTGGTAATCGGTATTTCAAATGTACTATAACTACTTTTATTTATCTTAGATGAAGCTCTGTAAACCATTCTTATTACTAATTCTAACTTTTAAGATTTATCCCCGAGATTTTTGCTCATATTCATTAAGATAAAACCAAACAATTAGAAATCAATAATACTAAGCATATATTTATTAAAATCAAATTTTTAAGATCAATATGCAAATTAGCCTTCCCGTTCACACTGTAATCCGCTATTTTGTTGTATATATAAATACAATTGCATGTTGTTGGTATGTAGATATGATCAACAGTCTTAATGATGTAAAACAATTTTATTAATAATTGAGGTTTAAATAAAAAAATAAAATCATGGAGAATGTGGTGTAAATAACAAAGGGAATTGTGACTTGTATAGAAATATAGTTTCGGTTACAGACCGACAAACCCACAATCTCCATTATAATAAGATTACTAATTCTAACTAGTATTTTCTTGTTTTTTGCTTTGTTTTGTTTTTTTCATCTTTAATTTTTAGTTGCTTTCTTTTTGATATTTTAATTCACTCGTGTTGTCAATCTACGACAACGAGGATCAGCACGCAAAGAAAATAATAAAGGATACTCTCTAAGTGAAGATGGGCGCGAATTTGAATCTCACGAAGAGCTCATCTTTTATGATTTTCTACCCACGCTATTTCCTCGTTGTCGTAGATTTGATTTGATTTGATTTGTTTTTCCCAATTTATTCATGACGAAAAGCATTAAATGAAATACCGAAATAAAGTTTGATTGCAGCAACTTTTATTTAATTTTATTGACAAGAAAAAAAAAAATAAGAAAAAGAAAGAAGTACATGGAAGGCGTACAAAGAAAATGATAAATAAATATATATATATATATATATACCGATAATAATAACAATTTATATTATTAATAATATTTTTTTTAATAATAATGTGTCACATTAATTACTATTTATTTGTGAGGATTTTCCGATTAATAAACAGATAAGTAACAACAAAGTATTTCTGCGTTAGGGTGAAAGATTCGACAGAAAGTTAAACTGGGGGGTGGGGGTGGGGAGGCAGAGGGAATAAGTATCCACTCAGATGTGAAGAATCAACTGGGGATGGAGGGAAATTCAGGAACCCAAAGAGTACATTATATATGGCTTATTATCATACTAGGTATTTAAAATGTATCTTTTTTTACGCTAGATGATAATTAGGCTAACAACAAAAACAAAAACAACAACAATAACAACAAACAGTTATAATAATAATAATGATGATGATGATAATAATAATAATAATAATAATAATAATAATAATAATAATAATATAATAATAATAGTAATAATAATAATGTAATGGTTAGTATGGATTAGTGGGAGTATGATAGTTGTGGTTTAATAATGATCTGGAATCAAACTAATAATTATTATAATGACAAATGATAAAACATTATAATGTTTTATTATAGAATAAAACATAATAATGTTTTGTTATTTTTCATTATAAGTAATCTTTTTTTAAAATTCCATAAAATAAGCACAAATTTGTTAGATGCTGTATTTCTATGGTTCTTGAGAAAAATCGAAGGTATCTCAAAAAGATGATGCGATATAGAAAAACTGGGGTCATTTTTTTTTTCATTCAGAGGTCAAAAAAATAATAATCAAAAACAACTATCAGATCCAACTCAAAGAAAAGTGTGTACCCCAGTGTAATTACTGTTGACAGATACCAAAATTATTAGTCGTAATAACGTTGTCAGAATGAACAATATAATAACAATATATTAACAGTATAAATAAAAATAGCTGGGAGTCAAGCAATATCT
The DNA here is from genome assembly GCA_023376005.1 of Doryteuthis pealeii. NCBI lineage: Eukaryota > Metazoa > Mollusca > Cephalopoda > Myopsida > Loliginidae > Doryteuthis > Doryteuthis pealeii. The sequence goes on along the minus strand of CM042179.1, from coordinate 9,433,238 downwards.
ATAAATATATTTATACTCTTTGTAATTGAATAACTAAAATAATATATTTTTTATTCATTTTCTTAAAAAAGATGAAACATTGTAAATCCTTATTATCAATTTTGACTAACATTTAATTTCATCCTTTAATCTTTGGTGCTTTATTTTTTTTATCGAAATTCACCCGGGTCGCCATTTATACGGCAGCAATATGATGTCCGTTGGATACATTTCTAAAGGACAAGCTGTCGATGAGACTCGAACTTACGTCCCTGGTTAACATTACCAGCTGCTCCACCAACGAAACTACTAAAGCCATCGGCATTGCAGAAGTTTAAATCACACCTATGACTCATCCTCTACTTCGTCTCTTGATCTGTCGTCGCCATGTTTTATTATTACCTAGTGTGTAAAAACAATAACAAATACGGTGTTAGCAATTATAAAGAGTTTTGTAAAGTTACTGAAACTTTTTCAAACTTCTAGAAACTTCCGATAGGCAAACATCTTCTATGATTTGATGACGAAAGCGTTAAATGTATTCATGTGTGGTTAAAAGAGTTTATATATGTATGTGTATATATGATATCTATGTATGTAGGAGTGTTTTATATAAGAACTGTGTTTGCTTGAGACACATTGATGGATGGATGAATGGATGGATGGATAGATTGATAGATAAATGAATAGATAGATATCAACAACCTAATATAGATAAATAAAGAAATACGACAGAAAACTAATATAGATAAATAAAGAGATAAGACAGAAAAGAATCGGACTGATAGATCTATAGATAGATTAACAGATTAGTATAGATTAATATAGAGAGGGAGAAAGAATTAAGAGAGAAATACTATGATAGATAGATAAATAGATAGATAGATAGATAGGTAGATAGATAGATATGAACAGACTGAGATTGATAGATAGATAGATAGATAGATAGATAGATAGATAGAAACAAGCTGAGAAAAATAGTTAGATTAACAGAAGCGTATAGATAATTATAAAGAGGAAAGCAGAAATAAGAGAGAAAATACTAAAATAGACAGACAGATAGATAGATAAATTTGAACAGACTGAGATAGATAGATAGATAGATAGATAGATAGATAGAAACAAGCCGAGAAAGATAGTTAGATTAACCGAAGCGTATCGATAATTATAAAGAAGGGGACAGAGATAAGAGAGAAAATACTAAAATAGACAGACAGATAGATAGATAGATAGATAGATAGATAGATAGATGGATAGATTTGAACAGACCGAGATAAATAGATAGATAGATAGATAGATAGATAGATATCTGAAATGTAACAGATAAAATATAGCGTCGATAGTTCTTGTAAAGAAAGCAGCTTGTTATATTGAAACATAGAGAAAAATAGTCAGCCAATCCAAGAAATGTTCAGTTCATTGCCATAAGCTATTGGATGGACGTATTTCAGTGGCAAATATGACAAACTTTGAACTGTCAACGTGTTAACATTTGAATGGCACAGAAAGGAAGGAACGAAGAAAGAAAGAAACGAAGAAACGAAGAAACGAACGAACGAATGAAAACTCTATAGAAAGTGTCATGAAGACAGAGATTGAAAGGTTTATCGCGCGAGTATGGTGTCTATTGATTCCAGTATTATATGGAAACAGAAATCCGTGTATTATTTTGATTTTCCAGACTGTTGTCCTCATCTTTATTGTGGTATGTAAAAAAGACAACGTTTCAGCTGCTATATCCTTTGGACTTTCTTCGGGTGTTCCCTGTCTATCTGAGCACAACAATGATCCAACCTGGGAAATCATTATAAATAGTTTGTCGATCAAAATGATTTCTACGCTCAGATAGATAAGGAAGACTTGAAGAAGGCTGGAGGATACAGCATCTTTATCATGGTATGTAAAAACGCAACGTTTCGGTCGCTGTGTCCTCCGATATTCTTCAAATATTTCCTGTCCATCTTAACATAGCAATAACCCGACCTGGGATATCCTTTGAATAGTTTTACTTTTAATTAAAATTATTTCCCAGGTTAAATCATTGCTATGCCTGGATAGACAGGAAAGAACTGAAGAAGGCCGGAGGATATATCATCGTTATTGTGATATGTAAAAATACAAGGTTTCTACCGCTGTATATTCCTGCCTTCTTCAGGGTTTCCCTTTGTATCCGAGCATAGCAATGACCCAACCTGGAAAATCCGTTTGAATGGTTTTATTTTGATCAAAATGGTTTTCCAGGTTGGGTCATTGCTATGCCTGGATAGACAGGGACAACTTAAAGAAGGCTGGAGGATACAGTGGCCGAAACGTTGTAGTTTTACATACCATGATAAAGATGAGGACAACAGTCAAAAAATAAATCAAAATATTACGCATCACATCTCATCTAAAAAAAAATCAGACAAATAATAAATCCACGTGTATATGTGATTGCGTAGACATGTATAATGTTTACGAATGAATAAGATATTATTTTTATTTAATGATGACGTTAGATTTATGTACTGAATCATATTTGTGCCTAACTTTGGCAATATGAAATAAAGATAGAATTTTTCTAATGAATAAATAAATAATTCCTCAAAATTTACATGTATTCGTTTGGTTCCAAACAAAATGGTATATGAATAACAGTAAATATTTTTTTACTAATTTTAAAGAATGCGAATATGTACTTTTTGGGTTCCACGAAGAGGACAATTTTTTTTACAGAGATCTGAAAATAAACTTCGAAGTTTTTTATGAATTTAAGTTCAGCGAAAAACCAATTCATTATAATATAATAATCGGGAGTTTGCGAGTAGATTTCTATGTATGTAACTTTATGTTATGCGTGTGTTCATGTATGTGTGTGTGTTATGAATTTATGGTGTGGGTGTTTATATATATTAGAACTTTATGGTGTGTGTGTGTTTGTGCATGTGTGTATGTGTGTGTGTATGTGTGTATATTATAAATTTAGGGTGTGTGTGTTCATATATATAACAACTTTATGGTGTGTGTGTTTGTGTATGTGTGTGTATGTCTGTGTGTATTATAAATTTATGGTATGTGAGTGTTTATATATATTACAACTTTATAGTGTGTGGTTGTGAATGTGTGTGTGTTCGAGTGCTTGTATATATATTGCAACTTTCTGTTGTGTGTGCTTATATATATATATATATATATATATATATATATATATATATATATATATATATATATATATATACCAGTGGTATAAACATAGCTATGCATACATACATACATACATAAGTGTGAATGATACACTCCATTCACTTATACGTTTAAAACTATGTCAACGTGTTATGTAAATGTGTGTATATATTAGTGTGTATACTAGTGTGCATGTATTTTTATATGTGGGTAGATGTGTTTGTGTGTGTTTGTGTGTGTCTGTCTGTGTGTGTGTCTGTCTGTGTGTGTGTCTGTCTGTGTGTATCGATAGCCGTATTCTTATGTGTGTGTTTTTTGTATCAATATCAATAGGCTTTTATTATCTAATGTAGTATGTTATTCGTGAAATAATGACCGATTTTACATTTAAACGAGTAATAAAATCGGTCAATATTTTAGACACAACCTGATATATAACACACAACTGTATAATGTTAGGCAAATTATATCTCTCAAAGTTAGGTTAGAATATATTTGTGTGTGCAAGTATATAAGAATGTTTAAATTAAATTAATGATAATTGAACGATTATAATTGTCTACATCTGTAATGTATATATATATATATATAATATATATATATATATATATATATATACACACACACACACACACACACACACACACACACATATATATATATATATATATATATATATATATATATATATTATGCAGTGATATTGTTAATTATAACATTCTTTAATATACTAACAGCGACAGGTAGAGTTAGTAGAATTTTGCGTTCGTTGGCTGTGAGTAAAATCAATAAAATTTATCTAAAAATTAACCCTTTTAAAAAGGTTGTATGTATTCTTACCGCTAGTTAAGAGATAGATAGATAGATAGATAGATAGGAACATATTGAAATGGGTATCAGCAGATTGAGAGAGATAGATATATAAATCAAAGAGCTTATCTAATTGAATATGTATGCATAGTGAATGCAAACATGTACATATGTACGCACACGCACAATCACGTATATATATATATATATATATATATATATATATAATATATATATATATATATATATATATATATAATTGTCCATTAAGTCCATGGGCACTTTAACATTTAAAATTATTTAAAGTGCACACGGACTTTATGGGCATTCTGTATATTGTGTGTGAAAGAGTGCTTGTGCGTGCATGTGTGTCCTCGTGTCTGAACGCATGTGTGTTACGTTCATTCGTAAATTAAAGAAAGAAAGAAAGAAAAAAGAAAGAAAGAAAGAAAGAAAACGCAAATATATTTTTTGAATTGAATTTTACGCAAAATGATGTTTACACCCAAAAAATGTTGAGATATCGATAAACATTTTTGTTGTTGATATTGGTATTCATTTCCATATAGATAAATTCAAACTAAATTACTGTACACAGTTATACATGAAAGTATATATTCTTTGTTTTTATGTGTATAAATGTATGTATGTATACACATGTAGATGCAGATATATTGTAGATAATGTGGGTGATATCTTTCTAAGCATATAGTGTTCAATATCATTGATAAAGCGTTTATATTTATGTTAAGGTAGACTAGACATGGAGTCAACACCTGGTTACTGACATTTTCTCGTCTATGCGATTTTAAGAAGATCGAAAAACTGTCAGAACCGGGTTTTGACTCCATATCTAATCTACCCCAAGTGTCTAAAGACCTATGGGCGCCCTATGTACATAGGTATGCAAGTGCATATACATAAGTAGAGTTTTAAATATTAAATTTTGTGTACTTACAGTATAAAGGTGTATCACTGTAATTAATATGGTAA
>CM042179.1:9413294-9425794 GCA_023376005.1 Doryteuthis pealeii | reverse complement strand
AGGGACATATATTAGTTTAACCGCCGATTTTTCATTTTTTTTTTTAACTTGTGTTTTTAATATTTCAGATAATTCCTTTATTTATTTGAAATCGCCAATACTTAATTTTTCTGTATTTTCTTTTTTTTTCTTTTAAATAGATTCTTTTTAGAGATTTTTTTTATCATAATTTTTTTTTAATGTTTTTATGTTTTGTATTTTTTTTTTAATATACATATATATGTGTGTTAAAATTATATAGATAATATATATATCCTTTTTCCGGTTTGATTTTTGAATGTTTTCTGTTCCTTTTTTTTTTTTTTTTTTGTTTCACTTTCACTTTCGCTTTCTCTCTCTCTCACTCTTTCTCTCTTTATCTCTCTCTGAGTTTGTTTGTTTTGTTTTTTTATTATTTATTTTCGTTTTTTCTCTTTTAATGTTCTTTGTTCTTTGTTTTTGTTCCTTCCCGTGGATCATTAAAATTACTGGAAGTTATTGATGTGCTTGCGCTTAACGGTTTCCAGCTTTTTGTTTCCAACGACTTCTTGGTGGACGTAGGGTGATGTCTTGGTTCCATGGAACATTAAGGTCCATTCACTGAACACGCCCATGTCCATGCGGCTTGACCAACCGGAATTAAGGCGAACCGTCAGCGTCCAGCGGCCGCGCGGATTTTCGGCCCATGTGTGGGTAGTCATGAAGGGCCATCGTTTAAATCCGTTCCTGTTGTCGCTGTCCCGAGGGCGGCGGCTAAGGATCATAGATCTGAAAAGAGAACATAGTTTTTATTAGTACCAATAGAAAACATGACAATTGTTGGATTATTTTGGGGTCATGTAAGGCGTGCTGTAATCCACCACTTGAACTTATAGACTAAGCGAGGCCACGTAGTTTAAAACCCAGCCAGAATACGTGGTTAGTTATGTTGAATTGTTTGATATAAGGCATGGGGCAAATGGTCACTCCTAAATATAGACTCGTTGACTACCACGTGACCTGGGGTAGATTTCTATTGTCCAATCACTGGCACTGCTGCTGCTGCTTCTGCTGTATTAATAGAACACCATTCTGAGCTTATTTCATTGACATTTGGATTCTCTTGGACGAAGGACTTACAAGGAATACTTTAACACCGGATTCTTATTGGCTTGCTTACTTACTTATTACATCTGGAACCTAGGATGCCGACCAGATACTTAACAAGTTAATTATTTAACCACTGATATTGACAGCCATTTATTTGCACGTTATTCGACATTGACGAACGGACCTACAACCGAAGGCTCATACCCAACATTAAGGAACACCAAGGAACAACTAAAAGATCACACCAAACACTGAGGAACACCAAGTAGCAACCAAAGATTTCTTCACTAAGGATCGCGCTCTGCTTAACACAAGGGATCTCCACTGGGGGTGCTCTTGCTTGAAGCCAAAGGATGACCACAAAAATCGTAACAGGTTATTCGCCTAGGAACGCAAGGATATCTATATATTAATACCCTTGTTCCTTAAACTTCCGACCGTTATCATCTTGCGACACACCCTGGTAAAAAATGAGACTGTCCAAATAGTTAAAGAGTGTAAAAATTCATAAATGTAAATTCTGATTATCTGGTGTTGCTTATGCACCGAATTCTTATTTCTTATGAGTGTCGTCACCTCAGCTAAATAATGGACTATTTTTTACTATAAAGAAAGGTAAGTAAAAGGACATGCCACACAAAAAAATATAATAAATAAATAAAGACAGAAAGAGAATTGGGGAAATATATAGAGAGAGTGGGCGATAACGCTAATCTTTTTCAATCGAACATAATGTAAAGAAGGAAAGAAAGAAAAAAGAGCGAGTTAAATCAAGATTATTTCATATTTTACCTATTGAAGTATTTTGTAGTATCTCTTAAGTAATCATATAAAATGTTGTAATAATTAAATTATCATACTGTGGTATATACACAGGTCCTGCTAGTAATATAAGCATAGTTGTGTTGGGATTATTTGCTTTACTTGCCACGAGAGGCATTGCGACGGGTAGCTTAAAAGGCAATAGTGCAAAAATCAAATCCTCTTAGACCCTCCAGCCGTAACACAGTTGTTGTGTCTCTTGTCCATTATGACTGGGGAGCTTCGCCCTCTACCGGCAACCCGTGTACCTGATACACGAGAGCTTTCTCACCCCCGGACTTGCAGAGGTAACACGCACCAGTTGCGTCCTAAGGTCCACATGACAGGAAGCTTGCTCCCTTAGGTGTTCCGTGCATTGTACACGAGTCTTTCTAATGTAAATTGTATCTTTATTCTCAACCTCAATATTTTACATACAAAATACTATTTGTCCATACATTCATTCTTATACACAATATATGAGACATTAATTTTTCTTTTTAGAGTGTCCTGTTCAACGCAAGATTTTGTTTTTGTTTTTGTTTTTTTTACGTGTGGATTTAATGGGGCATCCTGCGAGGATCCAACTCGCGATTCAATAATAATGGATCTGCGAGACTACCTTTTTACCCCCCTCCCTCTACCCAGTCGACGCCGGGTAGCCGCTTCTAGTACACAATATATATCACTTATTCCTTTTTTTCTATTCTCTTTTTGTATTTCTTCTATCAAGTTTTGCTCAGGCAATAAAGTCTGTTATTACTTTCATCGTATCTTTATACCGTTTAGGAAGTGATATCAACAACCTACATTTATCTCTCATCCCTACAGTAAGGTATTTATTAATAACCAACAATAAGTCCTTATAAGGTACTAGTGCATCCATGAATACACTAACACTGAACATTCGGCAAGGAAAGACAAACTAATTCACATGAAGAATGCACATATGAAATTAATCTCCTTGGTCTAGCGCTAGTCAAAAGGGGATAGACTCCCTCGTTGTCTGGCTGATACCGATATTAGGCCGCCCCGACGAATTTACTTTTTTATTACTTTCATCGTGAATTGTTCTTCTATCTTTATACCATCGAGGAAGTGATATTAATAACCTACATTTATCTCTCATCCCTACAGGGGTATTTATTAATAACCAACAACAAGTCCTTATAATTCACTGGTGCATCCGTGAATACACTAACACTGAATATTCGGTAAAGAAAGGCAAACAATTAACTCGCATGAATAATGCACATATGAATGTTTAATATACATAATATGTAACAACAAAATGAAATAATACATATGTCCCCAAACAGGTTAATTGTACATAATGTTCCATGAAGAAATTATTATAAAGAGGTACCAAAAATGGTTAGAAAATACTTACTGTGCCTTCCATAGTTTTTTATGGCAAGGTGTAATAAATGATATGCCGAGGCTGGAGACTTATTGTTTCTATTCTGTTCTACTGCGAAACATGTCCTTTTTGCTCAACGACCAAGGACCGAAAACAGATAAGTCTTATCCCTTTGAAGAAAGGGCACCAAAGAGAAAATCTTTAAGAGGCTGAATTATCATGTGAATAACAGACACGTAGGGTGTCCCATGGTGGTCAAATTGTTAGCAAAATCTGGTCTGAATTCAGTTATTCTCAAAGACCGGTTGTGATACCAAGGATAAAGAACTCAGTATGCCCTACTAGCAATGAAGAATATTTATTTATCCAAGCCCTCCCTGGTCATGGACAGGATGTAACAAAAGTTCATTTTTTAAGCGGGGATCAGCTTGTTTAAATTTAGAGTTTTCCTTCTTTTACACTGGTTGCCTAGCACAGATTAAAGAACCCTTTCTGCTCTACTATGTATTCATAGCTGAAGAGAGAATAGATGGACTCGTGGGTTTTCCAATGAGCATTAGCACGAATTGAAACGCAAACAGCCTCGTCCAGGAGTTTAAGTAGGGTCACCAATTATATTTCTAACAATGATAACCATTATACAGTGTGCGCCACCTTCTCAGCGACTGAGAGTGAGAAAGTTTATATAAAAGTTTAAACAGCCTGTAATACATTAAACTTGTCCTCAAAAGTTATATATATTTCTCATATCAAGAAGATAATGTACAGTATCAGTTAAACGTGATCCAGTGAAAGCAAATTACATGATCAGCTCACGCAATTTATCTATATAGGGTTATCATGTGCCTTTGATTACAATATATATATATATATATATATATATATATATATATATATTATATATTGTAATCAACGGCACGTGATAACCCTATATAGATAAATTGCGTATATATATAAGTTAAGTCGACTGGGCGGCCTAAAGTCGGTATATATATATATATATATATATATATATATATATATATATATATAAAATCGGTCAGTTAGCCACTTCAGTTGGCCGGAAGGTCAACCAGAGATGACAAGGGTCAGACTGGTGAAGCAGCACTAGAGAGTGCCAGGTCAGCGATAGAGCCAGTGGTAATGCAACCGTCAAATTTAATTTAGGTCCTGTCACTTGTTCGTGCGATCGGAGGTGGTCATTTTTCTCTACAATTAATGCCATGTGAAATGCAATATATACTCACTAACCTCTGCGCACGAGCAGGACGTGACACAAGGACAGTTTCAAAAACGGATTTTAACCGGTTTGGATTTAGTGTTTTCCTTCTTCTAGACTGGTTACCTAGCCAAGGTTAAAGAACCCAGTCTGACCTACTATTCACCTATAGCTGGATACATATTTTCCGAGGGTATTAGTGCTATGTGAAAAGATAGGATTTGAACTCGGATTGACGAGTCCATTTCCTACGACTCTAACCATTACACAACGTGCCTCCAAATATGTATGTATGTATGTATGTATGTTCGCTTAGAAAACAGAATTCGACATGTGGTCGAATTCTGCTTTTTAAGACTGGATATGTCAATCATAGGAAATCTCATCAGGGACAATTCATGCAAACTCCAGAAACAAAAAATGTATCTTGTGCAATCTAACAAAGTCTGTAAGTCAGTTACTGGTCTTAAGAGACATATAGTCGTGCATAAGCATCACATTTTATCATCTGATACAACAGGAAGGACGTCCTTCCTATGTCATATTTGCATCAAACTTGGTGGATCTGCAGCGGGTTTGATGAGTCATTTGAGGGCTCATGAGAGGAAAGGTTCTGGTGGTGGAGTTATAGGATTGTGAGGGACGGCAATGACCCGTAAAGATTATGCTATTGCTATGTACGCATTTTTGTGTATGCTAATGTATACTGTATAGACTACTTTATAGATTTATTCAAGCCTTCTGTGACACAAGATGTGACACAAGGTCAAAGTTAAGTGAAGTACTTCTGGTTTGACACAAGATGTGACACAAGGTCAAATTTAAGTGAAGTACTCCTGGTTTGACACAAGATGTGACACAAGGTCAAATTTAAGTGAAGTACTTCTAGTTTGAATTGAGTTTTCCTTCTCTTAAGTTGGTTACTATAGCAAGAATAGAGTGCCTAGTTGTATTTACTATTCAACTATTGTTAGAAAGAGAAGATACAGATTCATGCCTTTCCGAAAAGCATTAGCACGAAGTGAAACCCCCAAAACCTTGGTCAGCATTTGAACTCGGAACACCGATTCCATTTCTTATATCGTTATGCAAGTGCCTCCATTGTGAATGTTTTTACGACATGTCAACCCTATACGGGTCATTTAATGCTGAAAAAGTAATTTTGATAAATTTTCTGTTTTAAGTACTTAATTTTTTCTAATTGGTATAAATAATTTTCATTAACTTCATTTGGGTTAGTTTGTTTGTTTTATGGCATATCAAACCTTTCGGGTCATTTAATGCCGAAACAAGTCATTTTGATAAAAGTTTTTATGTTTCATTGTCTTCAAATTGGTATTAATAATTTTCATTAACTTCATTTGGGTTAGTTTGTTTGTTTTATGGCATATCAAACCTTTCGGGTCATTTAATGCCGAAACAAGTCATTTTGATAAAAGTTTTTATGTTTCATTGTCTTCAAATTGGTATTAATAATTTTCATTAACTTCATTTGGGTTAGTTTGTTTGTTTTATGGCATATCAAACCTTTCGGGTCATTTAATGCCGAAACAAGTCATTTTGATAAAAGTTTCTATGTTTCATTGTCTTCAAATTGGTATTAATAATTTTCATTAACTTCATTTGGTTTCGTTTGGTTCAATTTGATTCGTTTAATGGTATAATAGCCCTGTGGGTTATTTAAAGCCAAAAAGTGTGAGATAAAATTTGGCACTCAAGTTTCCCTTTACTGGTGTAATTTTTGTAGATGTATTTCGTGGATGTATCTCATATCCGATTCCCAGTTTTTGTAAGTGAGTCCCGCTAAGTGTTTAAGAAAAAACTGCGCATGCTTATGCATAATTTACTTACGTGGTGTTCATTGGAGAGCTCAAAAACATTTCCACATGTCCACGGTAGGATGATCTCAAAGTAATGACTGCTTGTACGTGTTCCAGGTAATTGATTTCGCTGGAAGTGCCTTTGCAGGCGTCAGTATCGATTGTCAGTTGCAAGTGTTCTCCAGTTCGGAATTCCCTGGAAAAAAAGAAAATTGACAAGTGTCATTGCCTTGTTTATTTTTAAGAATATATATATATATATATATATATATATATATATATATATATATATATATATATATTATATATATATATATATATATATATTATATATATATATATATATATATATATATGAGGTTAAGTAAACAAACAAATGTGTTTATTTTTTATATGGCTTTAAGACGACAAATGTGTTTATTTTCTATATGGCTTTCAGCCGACAATTTTTGGAGGATATGTGCTTAATTGAAGTCATACCTAATTTTGAAAATTAATTAGTTAATAATTAATGAATTTAGGCGGGCATATATGTTCAAATGTAAGGCTAAACAAATCGAGAAAATGTCAATTGTACATTCAGGGATTGACATTTTCTTGATTTGTTTAGCCTTACATTTGAACATATATGCCCGCCTAAATTCATTAATTATTAACTAATTAATTTTCAAAATTAGGTATGACTTCAATTAAGCACATATCCTCCAAATATATATATATATATATATATATATATATATATATAATATATTATATATATATATATATACCTTTGAAAGGAGGGAAAAAATCAATAAACCGTCATCCTGTAATAAATTTATTTCGACCAAAACTTAAAAGGCTTTTAGAAATTTAAATAAATTTAGATAAATTTAAATAAATTCTCAAAACTCCTTAAAATTTCAGTCTCATCAGACAGGCGGCACAGATAAAAACATTTTTTTCTTTAATCTATGCCGTCTGTCTGATGAGACTGAAATTTTAAGGAGTTTTGGGAATTTATTTAAATTTATTTAAATTTCTAAAAGCCTTTTAAGTTTTGGTCGAAATAAATTTATGACGGTTTATTGAGTTTTTCCCTCCTTTCAAGGGTAAATATTGCTTTTTATTTAATCTAAAATAGATTATTATACATTGAGCTCTCTTTAGGGATTTATAAAAATCCGTGTATTTGCACCTACTAAAACATGCAATAATTATACAGTGAGATTTTGAAGATCCCAGGTAGAATCATCCCTTACTACCAGTTTTGGATACCTTACATTCACACACAGACATACACACACAGACACACAGACACAGACACAGACACACACACACACACACACACACACACACACACACATATATATATATATATATATATATATATATATATATATATGTGTGTCAACAATTTTAAATAGATTTTTCTTCCTCATATTTGAAGATCAACAAACAAAAGAAGCCCAACATACCAAAAACAGAGGCTCGCAGACTTTTTGTTTTCAGTAATATTTCATTTTTTCATTAAACCAGCGAAATCCCTGATCAAGGTCTATCTAAACAGACTGAAACACTGCAGCATAGGCGAAATAAACATTATTCGTTTATGAAACTTGTGTTTTTTCAATTTTTACAATATTATACACACACATACACACACACACACACACACACACACACACACACATATATATATATATAATATATATATATATATATAATATATATATATATATATATATATATATGCCATATAATGTGGAGAAATGTATAAAAAACCCGAGATGTTACTATGGATGGAAAATTTATTAGTCATAGTGTCGATGTTCGAACATTTCGGTTTATAAAGAAACTTTCTTCAGGACAATATGAAACTAGTCAAGGAGAAAAATGTAGTTAAAAAGATGATGGATGTTTTGAATGCGTTGAAATTTTCCACCCATTTTAACTTCCCGTGTTTGTCTACATTTCTCCACATAATGTCATTTTACTCCCATATCAAACAATGTATTTTTCATGTTTAAAAAAATATATATTATACTCATACCATATAATGTGGAGAAATGTAGAACAAACCTGGGATGTTAAAATGGAATGGAAAATTTATTAGTCGATGTTCGAACATTTCGGTTTATAAAGAAACCCTTTAAGGGACAATATGAAACTAATCAAGGATAATCAAAAAAGGTTTATGTAGTTAAAAAGATGATGGATGTTTTGAATGCCTTGAAATTTCCCATCCATTGTAACATTCCGTGTTTGTTCTACATTTCTCCTCATACTGTCGGATTAATTTCCTCTTTTAACCCCCATAGAGTGATATGAGGAAATTAATAATAATTAATTGATAAAGAGAATAGAATAATAATACCAAAATAATATAGAGTACAGGTGTGTAATTCTCATGGAATTTGATAAAACAATGTATATGAAAACCATACCATACAATGCATTTGTCATGTTGGCCAAATCAAACGAGTTCATGTTTCTGTATACCTAACTAAAGACGAAAAATTAATTTTATAATGTATATGAAATTATGATCAAACAGTATTAAAGTAATAAGCAGAATATGTTATAAGAACATATGTCGGTTGCTTGGTTCGTTCGTTCGTTTTACGACGTGTTCCCATAGTTACCATGAAATTAGATAAGATAATGTGAAAACCATACCATACAATATATTTTTTATATGGGCCAAATGAAATATGTTCATTATTCTGTATACTATACAAAAAAGAATTTAACGACGAAAAATCAACTTTATAATGTACTGAAAGCGGCTACCCAGTGTCGCCTGGGTAGATGGTGGCAAAATACGCGGTGTATTTTTTCAGATTAACAAATTCCGGACATTTTAAGTACAATTTCATTGTTATCTTTATGCATATTTAATTTTTTAATATCTCCAGATATAAATCAACATCATAATTTTCGCACAAAAAGCAAGAACTGTTGATATCTAATTGTACATATATTTTATTTTAAGTACAATTTCATTTTATCTTTATGCATATTTTAATTTTTTAATATCTCCAGATATAAATTAACATTTCATAATTTTCGCACAAAAAGCAAGAACTGTTGATATCTAATGTGTACATATATTTATTTTGTCATTAATTGTTTTATTTTCGAAGTTTCCTCCGGACATACATACATATATACATGGCAATAGCATAATCTTTACAGATCATTGCCGTCCCTCACAATCCCACAACTCCACCACCAGAACCCTTCCTTGCATGAGCCCTCAAATGACTCATCAACCTGCTGCAGATCTACAAAGTTTGACGCAAATATGACATTGAAAAGACTTCTTCCCCGTTGAATGAGATGATTCAGATGAATCAGATGAGTCAGATGATAAAATTTGATGCTTATGCACCACCATATGTCTCTTAAGACCAGAAGCCGACTTACAGACCTTGCCACATATAGCACAAGACACATTATTTACTCCTTGTATCTGCATGGATTGACCCAGGTGAGATTTCCTATGATTGACATAGCCAGCCCTCGAAAGCAAAACTCGACCACATGTCAGACACTTCCAACCCTCCATGTTCTCTCCAATATGACAGGTGTAACCCTTTCGAAATTGACGCTTTAGGTTTTCATGCAAGATTCTTTCACTCTCATAACTGGTACAGCCATCATCCACATGAACTCTCCAGTCAGTTCTCTTTAGTGCCAGCTTTTCCCAGTTGTCAGGACTTATTTTTATTTTTACAAGGTTGTTTTTTAAGCAATCCTTATACCTCTTCTTAGGCTTATGCTGCGGCCTTTTGCCATCACGCAGCTGACCAAATTTAGTTTAAAAATTATGGTCTCCAATTATATACGACTGGTTGTTAGCGCAAGCTAATCATAAGCGCGGTAGAGAATTTTACAATCGTCCAAAAACAATAAAAATCAAACGTTTGTTAGCGTCTCAAGGTGGTGGGTGGATCAGAGTTTTGATCATCTCTGATAGGGTCAGCATGGCGAAGGAGTCCGGTGTTAAAAGACCCGAAACTTTCCAGTGACCCATGCATACTACATCATTGACGACACCTACCAGCGTATCAAATGTAGGAGCGTATATTTAAAGGTAAAGAAATCTCACCTCACAATCATTTTAACAGGTAAACCCATCATTATCTCAAACATGTATTTACCCCATAGGTGATACACTAACATGCCCTAATCAATGTCGGGGTGGGCCTCGAAGTAATGGCACCAAAGGGTTAACTCCACCCTCCCCAAATCACTGGAACTGGAGCCTCACCACCGGATGCAGCTTAGTATCATACTAATATAGTTTGTGATCAAAACAATAATGATAAAACAAAATGTTATATCAAATATCGAGAACGTATACAGGGGCGACCTCAGTCGGTGGAATAGATGTCTTCATCTCACTAGACAGCTACCCCCCGCCTTAAACTGAGCTACCTTTAGCCGATTAGATGTTGTCCCGGCGCAACCTGTCTGCTTCATTGGGTTATAGGAATACAAGGACCTATATAGTCGGGTGAAAATCATTATTAAGAATAGTTACTTAAAGTTGTAATTGTTTAAGGGGCCGGTTTAGCTCAGTCGGTAGAGCGTTCGACTAGAAACCACAAGGTTCTTAGTTCGATACCGGCCCTCGCCAACTCAGCCTATGAGTTGCACAGGGATCTGTGCGTAAAGTAAGGAGCTGATGGTAGGTGTGGCGTTCCACATCAGACGCAAAAACAATCGCCTTGGTCTAGCGCTAGTGAAAAGGGGATAGACTCCCTCGCTGATTGGCTGATACCGACTTTAGGCCACCCCGACGACTTTACTTACTTTACTTACAAATAATTAATATCATTGGAACCATATAATTGTATATAAATTATTACAGTTACGAATAATTACTTGAAGCTAAAAGCCAACTAAACAGACCAATTTTTGAATGGCAGTCTCTGGTACAGTGATTGCAAATAAAAGGTGATGCTTTCTGAGATACTGTTTTCTCTCCTTTCTTTTAACTCTCTTTTCTGTGGCGGCTCCTTTCCTCTCTTTTTCACTCCTTTTCTCTCCTTGTTTGACGAGGAGGCGCCGGATCATACGGTCTTCTGCACAAATGATTTATACCATTACTTACTTGGAACCATATAATTGTGTATCAATTATTACTATTAAGAATAGTTCCCCTATTATAGGTCAAATATATCCGTTTGAGATAAGGAAATGTTTACCTGTTCAAGATACATATTCGTGTTATACATAATTGTAGACCATAAATGTTGGCATTCTGGCATAAAATAACCCATCAGGGTTGATATGCCGGAAAAAAAATCAACCTGATTTTATATTAATTTATACTAGTCGTGTATTTATTAAAACTTGTTTTTAAAAAACAATGAGGACTGTCTAATGCTGCATGTTCAAATTTTGAGTGTATTTATTGAATAAATACACTTAAAATGTTATTCTATGTTATGAAGATTTTGGGTAAAGTGACGTAATTTTTGTTACAGACAAAAACCGGAAGCGAATCTCCATTATTAATAGATGTGTGACACCAATAATAATTGCAAATTAATAAATCTAATTTATTTTCATCATAATTTTTTAACGACAAATTATGCATGCATCAAAAATGTATTGCAAATCACCAATAATAATTCTATTTTTCGATTATACCTTACTCTGTTTCAGATCTTTTTGTCTGCTTTTTTATTTAGTTACATAAGCCTTTTTAATCTTATATAATATCTTATTACATTAAAACTTAAATACTTGCAACCGGATAATGCATATATTTACTAGTTGTAATAATTTGTTGTCATAAGTAAAGTAAAGTCGACGGGGCGGCCTAAAGTCGGTATCAGCCAGTCAGCGAAGGGATCTATCCCCTTTTCAATAGCGCTAGACCAAGAAGATTGTTTTAGCATCTGAGGTGGAGCGCCACACCTACCATCAGCTCCTTACTTTACCGCACAGATCCCTGTGCTACTCATACGCTGAGTTGGCGGGGACCGGTATCGAACTAGGAACCTTGTGGTTTCTAGCCGACGCTCTACCGACTGAGCTAACCCGGCCCCTGTTGTCATAATGAAGAACAAAAAGGTAAAAATTTTATATAAATCCGGAAATGATTATTTTAGCTATCATATGTTCCCCACTATACCGCATAGATCTAAAATGTGCTATTTATGCGCTGAGTTGGCGAAGGCTGGTTTCGAAACCGGAACCTCTTGATTCCTAGGATGACCTCAGTAAATGTTGTGTA
>CM042179.1:9378294-9408294 GCA_023376005.1 Doryteuthis pealeii | reverse complement strand
AAATGAATAATGAATGAAATGTTAAATTCCTTAAAATTGTGTCATTGGAACTCTAAACACTTACTCCAGCAAGTTTTCCATTCGTTGAAGCATATCTGAAACTACGTTTAAGATACGGTCTTAAGCTGTATCGTAGTATTTCTTTTACAATCCTCCGAGACATTAAATAATCAGTTTCAGATTAATTTTAGGTTTAGAAAAACGAAAAGGATGTATTACTATATGTTGGCTGTCAACTCGTGTACAAGTAAGACCATTTTCTGATCTTTTTTTATCATACTTGAGTGCCGGTAGCATTTGACACTGTATCCTTGTGTTTTCTCAGATGACTCACCGGGCCAGCCCTGGAGATACATATTCTTCCACATAAACTACATGTTGGAACTTCTCCACTTTGAATGTTGCTGGGCTGAAAATTACCTTTTCTAATAGCCCGCTTCAATTTTTTGTGTTTAATTCGATTGGACTCAAATTCTTTCACAGACACCGATCTACCGTTCTATTACTATATACAGTCTAATTATTTCTCTTCTCGCTGCTTTTAAAACTGATGAACCCTTAATAAACATGTAAAACATACAGTGTTGGAAGTGGCATTTTTGGACACTTATTTCTATGTCTACCAAATTCCCCCACAGCAGTACCAAATTTTCTTTGTGTTGTGAGATACTGGATGCTGCGCAGAGGAATCCCGAGGACAATTAATGATAGGGACAGTTGGCGAGAGATTGTCATGGATATCCGTGTTACTAGCGCGACATGATGATGATGATGATGATGATGATGATGATTTATACAGAATTTTTTTCTTAAATTTTATCTCATAAGCCACCCAAGTAAGACAAACAGGACATGATGATGATGATGATGATGATGATGATGATGATGATTCAGTCCTAAAATGTCTAAATAATACAAAATAATGATAGTCTTTTTTAATTTTCTTTTTATAATGAAAAGACAAACAGGACATGAAGATGATGATGATGATGATGATGATGACGATGATACAGAATTTTTTTTTCTTAAATTTTATCTCATAAGCCACCCAAGTAAGACAAACAGGACATAATGATGATGACGATGATGATGATGATGATTCAGTCCTAAAATTTCTAAATAATACAAAATAGTGATAGTCTTTTTGTCTTTTTTCTTTTTATAATGAAAAGACAAACAGGACATGATGATGATGATGATGATGATGATGATGATGATGATGATGCAGAATATATATTTATTTTTCTTAAATTGTATCTCATAAGCCACCCAAGTAAGACACACAGAACATAATGATGATGATGATGATGATGATGATGATGATTCAGACCTAAAATTTCTAAATAATACAAAATAGTGATAGTCTTTTTTTTCTTTTTTCTTTTTATAATAAATAGAAACAATACAAACAATTAATATCTTTAGTAAAAAAAAAAATAAATAATAATAATTTAAAAGCCTTTTCTTGTGTCTGCTTTAGAGCTAATGTGCTTTGTTTGAAAAGCTATTCAATTGTTTTGTTTATTTTTGTTCATTTTTTTTTCGTCAAAGATTTAATGTATCTTGCTTTGTGCTACTGTTTGCTACTGCTGCTGCTGCTGCTGTTACTGCTGCTATGGTTGCTATTGCCTTTTAGATATATTTCTATAAAATGTCTTCTTCTGTGATAGTCATCGTCCAGGCTCGGCCATTATCGTCAATTGACTGCTATCTTTTATGTCGGCCATAGAATTGAATGATACAAGTCAGAGTCCGGGCCGGATAGGTTTTCTAAACTCAATTATGCGAACAGACTTTCTCGGACAATGGGAAAAAGATCGAACGTCTTAGCAAGCGCTGAGCAGAAAATAGTTACATTGATGGTTTACTGTACCCCGCAACCGACCAGAATAAACCATCTTCAGTGAAAGGAGGGAGAAAAAAAAAAACGTTTGAATACTTCTTGTCACGCAATGAGATGGTTTTATGAGTTTTCGCGGGGTTTTTGTATAACTTTATTTTTTTTTTTTTTTTACTTCAGGCAACAGTTACTTAAAAATAAAAACAACCCTAAATTTAGGAATTAGGAAATGGAGAAAATAGAAAGAAAAAAAAGAAGAGAGAATTGGAAATGAACAAACAACAAAACGATCGCATTGAGCAAAGATGATAATAACTGGAAGAAATAATGAACGTAAAACATGAATATCAGAAAAAAATCATAAGGAAGGAAGGAAGGAAGGAAGGAAGGGGAGGATTGAGGAAGAGAGGAAGGAAGGAGGAAAAATGAAGGAAGGGAGGGAATGAAGGATTGGGGAAGAGAGGAAGGAAGGAGGAAAAAGGAAGGGAGGAGGGAAGGATGGATTGAGGAAAGAGGAAGGAAGAAGGAAAAAGGAAGGAAGGAAGGATTGAGGAAGAGAGGAAGGAAGGAGGAAAAAGGAAGGGAAGGAGGAAGGGAAGGAAGGAAGGGAAGGAAGAAGGAAGAAGAAGGGGAGGATTGAGGAAGAGAGGAAGGAAGGAGGAAAAATGAAGGAAGGGAGGGAATGAAGGATTGAGGAAGAGAGGAAGGAGAGGAAAAAGGAAGGAGGAGGAAGGAAGGATTGAGGAAGAAGGAAGGAAGGAGGAAAAATGAAGGAAGGGAGGGAAGGATTGAAGAAGAGAGGAAGGAAGGAGGAAAAAGGAAGGAAGGAAGGAAGGAAGGAAGGGGGAGGATTGAGGAAGAGAGGAAGGAAGGAGGAAAAATGAAGGAATGGAGGGAATGAAGGATTGAGGAAGAGAGGAAGGAAGGAGGGAAAAGGAAGGAGGGAGGGAAGGATGGATTGAGGAAGAGAGGAAGGAAGGAGGAAAATGAAGGAATGGAGGAATGAAGGATTGAGGAAGAGGAAGGAAGGAGGAAAAAGGAAGGGAGGGAAGGATGGATGAGGAAGAGAGGAAGGAAGGAGGAAAAATGAAGGAAGGGAATGAAGGATTGAGGAAGAGAGGAAGGAAGGAGGGAAAAGGAAGGAAGGGAGGAAGGATTGAGGAAGGAAGGAGGAAAAAAGGAAGGAAGGATTGAGGAAGAGAGGAAGGAGAGGAAAAAGGAAGGAATGAAGGGAGGGAAGGATTGAGGAAGAGAGGAAGGAAGAAGGAAAAGGAAGGAAGGAGGGAAGGAAGGATTGAGGAAGAGAGGAAGGAAGAACGCCGATGGAAAAATGAATGAGCACATAAAGCAACTATTATCCTTGTTATTATTATTGTTATTGTTTTCTATCCCAGTAAAAATAATATCATATAGTTTTATTTTCATTATTGCTATTGTTTGGATGGTTGTTATTATTTATTATTATTATTATTATTATTATTATTATTATTATTATTTTGAGTTTTCACATCAGTGTTAGCTGATGGTCTTTCACTGGAGTCTGAGTGACAGCAAGTCTCCTCAGGTCTCCAGGACTCTTCTGAGTATTCTGGCAGATTGCAGCAGTGCAGTGTTCTGAATGGTTTCAATCCTTCCTCTGATTTCCAAACTTTCCAAACCCTTTTCTAATCCTTTTGGGACTGTTCCAAGTGCACCAACTTTCACTTTCATATTCCATAACTTTTTCAGTTCTCTGGCAAGGTCCAGATATTTGTCTATTTTTTCATTTTCCTTTAGCTTCACCCTGTGATCTGCTGGCACTGCAAAATCCACCAGTTGACAAGTTCTTTCTTTTTTGTTTATCAACACTAGGTCTGGTCTTCTTGCTGGGATAAGGTGATCGTTTTTATTTCAAAGTCCCAGAGGATTTTATGCGTTTCGTTCTCAAGAACAGATTCTGGTTTATGCATATACCATTTTGTTGTATGGTCAAAATTTAATTTTTTGCATAATTCCCAGTGGATCACCTTCCCAACCCAGTCGTGTCTAGTTTTGTATTCTCATTGTGCTAGTTTGCTACATTCGCAGAGTATATGGTTTACAGTCTCATCTCTATTCCCGCAAAGTCTACATTTACTATTTTGTTGGGTCTTATCAATTTTCGCTTTGATATAGTTTGTCTTTATGGTGTTATTTTGTGCAGCAATTATAAGTGATTCAGTTTCTCTTTTGAGGTTTCCCTTTCTTAACCATGTTCAAGTCTTTTGATGTGCAACCTCTTCTATTTGTCGTTTGAAGTGTCCATATAGTTGTTTTTCTTCCCATTTTTGTTTTTTAGTCTTTGTTGTTTTTCTGTTTGTCCATCTGTCGCTCCTACTATTGTTGGCCGCCATAAGTAGTTTGTCTTTGCTCTTTCTTGTATAATCTTCAAGTTGTTGGATTGTGGTTTCTACGCATTCCTCTATGTTGGCAAGACCTCTTCCCCCTTCCTTTCTTGACACATATAATCCATCTCTATCATCTCTAGGGTGGAGAGCCTTGTGCATTGTTTTATTATTATTATTATTATTATTATTATTATTATTATTATTATTATCAGTTTGACTCTATACAAATTTTTTGCAACAGTTTTATCTAGTGTTTTTTTTAACTGATGTCCAAGTGACAACAAGTCTTAGGTCTCCATGACACTTCTAATTGATTTTAACATTATTATTATTATTATTATTATTATTATTATTATTATTATTAAGGGGATAAATCATGAACGCATATGTTCGAATGTTACGCTCTGTCCTCGGCTCAAATAAATAATGGACCCTTGCGTTCTGATTGAGAGGATAAAAAGGGAACAAGCTAATTATCAGAGATAAAAAAAGAAATCTAATATAATAAGAATGAAAGAAAAGGGATAAGCGAGGAAGTGATAAAGCCATACATCAGTTGCTTATTGTCTGCTTTAATGGAATGGAAAGAAGAAAGAAATGAAGTAAGAAAGAATATAGAAAAAGAATAGAAAAATACAATGTAACAATATATCACCTAATCCCGGCTAGAAGACATGACCTAGTGTTAATTAGCAAGAAAAAAAACTTTGCATCTATTGGATTTTGCCGTTCCGGCGGACCACTTAGTAAAAATGAAAGAAAACGAAAAGGTGGACAATTCTTAGGACCTTGCCAGAAAACTAAAAAAAATAGATAAATAAATAAATAAATAAAAAATAAAAAGAAAGCAGGGAAAAATGGATGAATTAAATATAATTATCTACCAAGTGTTCGTCATTATGAATTAATATCTCTTGGCGAAAAGTAATATAATGGTTTCCATTCAGTCTGAAGGACCTAAGATATAATTGAGCCTAAAACTAGATTTAACAGCGACTCTACAATATGTAATTTTTTTTTTTGATATGGGGGATTCTACATTCAATGGATCACTTCAGATTTGTCATACTGCCAACTTTTTAGATGACTCGTAATTTACCCAATTTTCGAACTGGCATTAAGTATGGATCTGAAGATTGTCTCGCTACGAATTCTGTTTGAGCCGTCATATGGTAAAATCTGTGTTTATCGTGTCGGCGGCAATTTAGAATATGGATCAATGAAAGCTTCTAGGATACACAGTGTGACGAATATAAATTTTAAAGAATAGATATCATCATCATCATCATCATCATCATCAAGTAGTGTTGATAGCACGGATTTCATTGGTTCTGTTTCGCCATCCGTCCCTATCGGTCATTGCTCTTGGCAAGTCCTTATCAGGCACACAGAGTCTGTACATAACTGATGAATGTAAGTCTTTCGTATTCGGCCAAGCCTGGTGTGTACAATTTGAATCCACAGGAGAACGTCTGCTTATGAGTTCGTCCCAGTTAATAGTAAAAAAAGATATCTATTCTGTATGAGCATCATCATCATCATCATCATCATCATCGTGGATTTCCTTGATTCTGTTTCGCCATCCGTCCCTACCGATCATTGCTCTTGGCAGATCTACCAGGCATCTAGTGACAGAGTGAGCAATATAGATTTTTCAAAATAGATATCTATTCTGTAGGAGTATTATCATCATTAAATCGTGCCGATAGCACAGATTCCCATGATTTTCTCTCGTCATCTGTCCATATTGGCCATCGCTCCTGTCAGGTCCTCTACCCGGCACCCTGTGTCCCCTCAGAGCTGATCAATGTAAGTTTTTACTGGTCGGTCAAGATTGGTGCGTCCATGAGTATGTATCCACAGGAGAACGTTGCTTATGAGTTCGTCCTAGCTTCTCCAGCAGTGCCCAGCTTGTCTTGTTTCTCTTACATGGATGGTCTTATGAGATAAAACTTAAGAAAAATAAATATCTATTCACTAGAAGTATCATCATCATCATCATCATCATCATCATCATCATCATCATCATCATCATCATCATCATCATCATCATCATCATCATCAAGTAGTGCTGGTATCAATGATTCCCTTGATTCTGTCACGCCATACGTCTCTATTGGTCATCGCTCTTAGCAGGTCGTCTACCCGGCACCCAGTGTTCCAACAGAGCTGATCAATGTAAGTTTTTACTCGTCGGTCAAAACTAGTGTGTCCATCAGTAGGTGTCCACAGGAGAACGTCGCTTATGGAATTTAAGAAAAATAGATATCTATTTCGTAGAAGTATCATCATCATCGCTATCATCACCAAGTCGTGCTGAGAGCACGGGCTCCCTTGATTCTAACTCTCCGCCCGTCCCTATCGGTCATCGCTCTATCGATAATTGCAAAGAGGGGGATGGATAGAGTCACTATTGTGAATACAGAAAGACATCATTACATGATAGATAATTAGGTCAGCACTAATCGATAATCACAATTCACAGAGGCTTTCAACGGGGGAATAGTGTCACTTTACAAAGACGAGCCATTCATATATAATGCCAATTTTTTTTTTTTTTTTTGAAATAGCATCATCTCGTGCGACGGTGACATTAACAAGCCACCCTACTTAATAGCTACATACTTTTTTGCCCTGGGTGGACGAAGGGGGGGGGAGGTGTGTTTCTAAACGAAGTGTCTACACCAATAAACTACGGATAGATAATGTTCCGTCGCTGAAAATAACATATGCAATTCACGAAAACCAGTCAAGAATTTTTCATGGCACGATGTTCTTTTGGGATCATATTCGTGTCTTATGGCTCAGGGGCGACATTTAAGTGAAATCTCTCATAAATGAGTTGGTGTTTACCGAGCTTTGCCAAGTCTGGCACAAGGTCATTAGATTTTGTCAACAGTACCAGCTGTTGCTTTAGGATTGAAATACTGGTCAAGAAACTGTATATATATATATATATATATATATATATATATATATAAAGTATATATATATATATATATATATATATAATGTTTTTTTATGTTGAAGTTGGGCGTTACTATGAAGCATTTAAAAATAAATGAAGGAGCTCGATGTTATGGAGTATTGGATTCACTTATTTTTTATTATTTGTTATCATAAATTTTCGGGATCGTTAGATTCCCTTTTTCAAATGAATGTCGCTCCTGTTCAACGGATCCTTTGTCTTTGTTGTTATTGTTGTTATATTTGTTGTATATATATATATATATATATATATATATATATATATATATATATATATACATACAAATATAACAACAATAACAACAAAGACAAAGGATCCATTGAACATTGTATATATATATATAATAACTTCAACATAAAATAATAACTTCAACATAAAAAACATTATATATATATATATATATACATATATATATATATATATATATATATATATATATATATATATATATATAGAGAGAGAGAAGAGAGAGAGAGAGAGAGAATTGATAGATAGATAGATAGATAGATAGATAAATAAATAAATAAATGAATATTTTAGTTTATATTTATTTACATTAGAAACAAGTTTGCTACCATTGGTTTCTTGCTCTGTAGCAGTCATCAGGCAACGAAAAACATTTTCGTTGCCTGATGACTGCTACACAGCAAGAAACCAATGGTAGCAAATTTGTTTCTAATGTAAATAAATATAAACTAAAATGTTTATTTATCTATTAACGCTCTCTCACAGATATTGAGCACTCTTCTAATAACCTGTACGTTCGATTACTACCGCTTCTTCAAATATAATAGTGCTAACCATACGCATTGATATATATATATATATATATATATATATATATATATATAATATATAGTCATTCATCGACTTATCAAGTCTCTTCTGTGTGACTAGACATTTGTAAGCTACCTACAGCCAGGATTGAAATCCGATCGGTTCAGTATCAGTCGGACAGCTTAACCACTAGGCTATCGTCACCTACAGAATGCGAAGGGGATTTTAACTGTTTTAATACACACATCTATATGTATGTAAAGGCCGCCATAGAGTGCTCCATCCCTTATATAGGAGATATATGTATATGTATATATATGTATACGTATATTAGTGTGTGTGTGTGTGCACGCGCGTGTGTGTGTGTGTGTGCGCGCGCGTGCGTATGTGTGTGTGTGTGTTGAATGATATGAATAGAATTTGCAAATCATTGAAAATTCTATTGATGCAATTTTTTCTTTTTAGTTTTTCTTGTGATTTTTGTGTGTTCGACAGACAACAATGGCATTGCTTACGTCGGCTTCTCTGCGGCAAAGAAATTCGTGTCCTTACGACAATTTTTCACGTCAATGTACACGTCCATTAACGTTATATATTGCCGGAAACGATGTTTCCGTCAGCAACAAAAACTTAAAAAGGCAATAAATAGAAATAAATAAATGACAATAAACAAATAAAATAATATCTATTAATAATGGAGATTCGCTTCCAGTTTTTGTCTGTAACAAAAACTACGTCACTATACCCGAAATCGTCATAACATAGAATAAATACACTCAAAATTTGAGCATGCAGCATTAGACAGTCCTCATTGTTTTTTAAAACAAGTTTTAATAAATACATCCCCAGTATCATATATTAATATATAGTTTGTTTTATTTTAATAGATATTCAAAGTTAATAGAACTTAGTTTCGATTTCAAATTGTTTAATTTTTTTTTTTTTACTACTTTAATAAATTTGATGATTTCATGATTTATGGTTCAAACTCTCCGACATTTAATTTTTAACTTCCACTCCTCAAGCAATATCTTTCAAAAATTTAATTTTACATCGCCCGGAGTCGGTTTTTTTTACTTGCTAGTAAGCTTAATAAACAAGTGATTATATAAACGAGTCCATTAATTCATTCAGGTTGACTAAACGTAAATGAATCAGGTAGTCACGGTGAGGTCATGCTAGATTACCGAAGTTAAGCAGCGATCACCCCGCTTAATACTTATATGGGCGACTACTTGAACAACAGCAGGTGCTGTAAGCAGCCTGATTCCTATATGCCATATCTAACCAACGCTTAGTGAAAATAACAGACATAGCGCTAATACCCTTGGGAAAAAATATGTATAGAAATATTCTCCCTCCAGCTATGGGTAAATGGTGGGGCAGACTGAGCTCTTAAACCTTGGTTGGGCAACCAATCTAAGAGAAAGAAAACTCTGAATTCAAATTACCGAACTTAAGAAGCGATGAGTCTGTTAAATATTTACATCATCATCATCATCATCATCATCATCATCATCAATGATCATTTTGATTCTGTTGTTAGAAAAATTCCTTTTTACCACTTCTTACAATACTGTGCTAATCTTTTCTAAGTCTTATCAGAAAACCTCTAACTATCTTCTGTCTGGTATTTTCGTGATTACATTCAGTATTCATTGGGTAATATTCAACCAAGCTTTTGAACCATCTGTTATCCTCATCATCTATAACACACACACACGCATACACACACGCACACACACACACACGCCTATTCTGATATTTCTATGTGGCATATATGTATAATGATTGGGAAAGGTATGAATCCAAAAGTTCTCCCTCCAACTATGGGTAAATAGTAGGGCAGACAGGGCTCTTTAACTTTGGTTTGGTAACCAGTCTTGGAGAAGGAAAAATCTGAATTCAAACTCCGCTTATGAAATTGACCATGTGTCGCAGGACACGTGCGAGCATCAGTGCGTATATATATATATGGTAATATATATATATATATATATATATATATATATATTATTATATATATATATATGGGTACTACTATGTGAACATAGCGTAAGTAGTTAATCCAATAGAGCTCAATATATTGTGAATATAGAGCATTAATAGTTGTAAAAGAAGTTGTTTCCCGACCGCGGTTTCGGTGTTACTCCAACACCTTCATCATGGATATATATATATATATATATATATATATATATATATATATATATATATAAGTTGCATCGAAAGATGATGATTATTTAGTCGTTTTATCTTCTTTTTTTCATATACCTATACACTGTCTATCTTTTCCTGATATGTTTATGTGCATAGAAATGTTTGTGTATAAATTCTATATAAATAAAACCAAAATATACTCTGCATACTCAACTATCAGTAAAACTGATAGTAATATAAGACAAAATAAAAGAAAATGAAGAAAAAGTCGGTTAAATCCTACTTAACGGGCATAAATTCCACCATCGTATGTCACCCCGCCGAAAGAAAAAAATACTAAAAATCAAGGCATTAACCAAATTTAATGAAATATTTATTGTTTATATATTAATGAATAAACAATATAATGCACCAGTTATTTTATTTGAAGACTCTTACATTTTTTCACGTCAGTTAACTTTAAACCTCGTATGTTTGAGGCGTAACACAGATTCACAAACATACGTGATTAAAAGTTAACTGACCTGAAAAATGTAGAAATTTTTAAATAAAATAACTGGTGCATTATATCTTTTATTCATTAATGTATCAACCCTGAAATTTTCATTAAATTTGGTTAATTCCTTGATTTTTAGTATTTTTTT
This sequence comes from Doryteuthis pealeii, assembly GCA_023376005.1. Lineage (NCBI taxonomy): Eukaryota > Metazoa > Mollusca > Cephalopoda > Myopsida > Loliginidae > Doryteuthis > Doryteuthis pealeii. The sequence goes on along the minus strand of CM042179.1, from coordinate 9,397,518 downwards.
CTTTCGGCGGGGTGACATATAATAATGGAATTTAGGTTCGTTAAGTAGGATTTAACCAAAAAGTTTTTATCTATTGTCCTTTCTCACTTGACTGGTTGAGTTTTATCATCTTGAAAGAATTTCAAGTGTGTCTGAAATTGACTGTCCGGTCTTTGTTGGCAGGTCCAGTCTAACTTTGGCACGGATAGCCCAACTCTTCAGCCATCTTCTAATTAGAACATATGGATACTTTTATAACTTACTGCTATTCTGAAGACAACTCAGTGCTATTTTTCATCCTTACTGAACTTTCTTTCTTTCTTTCTCTCCTCTCCCCTTTTCTTTCTTTCTTCCTTTCTTCGTCCTTTGTTTCTCTCCCTTTTTCTTTCTTTCTTACTCCTTTTCTTTCTTTTCATGATATCTCTTACGTTGATTTAAGTTGACCTATTGGTATCGTTGCTTTCTTTCTCTCTTTCTTTCTTTGTCTTTTATTTCCCCCCTCTATATTTATTTATTCTTTCTTACCCCTTTTCTTTCTTTTTATGATATCTCTTACCTTGATCTGCTGTCTGACTTAAGTTAACCTTTTTTTTATCTTTTCCTACTGTCTTTCTGTCTTTCTGTCTTTCTTTCTGTCTTTCTTTCTTCGTCCTTTATTTTTTATTTCTCTCCAATTTTCTTTCTTACTTTCTCCTTCTCTTTCTTTTTATGATATCTCTTACCTTGATCTGTCGTCTGATTTAAGTTAAGCTCTTTGTATCTTCTTTTTTTTCTATTTTTGTCTCTTTCTTTCTTTTTCTCGTTCTTTCTTTTTCTCTTTCGTTCTTTCTTTATTTCTTTCTTTTTTTCTCTTTATTTCCTTCTTTCTTAGTCCTTTGTCTTTTATTCCCCCACCCCATTTCTTTCTTTCTTACTCCTTCTCTTTCTTTTCATGACATCTCTAACCTTGATCTTCCGCTTGATTTAAATTGACCTCTTTGTATCGCCATAACGGGGAAAAAAAAGAACAAACTGTAATAAAACAACTAAACAAAATAACAATAAAATTATACGGTTCTTATTAATGCATATAAATAACCTTATAAAAAAGCTAAATAAAATTATATGGTTCTTATTAGTACATATAAATAACCTACCAATTTCCGGTCACGTTGCCGGCGTCGCAATGTAGTCTTTCCGGCAATGGCTTCCAGGGCTTAGCAAGATCAACCATGTCGCTGGCGTCTAGCACACCGTATCCAAATAGATGATTAAATTCAAGACCGGCGCCGTTGGTTTTCCAGTGGTGGTGAGCAGTAAGATCAAAGAGTTGTCGTCTCTTGGAAGACAAGACAGTCAAGTGTTGCACATCACGCCAGGTCAATTCATTGCTGGGAAAGGAAAGGAAAAAGAAAATAATGCATTAAGAAATGTTAAGTTCGGAAATACGTCTGAAAAAAGGCAAACCTATTTATGTAACGTAGTGGATTTTCGTTTTTTATGTATACTAGTACAAAATTTAAAAAAACACCCTCCGGGCGATGTAAAAATAGATTTTAAAAGCATATTGCCTGTGGGGTGGGAGTAAAAAAAACTCAATGTCAGCGAGTTTGCATCCTAAGTAAGTAAAATCATCAAATTCATTAAAGGATTAAAAAATAAAACAATTTGAAATGTAAACTTTAAATATGTATTAAAATAAAACAAACTATATATAGATATATAATACCAGTCATGTATTTATTAAAACTTGTTTTAAAAAACAATGAGGACTGTCTAATGTTGTATGTTCAAATTTTGAGTGTATTTATTCTATGTTATGACGATTTTGGGTACTGTGACTTAAGTATTGACGTAATTTTTGTTACAGACAAAAACTGGAAGCGAATCTCCATTATTAATTGATATTTACCATCCCTTTTTTACTCAATTATTTTTGTCCGAACTCTGAATTGTTCGAGTTTAGAATCGCCCGAGAGCCGAGATTTTATCTTCCTGTCAAACATATCAGGAATTCGGAAATAAAAATTCCATTATTTTCAAATAGGGCATATAGAGACCTTACATAAATAAGAAGGTGGGTAGGTATTTACCCAAGCCGTTCGCCACGGGTAAGATGTGACACAAGGTCACAAGTAAAGGGCATCCAGCGAGGATTGAACTCGATATTCCGTGGAAATGGATCCGCGACATTAGCTTACTAAACATTACACAACGATGGGAGGCTCTAAGTAGGCATGTAGCTAACCTGTTCACCAGGGGTAGGATGTGGCACAAGGTTGCAAGTATGGGGTATCCTGCGATGATCGAACGCGCCTGCTAACCATTAAACCACGATGGTATGCCCTCTACAATAGATAAGTATTTATCCAAACTGTTCTACACGGGTGAGATGTGAAACAAGGTCGCAGCTATGGGCATCTAGCGATCGAATACACTATTCAGTAGTAATCGATCTGCGCGCCTAGATTGCAAACCCTGATATTACGATGGGACGCCGTCTACAAGAAAAATATATTTACAAAACCCTTCCGAACCAAATATTCTTCGAGACGGGAAGGATGTAATAAAATATTGTAACTATGTGGTATAGAGTGAAGATCGAACTCTGTGATCTAGTGGGAACCGATACTTTCAATGTGACTTGACTGTAAACTCTAAATGAGTGGTTTTGGCATTAAATAACCCATGAAGGTTGATATGTCTTATGGCGAGTATTTCGTAACAGCTATTATCGTCGGAAATGGAGATCCGATTTTAAATCCTACGCAACGTACAGTGATCCACGTGGTGTCAGAAGTTCCCAAATTCCACACTAGACTACCTGTAGAATCTTGTCGCTACCGTAATGTCTAAATGACCAGAAGATAATCACACGTGATTTACTTCTGTTAAAAGATTAAGATGGATTAAGATTAAGATGGATTTATGGAGCGTCTCATTTTTACTATATTCGTTATCATCACTTTATTTCAGATATCATATAATCCCAATGCTTGCTCTCAAGAGATATACACACTCCAGAAGTCTCATCTACAGTTCTCTCCTGGTGTCGTTACGATTCATTTGTTTGAAAGCGAGTGGTGTATAGGTTACCGTCGTAGGAAATGGATACGGAGAGACGAGTTCCAATCCAGGACGCGGCTGTTTGCATTTCACAATTCCCTTAGACTCTGGGAAAGGGTAGGAATCCAACTATTCTCTCTCTAGCTATGACTTACTAGTAGGGCAGATTGGGCTCTAACATTGGCATGACAACTGCTCTAGGAGAAGGAAAGAGAGAAAGAAAGAAAAAAAATGGAGAAGAAGTAAGAAAGAAAAATAATGAAAGAAAAAAGATGGAGAAAGAAAGAAAGAAAGAAGAAAAGAAAGAAAGAAAGAAAGAAAAAGAAAGAAAGAATGAATGAAAAGATAGAGAGTAAGAAGGAAAGAAAAGATAGAGAGGAAGAGAGAAAAGATAGAGAGAAAGAAGGAAGGAGGAAAAGGTAGAGAGAAGATAGATAGATAGATAGATAGATAGATAGAGAGAGAGAGAGAGAGAGAGAGAGAGAGAGAGAGAGAGAAGAGAGAGAAGGAGAAAGAAAGAATGCCAGAAAAAAGATAGAGAAAAAGAAAAGAAAGAAAGAAAGATAGAGAGAAAGAAATGAAAGATAGGAGAGAGAAAGAATAGGTAGAGATAAAGAAAGAAAAGAAAGATAGAAAGAAAGAAAAAAAAAGAAAAAAATTGAGAGAAAGAAAGAAAAGAAAAAGAAAGAAAAGTAGAAAAAAAAAGACAGAGAGAGAAAGAAAGAAAGAAAAGATAGATAGATAGATAGAGAGATAGAGAGAGAGAGGGAGAGAGAGAGAGAGAGAGAGAGAGAGAGAGAAACTTTCTATTATAACGAAATTAAATCTTTCAGTTGTTCAGTTGTCCACCGCCTACGTTTAAAGAATTCAATCTTCATGTTTCCCAAGAGGCAGTAATCGCAAGGGAGGTAGATCTTGTGAGCAAAATGGTAACTACTACTGTATCTATTTCAGGCAATATATCTATATCTTGGAATGTCAAAAGTTTCTTTTTATACGATAGGGTCGTAGCAGCCGGCGGGTGGGGGGTTGAGTAACACTATCCCGCATAAAATTGTTACCACTTTTAATATTTTCACATTATCTTTATTTTAATAAAATACTACGAAGAAAGAAACATAACAAAAAAAAAATAATAAATATAATAAGATATTTTTTGAAGGCAAAATAATGCAATTTATGTTGAAAAACATATTTGTTTAAATTTTCTTTTTTTCCTTTTTTAAAAAGAAAAAAAAGGGAAAAAAGGGAAAAAAAAAAAAAAGAAAAAAAGGAAAAAAAAAAAAAAAGGGAAAAAAAAAAAAAAAGGAAAAAAGGAAAAAAGGAAAAAAGGAAAAAAAAAAGGAAAAAAAAGGAAAAAAAAAAAAAAAAAGGAAAAAAAGGAAAAAAGGAAAAAAGGAAAAAAAAAAAAAAAAAAAAAAAAAAAAAAAAATTTTAATAAATATGTTTTTCAACATAAATTGCATTATTTTGCCTTCAAAAAAAATATCTTATTACATTTTATGATTAATGCTTCAAACACACTATAAAAACAAAAAAAAAATCTTTAAATAAATAAATAAACTGCCCTCCACCCAAAAAATTTCGCGTAGTGTCAATTTCTTCACTTCTCATTATTTCTATAATAATAAAAATCATCTTGAATAATTTTGATTTTTCAGACTGTTGTCCTCATCTTTACTGTGGTATAAAACAACATTGATCAAACTGTCAAACTTTAAAAAAATCATTTCCCAGGTTGGTTCGCATACACTGGGAACACTTGCTGAAGGCCGGAGGACACATCGTCCGAAACGTTGTGTTTATACATACCACAATAAAGATGAGGACAATCATCCGAAAAATCTAAATTATTCACATCAACCCTCATCTAAAAAATACAGACAAAAATTGTCTCTTTTTTTTATTCACTTTTCTCAAGTTGAAATGAAAGTGTGATGCAGGGTCGTAGCATTTCTATCGCTTTAATAATTTACAGTTTTATTTTAGCAAAATACAAAAAAGAAAAAATACAAGAAAAAAAAACTATCAAAGCAAGGAAGAATACAACTCTCATAAATCTCCGATAACAGAATTATTTGTCATGGGTCAGCTATATTGTTATTACAAATAACTTCCGCGTTAACATATTAGTAGTTAATGCTTTTGTTAAATAATGTTTTCTTTAATCTTATGGAATTTATAAGGTTTTTCTTTTCATGTAAACAGCATAATCATAAAATTCACAAATGTTACACATAAAACTGTTGTATCTAGTTCAGGTCAATCTGAGAACATTAGAGAGCTGTTTTCCTCCAACGTTTAAAAACTTGAGCCTTCAGGCATCCCCTGAGAATGTAATCTCAAGGGGGGATAAATCTTGTGAAAAACCCGGCAAAATTACCGCTGTGTTTAGTTCAGGTCTTTTCATACGATGTGTGAGAAAAAATAAAGGGAAGAAGAAAAAATAGTGTGTCTAAATCAGTTTCAAAACCGGGAATATATTATTACTATCACATGATCTATCATGTGAAAGTATCTTAAAGAAAACCCACATCTTAAATCAGTCAACGTTTAGTATAGATATAAAAAAAAGTGTGAAGTGTTGATGGGGGACAGAACATTTCAGATTTGTCATGCTGCCAACTTTTTAGATGACTCGTAATTTACCCAATTTTCAAACTGGCATTAAGTATGGATCTTAAGATTGCCTCGCTATGAATTCTGTTTGAGCCGTCATATGGTAAAATATGTGTTTATGGTGTCGGTGGCAATTTAGAATATGGATCAATGAAAGCTTCTGGGACATACAGCGTGAGGAATATAACATTTTAAAAAAAATAGATATCTATTCTGTAGGATCATCATCATCATCATCATCATCATCATCATAATCAAGTAGTGCTGATAGCGCGGATTTCATTGGTTCTGTTTCGACATCCGTCCTTATCGGTCATTGCTCTTGGAAAGTTCTCTACCAGGCACACAGTGTCTGTACATAACTGATGAATGTAAGTCTTTGCTATTCGGCCAAGACTGGTGCGTCCAATATGAATCCACAGGAGAACGTCTGCTTATAAGTTCGTCCCTGCTTCTCCAGTCTTGTCTTGTTTGTCTTACTTAAATGAGATGGGAGTTAAGTGGTCGTATATGGACAAATAAATAAATACCTACGATTTTGTGGAAAATTGATGTGGAAAATATTCAAAATAATTGTTTAATTACATGCAGGCAACATTTTATTTGAGAGGGACTGGGCTCAGTTTTCATTTCAATTTTTTTTTTTTTACTCCTTTAATGAATATGAGGATTTGTCTTACTTATGATACAAACCCTCTGACATTGAGTTTTTAACTCCCACCCTCTCAGGCAATATCTTTCAAAAATTAATTTTTACGACGCCCGGAGGGTGTTTTCTGTTGCTAGTAACAATAAAGATGAGGTCAACAGTCATTGAATTGTAGTGTGATGAAATATTTAAAGCAAGATTTGATATATATATATATATATATATATATATATATATATATATGTGTGTGTGTGTGTGTGTGTGTGTGTGTGTGTGTACAGTGGTACCTAAGGGCCGGTTTAGCTCAGTCGGTAAAGCACCTGCCTAGGAATCACAAGGTTCCTGGCTTGATACCGATCCCTGCAATCTCAACGTACGAGTAGGAAAGACTGGGCTTTTAAACATTGATTTACAATTTTGCATTTCATCTTGGACGATTTAGACCGGTCTCATTTTAACCAGAGAGAGTTGCAAGATTATAACGGTCGTACAATTAAGGAACATTAAGGAGTGTTAATATATAGCTTTAGACCTGTGCATGCATGAGCTTGTGAGTTTTTTGTGTACTTACTTCGCCTCGAGTGCGAGAGCAAACACGCCGGCGGCTTCAGGTGCAGCTGCGGAAGTCCCAGAGTGAGTTGTGGTACATTTGTCATAAAGGTCCGTGGTGGTCTGGAATGACGCGAAACAGAAGACATTCATTTCCCGTAATACTTCCGATAATGTCAACACAAAACAAATTATAACGTTGGGAAAGAAATACAAAAACACTTTATAAAAATAAGAATAAAAACAATAAAAATAAAAAATAAAGAGAATAAGAAAATCAACGACTGCAAAAAAGAAGAATAAGGAAAATAAAAATAAGAATAAGGAAAATAAGAAAATCAACAATTGCAAAAAATAAGAATAGGGAAAATAAATAATAAGAAATAAGAAATACAAAAACAGTTTGAAAAATAAGAATAAACATAAGGAAAATAAAAAATAAAATAACAACAGCAAAAAAATAGAAATAAGTAAAATAAATATAAAAATGAGGAAAATATGGAAAATAAGAAAATTAAAATTTGCAAAAATAAAAATACAATTTTGTTAAATTCTTGTAAAGCCTTATACAAAGGTTTCAATGAGAAAACGATTATGTTATTACAGTTTGTTCGTATCGGTTTCAGTTCTTTTCTGTTTGACATTTCTATGTATTTTCCTTTTATTTATTTCATTATTAAGATTTTTTCTATTTTTATTTCTTTGCTCAATCATTTTACAATTCGTTTTATTTGTTTTATTTAAATATTTCTTTCTTTTTTTATTTCCTTTTGTGTCATCTGTTTGCTTAGTTAATTAATCTCTTTATTTCATTATTTTTTCGATTTGTATTTTCTTTATTTTCTTTCTTTAATCATTTTCTTTCCTTTCTTTCCACCCTTCCTTCCTTCCTTCTTTCTTTCTTTTATTTCCTCATTTTCTTTCTGTCTTTCTTTTCTTTCGTCCCTTTCTTTTCTTTCTTTAATCCTTTCTTTTTTTCAGTTATCCTTTCTTTCTTTCTTCTCTATTTTATTAGTTTATTTGACTTATTTTTTCATTAATTTTCATTTATTCTTTTATATTTTATTTTGCTAATTTATTTTTATTTACTACTTTTTTTTAACTTTATTATTATTTTATTTATTTATTCTTATTTTATCTATTCATTTATTCATATTTTTTAATTTTTAATTTCGTTAATCCTTTTCTTTCTTTTCTTTTCTTTTCTTTATTTCATTATTTTTCTTTCTTTCTTTTTTCTTTCTTTTTTTTTCTTCTTTCTTTTATTTGTTTATTTCATTTATCCTTCATTATTTTCTTTCTTTCTTTTTCTTTCTTTCTTTTTTCTTTCTTTCTTTATTTGTTTATTTCATTTATCCTTCATTATTTTTCTTTCTTTCTTTTTTCTTTTTTCTTTTTTCTTTCTTTCTTTTATTTGTTTATTTCATTTATCCTTCATTATTCTTTCTTTTTTTCTTTTTCTTTCTTTCTTTCTTTCTTTCTTTCTTTTATTTGTTTATTCATTTATCCTTCATTATTTTTTTCTTTCTTTTTTCTTTTTTCTTTTTTCTTTCTTTCTTTTATTTGTTTATTCATTTATCTTCATTATTTTTCTTTTTTCTTTCTTTCTTTTTTCTTTTTTCTTTCTTTCTTTTTATTGTTTATTTCATTTATCCTTCATTATTTTTCTTTCTTTCTTTTTTCTTTCTTTTTTCTTTCTTTCTTTTATTTGTTTATTTCATTTATCCTTCATTATTTTTCTTTCTTTCTTTTTCTTTTTTTCTTTTTTCTTTCTTTCTTTTTTTGTTTATTTCATTTATCCTTCATTATTTTTCTTTCTTTCTTTTTTCTTTTTCTTTTTCTTTCTTTCTTTTATTTTTATTTCATTTATCCTTCATTATTTTTCTTTTTCTTTTTTTCTTTCTTTCTTTTTCTTTCTTTCTTTTATTTGTTTATTTCATTTTCATTATTTTCTTTCTTTCTTTTTTTTTCTTTCTTTTTTTTTTCTTTCTTTTATTTGTTTATTTCATTTATCCTTCATTATTTTTCTTTCTTTCTTTTTTCTTTCTTTCTTTTTTCTTTCTTTCTTTTATTTTGTTATTTCATTTATCCTTCATTATTTTTCTTTCTTTCTTTTTCTTTATTTCTTTTTCTTTCTTTCTTTATTTGTTTATTTCATTTATCCTTCATTCTTTCTTTCTTTCTTTCTTCATTATTTTTCTTTCTTTCTTTCTTTTTCTTTCTTATTTCATTATTTCATTATTTTTTCTTTCTTTCTTTTTTCTTTCTTTCTTTTTCTTTCTTTCTTTTATTTGTTTATTTCATTTATCCTTCATTATTTTTCTTTCTTTCTTTTTTCTTTTTTCTTTTCTTTCTTTCTTATTTGTTTATTTCATTTATCCTTCATTATTTTTCTTTTTCTTTTTTCTTTCTTTTTTCTTTCTTTCTTTTATTTGTTTTTTTCATTTATCCTTCTTTCTTTCTTTCTTTTTTCTTTCTTTTCTTTTATTTGTTTATTTCATTTATCCTTCATTATTTTTTCTTTCTTTCTTTCTTTCTTTCTTTTTTCTTTCTTCTTTTATTTGTTTATTTCATTTATCCTTCATTATTTTTCTTTCTTTCTTTTTCTTTCTTTCTTTTTCTTTCTTTCTTTTATTTGTTTATTTCATTTATCCTTCATTATTTTCTTTCTTTCTTTTTTCTTTCTTTCTTTTTTCTTTCTTTTTTATTTGTTTATTTCATTTATCCTTCATTATTTTTTCTTTCTTTCTTTTTTCTTTCTTTCTTTTTTCTTTCTTTCTTTTATTTGTTTATTTCATTTATCCTTCATTATTTTTCTTTCTTTCTTTTTTCTTTCTTTCTTTTTTCATTCTTTCTTTTATTTGTTTATTTCATTTATCCTTCATTAATTTTCGTTTTACTTGTGTTTCCTCCATGTTTTTCTGTACTTTAGCTAATTCTTGTTTTATTCATTGTTTATTTTCATTTTCATTTTTATTTCGTTAATTATTTTCTTTCATTCTTTTATTTCTTTATTTCGTTTATTTCTTCATTTCATTCTTTTTTTTTTGTATACTTTTCTTCCTTTCTTCCCTTCTTCCTTTCATTCCTTCATTCTTTCTTTATTTTTTCTCTCTGTCTTTCTTTCTGAGTTTCTTTTTTTTCTGTCTGTGTTTCTTTCTTTCACCCTTTCTGTCTTTCTTTCATTCATTCTTTCTTTCTTTCTTTCTTTTATTTCTTTCCTATTTTTATCAATTTTTTTCTTTCGTCATTTTATTATTTGTCTTTCCTTCTTGATATACGCTTTGCAAAAATGAGAACAATGAACATTTCGAACATGAAAGGAATGGATGTTATGTTAACATAGAAGCGATAGGAAAGACATACTACTACTACTACTAATACTAATACTACTAATACTAATACTACTACTACTACTACTACTACTAATAATACTACTACTAATAATACTACTACTAAAATAATAATAATAATAATAAAATAATAATAATAATAATAATAATATATGGAGGAAGGGGGGAATCAAAGCCAAATGTAATGGCGTCTTTCCAAAGAATCCAGAAACTTTGTTTAATGGAATAAAAGGACTTTAGAATCCAATTCATTCGTCCTTTGGTTAATGCAATCATATACATTTCATACCTATTAAAAACATATAGGTATGAATATAAGTACTACTTTCCTATATAAGGGATGGAGCACTCTATGACAGCATTTACATACAAAGCGATGTGTGTATGAAAACAGTTAAAATCCCCTTCGCATTCTGTAAGTGAAGACAGCCTAATGGTTAAGGTGTCGGACTGGCACCCAACCGATCGGATTTCAATTCCGGTTGTAGATAGCTTACAAAATGTCTAGCCACACTGAAGAGACTTGATAAGTTGAAACACGTGTCTGTGGATGACTCTCTCTCTCTCTCTCTCTCTCTATATATATATATATATATATATATATATAGAGAGAGAGAGAGAGAGTCATCCACATATATATATATATATATATATATATATATATATATATATATTTCCAGAATCAAGTCATTTTGATATCAGGTTGCTTACAGTACCTGCTCTTGCTTGAAGGGGTCACCCATCTAAGATAGATAGATATGAACAGACTAAGATAGATAGATACATACATATATAGAGAGAACAGACTAAGATGTTCATTATAATTATACATATATGTGTGTATGAGTGTGTGGGTGTGTAGGTTTTACCATATGTGTACACAATATCGCTAAAAATATACATGTGTTAAAAATATTTTGTACTTTGACATGAACAGAAAAAGATAGTTCGCTGGTTGTTTTGTTTTACGTCATATCAACCCTTTTTGGGTCATTTAATGCCAAATCAAGTATTTTTGATTTTCAGATCCTTGCAGTATCAGCTATTGTTTAAATGCTCACCCATCTAAGTATTAAACAGGCTCATAGCAGCTTAACTTCAATCATCTAGCGGGAACCGAAATTTACAACGTGACTTGACCATAAGTGTGAATGATTTTATGTCTATGTATATGCGTGCGTAAGCATATATATATATATATATAATATATATATATATATATATATATATATATATATACGAAATGAACTTGACCAATCCAGGCGACAGCAACTATATAAAAGGGTTACCACAAGCCCCCAGGAAGAGAGCTGGCACAACATCAAAGCACTGCCACCCCGAAAGAGATAAGATGAATTGAAACCCGATACCGTCACTGAGATCAGGAGAGAATGTTAATAGATACATCCAAGGATAAATCTAACATGGAAATTATTTTTACCAACTTATTTCTTGACTTTTGGTGTAACTGTGGTTCCTGCTGAACGCGCTCTTCAACATTAAGTCATGTTTGAAGGGGGAACTCCACGATTTCTGAGAGGTCCATTACCTATTTTTAAAATATTCTATATAGAAAACTTGGCTGCACTGTTTGTCCTTGGTACAGCAACCGATCTAGAAGGAAAACTCTGAATTAAAACCAGCTGTACTCTGCTTAAATATTGACCTTGTGTTGCATTTTGTCCGGTGGCGGAGTTTATGGGTAAATGCATAACTATATAACTCTGTAATACGCTCCCCCGTCCACTAGTACTAAATTTGGGATTACGCCTGTACCCCCTCCTGTGGAAGTTTTAGTATAGTCTGCACTTCTGCAGAGGCGCAAGATTAATACCCATGAAATTAATGTATATTATTTGTACCAATTTATGAAAAACTATTTGTTTAAAAAATGATTGAATCATACTAGTACAAAATCACTTACTTTAAATATACGCTCCTACATTTGGGGCGCTGGTGATTGTCGTCAGTGATGTAATACGCAGGGTTCATTGGGAAGTTTCGGGTCTTCCAACATCAGACTTCTCTCGCCCTGCTGACCCTATCAGAGGTGATCAAACTCTGGTACAACCACCAACAATAGCCGCTAAAAGACTTTTGATCACTTAATAGATTGTGAACTTTGGAATATCCCATCATACAGGGAAAAATGCCAAACAAATTGGTAGAGCCATGGGGGGGGAATTTGGTAGAGTTTTTGAGAGTTCCTGTAGCCTTATTGGTTATACTGTTGTCTGTCACTCCTATCAGTGCAGGTTATAATCATACTACTTCAAAGTCACTTAATAGATTGTGAACTTTGATAATATCCCATTGTACAGGGAAAAATGCCCAGAAAATTTGGTAAAGCCGTGGGGGAAATTTGGTAGAGCCGTGGAGGGAAATTTGGTAGACAAAGAGTTAAGTTTTAAAAGCAATGCATTGTAGAAATTATGTATTTTATCAGATGTTTTTGAGAGTTCCTGTAGCCTTATTGGTTATACTGCTGGCCTGTCACTCCTATCAGTGCACGTTTGAATCATACTAGTACAAAATCACTTAATAGATTGTGAACTTTGATAATATCCCATCATACAGGGGAAAATGCCCAGAAAATTTGGTAAAGCCGTGGGGAAAATTTGGGAGAGCCGTGGAGGGAAATTTGGTTGAGCCGTGGGGGGAAATTTGGTAGACAAAGAGTTAAGTTTTAAAAGCAATGCATTGTAGAAATTATGTATTTTATCAGATGTTTTTGAGAGTTCCTGTAGCCTTATTGGTTATACTGCTGGCCTGTCACTCCTATCAGTGCACGTTTGAATCATACTAGTTCAGAGTCACTTAATAGATTGTGAACTTTAGAATATCCCGTCATACAGGTAAAGCTGTCGAGGAGATTTAGTAGACAAAGAGTTAAGCCACTCACAGAGGCTTTCCCACCACAACGATCCTACCGTAAATAAAGTATAAAAACTGATGGTTAGTTCATTACAATTGAGCAGAAGGACTCAGATTACAATAATGATAGGACTTTATTTGAATAGAACGAGTTCAGAGGTGAATAGGGAACTTAGAAAAATCCCATAATACGGGTAAAAAATACCAAGAAAGTTTGGTACAGCTCAGGGAAATTTGGTAGGCAAAGATTTAAACCGCTCACAGTGGCTCTCCCACCACACACAAGCAAAGTACGAAAATAGATAGTTAGTTCATTATGATCGAACAGACTGATTCAGATTACAATAATAATAGTTTATTTGAATAAAATGAGTTCTGAAGTGAATAGAAAGTGAAATTTGAAATATCCCTTCATACAGGTAAAAATTACAAAGAAAATTTGGTACAATCGTAGGGGAAATTTGCTTGCCAAAGAGCTAAACCGCTCACAGTGGCTCGCTCACGACACTTAAACAAAGTAAAAAAACTGATGGTTAGTTAATTATAATTGAGCAGAAGGATTCAGTTTACAATAATAATAGGACTTTATTTGAACAGAATGAATTCTGAGGTGAATGGATAGTGAACTTTGAAATATACCATCTTAGAGGTAAAAAAATGTCAAGAACATTTGGTACAGCCGTGTTGGAAAATTTTGTTGGCAAAGTGTTAAATTTTCCCTGTTTTATCGCAAATCTTTCGCCAATTCATACTAGAATATTTTGCTCGGATAAACACAAAATCGCCCTAATTCGAAGATAATGTCGTCATAGCTGCTCTTTTTCTTCGTCTCTCACGCACTATCAGGCAATGCATTCTACAAGGTTTTAGCGCCTATCATCTAATTTTACCACGAGCCAAGTTTCCACGAAAGAGCTTGTAAGCCATAGAAGTGTTCTTCTATTTCCGTATAATTAACTCCGTTGACAGATACGTCCACGACCAACACACCTGTCATGTAAAGATAGCTGCATTGTATCAGTAACAATCCACGCAAAAGAGTCTCTCTCTCTCTCTCTCTCTCTCTCTCTCTCTCTCTCTCTCTCTCTCTCTCTCTCTCTCTCTCGCTTCTTTTTGTCTCTTTTTCATGATGAATTAGGGTTGATGCTTTCTAAAAACCCGAATTTCCCGAATTATCAAAGAAACCCAAACAAGTAGTCTTAAACCATTGGTTTAATAACTGAAAAACAAAAAATAGATTTGGCTGGCTGGCTGGCTGGCTGGCTGGATGGATGGATGGATGGATGGATGGTTGGGTGGTTCGTTGGTTGGTTGGGTTTTACGGCATGCCAACCCTTGAGGGGTTATTTTATGCCAAAGATGTTAGAAAAAATGAGGTTAGGTTTGGATTGTTTGTTTCTTTGTTTTGGGTTTTTTTTTGCTATGTCCAACTATGAGTTATGTCCAGATTCTAAATCTATTAATAATGGAGATTCGCTTCCGGTTTTTGTCTGTAACAAACTACGTCACTGCTTACGTCACACTACCTAAAATCGTCATAATATAGAATAAATACACTCAAAATTTGAGCATGCAACGTTAGACAGTCCTCATTGATTTTTGAAACAAGTTTTAATAAATACATGACTGGTATTATATATCTATATATAGTTTGTTTTATTTTAATATATATTTAAAGTTATCAGAGCTAAGTTTCCATTCAAAATATTTTTATTTTTTACTTCTTTAATAAATTTATTTCATTTTTTACTCCTTTGATAAATTTGATGATTTTACTTTACTTATGATACAAACTCTCTGATATCAAATTTTCAACTCCCATCCTCTCAGACAATATTTATTTTACGTCGCCCAAAGGGCGTTTTTTTATTTTGCTAGTATTTATAACAGAAAGTTTGTATAAAAATAATCTGTTGGATTATCATGGTATAAGATGTACGTAAAAACGTCTATTTATGAACTTTCCTAACAACAGCAGGATCTTCCGGTAAAAAATTAGCCAATAACAGATGAGGACAGAAAGCATATAAGATCGTTTGCAACAAATATTGTTTACTTCATAACAAAACGTTACTCACGTTTAACTGACTTCAAATTAATTACCGGTTGAACTTTCTGTCGATAAGACCTATCTTTTGGATTAACTACTCACTACAGACTTGGACTTATATATATTGCAGAAGATTACCAATTCACTACAGATTTGAACATACATATTACGAGGAAACCTATAGACTAGGATTAACCAACTGGTTTCTGTAAACAACAGAACAATTGAACCCCTACAATGGCGACAAGGATTTTAACATAATTATAGAGTAGTCATTGTTATGCTACAAGAATTTTAAAAAATAGATTTTGGTTGTCTTCCGAGTACAAAAAATAAATAGGGCAGTTACATTGGAGATAGTTTAAAAAATCCTTTGTGTTTAATATGGGTCACAGTTTATTATCGGTCTAAACTATAGTTGACCCTCAAAGTGGTCAAAACCCAGTCTCTCTGTCTCCTAAGAAGAGATTATCATCCTTCTTGATCTTCCTTAAGTTTTAATGGGTGGACTGAACTATTGACACACACAAACAATACACCTACTTACACATATAATATATATGCATACACACACATGTATACATACGCATATATGTATCTATCTATCTATACATATGGTGGACTCTCCTATCGAGAACGATAGATGAGGTTCAGCAGTGAGTGATCTGATTCCTCCCATGTTGTGCATGCTGTCAAGAAGACATTTTATGTTTCCTCGAGTGTGACAGCAGCCCAGCCCTGCTGCGAACCATGAAGCCACACTGACAAACGAAATGATCCAAGGCAGGAGTTAAATGTTTTTCTTTTAAAGTTATGCGGAGCCGATCTCTATGCTTCAGTCTATACATATATACACACACATATATGTGGTTTGACTTACTACTCATTAATTATAACTACCTAGATCGTATCTATATAACTAACTGTGTAGCCACATATGCATGCACAATGCATAGTATTATAATATACATTAGTCTTACATTACAACCAGTTCATGATGCAACTAATCTTACCAATTGAATATGAGGCCGAAAAGAAGTACAAGTCAGAAAAGAATTACAAGTTTGTTGGAAGACTGATGTCCAAAACCAAAATTAGGAAAAGGGAATACTGCAAAGCCTTTACATTTACAGATGTATAAACTCATCTATATATTAATACTCATGTTCCTTAATTATACGGCCGTTATCAACTTGCAACACCCCTCTGTTTAAAAATGACCGTTCAAATTGTCCAAGATAAAATGCAGAAATGCAAATCCTGATTATCTGGTGTTAATTATCAACCGAATTCTTATGTCTTATGAGCTATTCAGACGCAAAGGTCCAGATTTGTAGGTCCTCCTACGAACCGAAACTCATAGGATGGCAGCACAAACAATGTGTGGATCCCGTCGGCATTCCCCTATTGGGGCGTCTCGGGCACTGGGCAATAAATCCAACACTGTCCCTTTAAATCATGGTGGCAGGTCTCCTATTTCTCATGAGTGTCGTCACCTCAACTAGATAATAGACCATTCCATTTTTATTAAAAGAGAAGAAAAAGAACATGCTACACAGAAAAAATATCTAATATCTAATGTCGGTATCAGCCGGACCATTTCAACCATCTCCATTTCCTTTAGACCAGGAGTTACACCATAATGTTGTTAAAACATGTCTGAATTATTTCATTTACATGTTTTGTTTATTTGTTTGTTTGTATGTTTGTGTGTTTGTTTGTTTGTTAGTATGTTTGTATGTTTGTTTGTATGTTTGTTTCTTTGTATGTTCATTTCTTTGTCTGTATGTTTGTTTGTATGTTTGTGTGTTGTATGTTGTTTGTTTGTATGTTTGTATGTTTGTATGTCTGTATGTTTGTTTGTATGTTTGTGTTGGTTTGTTATGTTTGTATGTTGTATGTTTGTTTGTGTTGTTGTATGTTGGTTTGTTTGTATGTTTGTATGTCTGTATGTTTGTTGTATGTTTGTATGTTGTATGTTGGTTTGTTTATATGTTTGTATGTTTGTATGTTTGTGTTTGTATGTTGGTTTGTTTGTATGTTTGTATGTTGTATGTTTGTATGTTTTTGTGTTTGTATGTTGTTTGTTTGTATGTTGTATGTGTTGTATGTTTGTATATCGGTTTGTATTTTTTGTTGTCTGTGTGTATCTTTGTTGTTTGTTCTGTATGTTGTTGTTCTGTATGTTTGTTTGTATCTTGGTGTGTTTGTATATTTGTTGTTGTTTGTTGTATGTTGTGTTTGTATTTAGTTTGTTTGTCTGTGTGTGTTGTTTGTTTGTTTGTATGTCTGTATTTGTTTGTATTTGTGTGTTTGTAGGTTGGTTGTTTGTATGTTTGTGTTTGTTTGTATGCCTCTATGTTTGTTTGTATGTTGTATATCTTTTTGTATGTTTGTTTGTCTGTCTGTATGTTTGTATGTTTGTATGTTTGTTTGTATGTTGGTGTGTTTGTATGTTAGTTTGTTTGTCTGTGTGTTTGTTTGTCTGTGTGTTTGTACGTTTGTTTGTTTGTCTGTGTGTTTGTATGTTGGTGTGCTTGTATGTTTGTATGTTTGTATGTTTGTTTGTTTGTATGTTTGTTTGTATGTTCGTTTGTTTGTCTGTATGTTTGTTTGTTTGTTTGCATGACCAACCATGTGTTAAATATTTACGAATATGTAACAAAAAATCACTCGAGATATTTTTAAAGAATTGAAGAACAACAAATACTGTTCACAAAGAGGCTCTCAAAAACAAAACAAAAATGTCTTTCTGCTTAAAACTTGAATTTTTTTTAAAATTCATGTCATGTTTATATCTTTTTATATCTTGCTAAGATATATGTACGAGGATTATTTCATCAAAACACACACACACACACACGCACACACACACACACACACTCTCTCTCTCTCTCTCTCTCTCTCTCTCTCTCTTCTCTCTCTCTCTCTCTCTCTCTCTCTCTCTCTCTCTCTCTCTCTTATTTTCGCCCAAGGCAACACCGACTATCCCGGCTTTCAACTTCCTGTTTTACGGAGTTAATATCCTGCTCGCTTTATTGTTCGGCAGTGGGATTTTGTTTGTCGCTCCAGGTTTCCCGTTGGGTATAAACAACATTGCGCACGTTTTAAATTTATGATTCCATCTCTTTATGCTTAGGATTTCAACTCATGTTTTATATGATTTATTTGTTTTTGACGTTCTGTTTGCAATATTGATTGTAAATTTTTCAAAATCTGAAGAACTGACTAAAACTTTTACATCTTCGTTGAGAGATACCGATCGAATATGTAAGATTTTTGTATTATATGTGAGATTCCTATTGTATTATATGTGAGATACCTATTGTATTGTGAGATACTTATTGTATTATATGTGAGATAACAATTGAAAAGTGAGATTTCTATTGTATTATACATGAGATACCCATTGTATTATATGTGAGATACCTATTGTATTATATGTGATATACCAATGGAATATGTGAGATTCCTATCGCATTATGCATGAGATACCTATTGTATTATATGTGAGTACCTATCATATTATATATAAAATATCAGCTCAATATGTGAGATAGCAATATGTGTGATATCTGTTGAACCTGTTAACAATGTTCAAGCGTGAGCACCTTTGATATAATATATATATATATATATATATATATAATATATATATATATATATAATATATATATATAGTTTAATATACCAAACTTGTCGGTAAACCCTTGCGTAAGATAAAACCCGGCAAATAGTTTGATTGTAAAAATATATACTACCAAACATCACCTAGGAAAAAAAATTTGAAAAAAAAAAAGAAAATATGCTCAGAATAATAAGACTCTCAGCCACAGCTTTCTAGCACATATATGAGAAAAAGGGGTGGGCTTGCTATAAGGGCACGATAGATGGGAAGTCATAGATAGTGCTAAGACTTGACGACTGATTGGAGGGGTCAGCTCCAACAGCCCGTTTAGCTTACGTAAGGTCCAAAGGGGAATGTTACATATCATAGACATCTCAGCCACCAGGGTTCCATCTTTAAACACCCACGTGCCATCTGTTGGCCACCCACGGCCAACAGATGGCACCATTGGGAGAGTTTTTTCTGCAGAGGTGCAGTC
>CM042179.1:9358294-9373294 GCA_023376005.1 Doryteuthis pealeii | reverse complement strand
GTACATTTACCAACCCCTCCGCACGAGCAGGATACGACACAAGGTCAATTTCTTAAGTGGATTTTAAGAGATTTAAATTCAGAGTTTTCCTTCTATACTGGTTATCGAGCCAAGGTTAAAGAGCTCAGTCTTCCCTCATATTTACCTATGATTGGAGGGAGAGTGACTGGATGTATACTTTTTCCAAGGGTATTAGAGTTATGTGAAATGCAAACAGTCTCGTCCGGGATTTGAACACGGGTTGACTGAACGTATATATATATAAATTAGGGGGTTCCCATGACGTAATGGCTAGAGATAATAAAAATATGAAAGCCGAATGGTGCAATGGCTAAAACATTCTAATAAACAATATGAAGATAGGGATATCAGTGAATGAATAACTCTTCTGAGAAATTCAAAGAAAAATCTACTTTTTAATTTAACATTTTCCTTTTAGTTCGAGTGACCATTTAAATATCAATATAGTTTGTTTGTTGAGAGGATATTTAATTGATAACAACTGTCGTAATTTAAAGCAAATAAAAGAAACTGCAAAAGGCGTAGGAATTAATTCATTTTCAAGTTATTGTTCATTCATATATATTTAAATGCATTATTGTTTAATCTTTATGCTAAATCATATTGACATAGTCAAATATCGCTATTTCTTCATACAATTTACCGGTTGATCTTACTGAGTATGAAGAATATATATATATATATATATATATATATATATATATATATATATATATATATATATATTAGTGGTGGAAAAACAGTTAAGGATCTACCATGGTTTTAATCCAAATGATTTCATCAGGACCCTACCCTACGCTTAACTAAGTCGATGTAATACTATATATATATATATATATATATATATATATATATATGTGTGTGTGTGTGTGTGTGTGTGTGTGTGTGTGTGTGAAAGTAATGACATATTGGTAAAATATTGGGTTGGTCTCAATATTTGGTTGGTATAAGTGTTACTCGGATAATCACAACATGAACTCCCGCTGTTAGCTGTACTTAATTAATATCTTGATTAATTCAGTGGATTTAACCCTGAAGATCCTTATGGTGAAACTCGAGTAGGTTATTTCTGAACACACTATAATACATATATTAATTATATTTCACCATATACTTCTATGAAGCTTCGGAAGCACTTTTGCACAGATTTAAACAGTAAGAGTAAACACGATCAGAAGAGCTCGAGCTCTGAATTGAAACCTGTGTTTATATTTCTGTAAATCAATAAATAAATACATAAAATCCTTACTTTATTAACACCCTCAACAATAGCCCTCATGGTCAGGTTCCGTGGTCCGTCAACAGTCATTCCATCATCAGTTGGTCCCCAGCTGGCGCTGTAGATGTCAATGTCGTTTGGTTTGTATCCCATGGCGTTCGCTTCTATCATGTCTGTCATATACGGTTGATCAAGCATACGCAGGCCTTAAAAATAAACACATAAATAAAGAAATATAAAATGAAGATACATATTAATATTATTGCATGTAAACAAAACAAATTAAATATCTGATTATGTTGAGCGGAATGTGCAAATTACATTTACAGAAAACAGTGAGAAAAAAAGAACATTTAAAAAAGATATAAAAATCACACCACTTAACACAATGACATATTTTCATATCTATCATATATGTTATTATATATTTTATTATATATTTATATATGTTATTATATATTATATTATATATTTATATATGTTATATATTCATATTATATATTCATATAAGTTATTGTATATTATATTATATTACATCTATTATATATGTTATTATGTATCATATCATAACGTATTATTATGTTATTATACATTATGTTATATCTATTATATATGCTATTATATATCATATTATATCGTATCTATTATATTTATTACATGCTATATATATTATATATTTTATTATATATCATATTATATCTATCATATATGTTATTATATATTATATCATATATATCATATATGTAATTGTATTATATATTATGATATATGATAACATATACCTGTGAGGGAGGGTTGGATAAATATATAAATTAATCTTACGAATATAGGAATATATTTTAGATCAAATTTAGGTTAAGTGACAAAATTTCATTATCATGCAATCTATTTGAATTTCACAGAGTGCTAATGCCCTTGGGAAAGTTCTGCATCCAACTATTCTCCTACTGGCCATGAGTAAATAGTAGGGCAGATTGGGCTCTTTAACCTTGATATGGCAACCGGTATAAGAGAATAAAAGCGCTGAATTCCAGCCTGGACGAGGCTGTTTGCATTTCAGATAGTGCTAATACCCTTGGGAAAGGTATGCATCCAACTATTCTACCTCCAGCTATGCGTAAATAGCGGGACAGATTAGCTCTCTAGCCTTGGTATATCAACCAGTCCATGAGAAAGAAACCCTATTGTAGAACTGGAGACAATGGGCTCCGTCATGATATTCCTGTCCAAGACCCCCAACATGAGTTATGCCACCGCGACCAAACCAGGTTACGGGACCAGTGACCAGTAATTATAACATTGAAAATTGTTTGACAACTTGTTACTATTAGACAATCATAGGTTACATAATATGTACGCAAAATCCCCTCTCATATTTATGGACTTTCCCAAATACCAGCAGCAAGCATTTCCGGTGAATATGGGCCAATCTGAAATAAGCCCAGAAAAGCATTTGAGCATTTAAGCTCTTTTGCAACTGCTAAGGAGATTTTCTGACTGAAGAAACACTAAAAACAAATAGATATGTTACGAGGAGCCATACCCTTTTCAAGGAATAGGACTAGATTCTCTGCTACAAAGAGCTACTCTTGTTCTACCTAGGATCTCAAGGAATACAACTGGATTCTCTACTACAAGGAGCTACACTTTTGTTCTTCCTGGAATTTCAAGGAATACAACTGCATTCTCTGCTACAAGGAGCTACACTCTTGTTCTACCAATGACTTCAAGGAATGCAACTGGATTCTCTGCTACTAGGAGCTACACTCTTGTTCTACCAAAGATCTCAAGGACTACAACTGGATTCTCTGCTACAACGAGTACACTCTTGTTCTACCTTGGATGTCGAGGACAACAACTGGATTTTCTGCTACAAGGAGTACACTATTATTCTATGTAGGATTTCAAAGAATACAATAGACTTTCTACTACTGAGATTACACCCTTTCTCTACCATTGGATTTACCAATAGAACTAAACATCTAAAATGGTAACCAGAATCGTAACAGTTACTTCAAATCTTCAGCATCATCGTAGGCCACCAACATTGCAATTGTCTGCACGGCCCCAATCCTTCCGTGAGACACGCCATCTTATCCAATCTCGACTCTAATGTGTTTGGCATTGTTCCAAGTATACCAATTATTCCACAGACTTTTCAGTTCCTGGTTTCCACAGATTTGTATTCTCAATAGGTTAGCTTGCCGACCTAGTGCATTTGCTTATAGTTATCTACTAAGCTTGGCACAAGTTCAGAAGTGTGCGGCACCCAGTGAGAATAAAACTCACAAGTAATGGTCTTCTAGTCTAGTTCACTCACTATTAAACCACGCATTATGGTAAAGTCACATTGAAAGTATCGGTTCCCGCTAGATCACCAAAGTTAAGCAGCGATGAGTCTGATCAATACTTAAATGGGTGACCACTTAACAAAATTACTCGTGAACATCAAACATATGTAGAAAAATGTTACCTACTTACTCTTGAACACCCAACTTATGTTGAAAAGGGAAGCTACCTGCCCGTAAACATCCAGCATATGTTGAAAAGGTAACCAACTTGCTCGTGATCATCCAAAATATGTTGAAAAGGTAACCTACTTGCTTGTGGACATCAAACAGGCAACCTATTTGCCCGGGAACATCCAACATATGTTGAAAAAGCAACCTACTTGCCCGTGAACATCCAAAATATGTTGAAAAGGAAACCGACATACTCGTGAACATCCAACATATGTTGACAAGGTAAGCTACTTGCCCGTGAACATCCAACATATGTTGAAAATGCAACCTACTTGCTTGTGAACATCAAACATATATTGAAAAGGTAACCTATTTGCCCGGGAACATCAAACGTGCGTTGAAAAAGCTACCTACTTGCCCGTGAACATCCAAAATATGTTGAAAAGGAAATTCACTTGCTCGTGAACATCCAACATATGTTGACATGGTAAGCTACTTGCCCGTGAACATCATGCATAAGTTGAAAAGATAACCTACTTGCCCGTGAACATCAAATGTGGGAACATCTGACCTACTTACATCTGAACAAAAATTATGGTAGTACTCTTGGTGTAATGTGAAACATTCTTTCACTATAATAAGCAAACCTTTTTAAACTCCAAACTGAAAAAAGAAAATTGACCTTGTGTCACACCCAGCACGTGCGGATGGGGTTGTTAGATATGTAACCTTCGTATATATATATATATATATATATATATATATATATATATACCATATCCCCCTCCACACACACGAGCAGGATGTCACACGGGGGTCAATTTCCTGCTAAGCGGAGTTTAACAGGATTGAATTCAGAGTTTTCCATCTCCTAGACTAGTAAACATATTTAACTATGACCGGGAACAAGTGTTAAGCTATGTTAAATTATTCTATGTTATTTTCGCCAGTAGTCAGGAACCTCTAGATGGTTGTCACTTGGAACTATATCAAATCAACCCTTATATCCGTTGCGCCATGCCCAGAGCGGTGGGAAGTCGGCATCTTAGAAGGGAAGGACCCCTACATCTGCTCCTTCTAACGACCGAAATCTGACTAACTCTAATTTCTGTTCTCACACCTTCCTTTAGCCAATTAGCATTCAGGCCAGAGAACGTATAGAAGATCCTAATCCGCCCAACTATTTACCCCTGGCTGGATGGAATTGGATTCATACCTTTCCTAAAGGTATTAGCTCTATGTGAAATGCAACCCGCTTCATACAAGATTTTAACTCGTGTTGGCGTGTGTACCGAGCCATGGTTAAAGAGCCCATGTGAAATGCATCCTCGTCCAGGATTTAAACTCGTGTCGACGGCGTAACCTTCGTATATGACAAATCTCAACAACAGATTCAGTTCTACTTTTAGACCAATAAAAAGTTCATGTGAAATGCATCCTCGTCCAGGATTTGAACTCGTGTCGACGGCGTAACCTTCGTATATGACAAATCTCAACAACAGATTCAGTTCTACTTTTAGACCAATAAAAAGTTCATAATTATTTTTATAGCTATGAAGAGTCCAATATATCTTCTTTTTTTTTCAATATAGTTTTTGTTTTCTTGAATGTTATTATTTAAGTGGGATCAGCTCAAGATGGTCGTTAAGTCCGATATTGGTATTTGTCCAAAGTTGCAGTGACAGCTGTCAGTATTCTCGTCCCAGTGTTCATCATTCTTTAGATCTCATAAGCTTTTTTCTATTTACTTTTTTTGAGGACATTTGAATCAATGAGAAAAACATGATTTTGCTTTCTTACTATCGACTAAGACTTCTGTTCATTTGAAATCAATAGTCCTGTCTGGATGCCACCAATCACCCTGTCAGTGCAATAGGCATGTCTTATATGATAACAGATACACATACATGTACAAGCACACAAATACGTACATACACATGCATACGCAAAAGGGCACATCCAATATATACACATATATATATATATATATATGTGTGTGTGTGTGTGTGTGTGTGTGTGTGTGTGTGTGTGTATGTGTGTGTGTGTAGTAGTAGTAGTAGTAGTAGTAGTAGTAGTATCCAATTGGCGCTTTAACGTTTCAGCATTAGTAAATCATCCAAAAGTGCTCGATATATTACAAACAGAGCAATAATAATAATAATAATAATAATAATAATAATAATAATAATAATAATAATGATTTAGAAAAGGGTTTGGAAAGTTTGGATATCAAAGAAAGAATTGAAGCCATTCAGAACACTGCACTGCTGCAATCTGCCAGAATACTCAGAAGAGTCCTGGAGACCTGAGGAGACTTGCTGTCACTCAGACTCCAGTGAAATACCATCAGCTAACACTGGTGTGAAAACTCAAAAGGAGGAAATAATAATAATAATAATAATAATAATAATAATAATAATAATAATAATAATAATAATAATAATAATAATAATAATAATGCCATGCTTAACTAAGTCGATGTAATTCTTTAGTTAAACAAAGGAACTACATCGATTCAGTACAGGGTAGGGTCCTGATAAAATCATTTGGATTGAAACCATGGTGGACCCTTAACTCTTTTCCTCTACTACTATTTCTAATATTACACACACACACTCACACTCATATATATATATATATATATATAATATATATATATATATATATATATATGTATATATATTAAACTCGTAAGTCAAGGTACTTATATATATATATAAGTACCTTGACTTACGAGTTTAATTCGTTCCACTCGTAACTCAATTTCCTCGTATATCAAATCAATTTTTGACATTAAGATAAACGGAAATGGCATTAATCCATTCCTGTAGCCCCCTAAAAACACCCTAATTTTTTTGCTACGTGTTTTTAAAAAGGAAAAATAGCAATGCATTGTTTAGGAACATAATAAAATAGAATGTAAGGAATTGTGGGCAGTAATATATTCAATGTTTATATTTTTATGAATAATATTTTCTTTGGCGTAATAAAATTGAAAACTTAAATGTTTTTAGTGAAATTATTAACATAAGCATTAGAATAGTTCATTCGGGTCTCAAACCCAGCCAGGGGCAGCTGTTAAAATGTATAACCACACTGATGAGAAGTGATACTTCAAAACACGTGTCTGTAGATTACTTATTTATTATATATATGCTCCCACTTTGGTCGAGCACTTTAAATAGGGATTTAATTGCGGATTCACCGAAAAACTGGCGTGTAGCTAAACCTCGCTTTGTTTACAAATGTTTGAGGACTCTAGTGAATTCATTTCTGCTTAGAAATGTAGCGATTAAATATTCTCCTATATTTGACAGCTGCCTCTGGCCGTACGGGTAAGAGGATTGGCGAACGAAAGTTCATTCGGGTGTCAAACCCGGCCAGGGGTAGCTGTTAAGATGTATAACCACACTGATGAGAAGTGATACTTTGAAATACGTCTCTGTGGATTACTTATATATATATATATATATATATATATATATATATATATATATATATATATATATATATAGTTTACTTGATTTGTCACATATCGATTTCTAGCAGGGGACTAAATGTTGTTGCGTCTGAAATATATAAATAATTAATGATATTCATTATCAATTTCTGACAAAGCTGGATTAAGATTTTCCAGTTAGTTTCAGATTATGAACGCTGAGATACAATAACCACCAGCCCACTCCCCTCCCAATCTACCCTTTGAAGCACAAAGGGGGTACTTAGACAATTCTAACAGTGATGTCATACAAACAATCAGTCACATTTTCTTCATTAAGTCAACAGCTGATGTCATTATAAAATTGGTTAATGATTCAATTAATCAGAGAAATGAATAAGTCAGTTTATTTCGTGTCTTTCCCGCCAATAGATTAAATTCAGTGGTAAATATTAATAATCTACATTAAACATACGAGGGTGAGTCGAAAAGTAATGTCATTTTGTTTAAGACATGTATAATTACCAATACAGGAACATATATCATACATCAAAATGAAACTAAAAAATTTTTTTTATCACTTTCCATATACCAACAAAATGCCCTGAAGATGATCTAATTAATAGATCGAAACACTGCAGCGTCGGCCAATAAACTTACCACTCAACTTATTTAAACCTGTGTTTTTTCAATTTTCTTTATATATATATATATATATATATATATATATATATATATATATGTGTGTGTGTGTGTATGTATATATATATATTACTCTAAGCAAACGTGCGTCGTGCCACCATAACAAGAAAAATGTGATTAAAAAAACAAATAGATATATGTAAATATGTTATTTAGGTTATGTTGTTGTTTCTTTTTAATCTATCTCATAGGGATCTATATGAATATTTCAAAATTTGATGTGTGTCCAAGTATCACGGCTAAAGTCTCATGAATTTTGAATTAATCCAACATAATCTATGCAACGATTGTCCCCCCCCCCCGCGGGGGGTCAATATCATTAGATGAGAAAATATGCTATTTCTGTCCAAGTATAGTGAGATAGAAATGTTGATATGAAATTCAAAAATGCTTTTGATCTCGTAAATACTAGGACAGGCAAGGTCAGATCTGTTTTCTGTATGTTTACCAATTATATTTTGTTGAATGTTTAAGAATATTATCTATCTCAGTCTGATCATATCTATCTATCTATCTATCTATCTATCTCAGTCTGATCATATCTATATATCTATCTATCTATCTCAGTCTATCTATCTATCTATCTATCTATCTATCTATCTATCTATCTATCTATCTATCTATCTCAGTCTGATCATATCTATCTATCTATCTATCTCAGTCTGATCATATCTATCTATCTATCTATCTATATATCTATCTCAGTCTGATCATATCTATCTATCTATCTATCCCAGTCTGTCCATATTTATCTATCTATCTTTATATCTATCAATCAGTCTATCTATCTATTTATCTATCTATCTCAGTCTGTTCATATCTATCTATCTATCTATCTATTTATATGTCAGTTCCTATCTATCTATCTATCTATCTATCTCAGTCAGTTCATATATATATATATATATATATATATATCAGTCTCTTCATATCTATCTATCTATCTCAGTCTGTTCATATCTATCTATCCATCTATCTATCTATCTATTTCTCTATTTCTCTATCTATCTATCCCAGTCTGTTCATATCTATCTATCTATCTATCTATCTCAGTTCATATCTATCTATTTATCTATCCAGTCTGTTCACATGTCTCTATCTATCTATCTCAGTCTGTTCATATCTATCTATCTATCTCATGTTGTGTACAGATGGCTCGTATTTTGTTCATATCTACCTACCTAATATATTTATCTATCAATCCTATGCAATGAACATCTATCAATCTTTCTATCTGTAAATATATCTATCTGGAGTATTTAATAAGGAAAACATATATTATATACTTTATAAGTCGAAAATGGAATCGAATCCGACGGTATGTTGAAAGGAAAAATAAACAAAGGAAAGAAAATGCTGAATGGATAAAATAGATTTTATTTTACTGACACGTGTTTCGGCCAGAAGTTAATCCATGCACACATGCACTCTATCTATTCTTATTTTAAATACAAAATAATAATAATAATAATAATAATAATAATAATAAATAGAAAGCTACAAAATCTTTTTAGTATACAAGGAATAACGACCTTCGTCAGAGTAAATTATTTGGTGTTTTAAATCAAAGCGGTTAAAATACGGAGAACTTCTGAAATGTTCGAAAAAAATATTTTTTTAAAAAATTGTTTGAAGAAAACGTTCCACAGGGAAAGAAAAATAGTGATGTTGACGTCATCGTCGTTTGTGTCGGATTTTGGAAGTTAAAAAACAAGAAGTATTGTGCACAAAGAGCCTCCCAGAAACTAATCTTACTTTTTCTTTATATCTTATTCTTCTTGTTACACGTAGTTAAGTTGGCGGCTTGACTTATTGTCGGTATTTTAGCAAAGAGATCTGATTTCCATATGGTCGATTCCATGCCTTTCTTGTGCATATGTTGAAATCGCATTCTATAGACGAGATATTACTCCCAAGGTATGTGAAATAGTCTACTAATTTTAGAGGCTTGCCATTTAGTGTGGAGATGGAACCATCTAGTTTAAGACAAATAAATGAGACATTAATTACCAAAATGAATCACTATTACTGTGTTTAGATATGGTATTTATATGGGGAAAAACGTTTGGGTTAGAGATAATAAATATTTATTTATTTAGCCGTATCAGTGCTACTGTACGATTACACCACTTGTCTTGAAAAAATCTTGGAAGCAGTACTCCACAAAAGGGTAGCAGCATGGCCACTTACCCCTTATCATACAAATCATCCGAGTAAGACGAACAAGACATGCTGGATACTACCAGAGAAGCAAGGACGAACTCATAAGTGAAGTTCTCTTGTAGACACCTACTCAACAGCGTAGATCGACCAAGAAAATCCTGCCTCGATCAGTTCTTTGAGGATTCTGTTGGCTGCGTGGAGGACCTCCCAAGAGCGATGAGCGATAGGGACAGTTGAAGGAAGAGAGAGGGAGGGAGAGAGGGAGAGAGAGAGAGAGAGAGAGGGAGAGAGAGAGAGGCGAGAGAGAGACGTTGATTTCTGTGCTGCCAAGTCAATCTGATGATAATTATCTATCTAGATTATTTTAAGTATTGAGTGCTTCTTAGAATTAATAGCTTAATTGTTTGTTTTTGTTTGTTGTTTTTCATTTGGTTGGTCTTTTTTGTTTGCTCTTTATTTGTATGTTTGTTGTATTTCTTATTTCTTTTTTTTTTTTTACGAGCGACTCAATGATAACTTCTCATATGTTTATTTTGATCAGGATTCATTAAATATCAAGAGGGAAACCCACTTACGAAGCATTTTGAAACTAAATTATCCATAAATGGAAATCAATACCTAACCTATTTTCATTCATCTAAATAGAAATCGGCCCACGAAGAGCTGGTAACAAGCCTAAACCAGAAAATATTAAAAGAACCAGATATATATATATATATATATATATATATATATATATATATATAATATATAGTGTGAGGTGGTCACTGTTTCAGCTTTTGCTGGAATGGTGTACCAAAGGCAGTATTATTGGTAGAGTGTTCAATATAAAATAGAGCTGTTATATAATATAATAGATAAATATTTAAAGGTTTTACATATCTATTTATTAGGTGACAAAGGAACACCTAATAAATAGATATGTAAAACCTTTATATATTTATCTTATATATATATATATATATATATATATATATATATGTATGTATATGTATGTGTGTGAGAATGGAAAGGGAATTGAATCCGACAATATGAGGAAAAAATGAGTAAAGAAAATAAATGTAGATGGATAAAAATGAATTTTATCGATATCACTTTTAATCGATATCATTTACACATGTGTTTCGGTCCGTTTATCAAAATGTATACGGATTTACGTTATTATTATTATTAAAATAATCAGATGGAGTTGAAATGATGATAATAATAATAATAGGAAAAATGTATAAATATTCCGTACACAGAGATTTTTTACGACTTTTATCAGAGTGTTCCTTCTCCAATACTGGTTGCCGTAACCAAAACTAAAGAGCTCAGTATGCTATGTTGTGGTACAAGGCCAGAAGTATGGGGCACTCAGTGAGAATCAAACTCAGTAACTCATCATGGCCTGACATTTAACTTGCTAACTATAACATCTTGCAAGGTATCTAGATTACATCTACTTTTAGTTATTTGAGTTTGTGTTTGTTGAGTTTTGTTTAACGGCATATCAACCTCTGTGGGTCATTTAATGCTAAAAAAGGTTATTTTGGATTTCAGTCTTTAAAGTAGTGGTTCTATGGAGATATTCGGTTATGTTTTGTTATATTTTGTTGAAAAGGTTGCCTTTTTTTAGAAAATTTAAAATGTTTTCAGGGTTTGTATTCTTAAAGATGTCTTTCAGGTTTCTTGCTTGATAGTAGTTAGCGCGGATATGTTTAAGGCTGTTACAATTTAGAAGGATATGTTTGGTTGTAAGTTGTACTTTGCATGTTGGGGACACTGGGGCATCCTCCCCTTTTAACAGGTACGAATGGGTAATGCGGGTGTGCCCAATACACAATCTGGCGAGTATTACTTAAGGTTAGCTTAGTTGTGGCTCAAAGCCGAAAGGATGGGGCACCTAGTGAAAATCAAACTCACTAACAATAGTCTGCTAATCTAGCTTGCTAACCATTGTGCCACATTAAGTGCCCAATGATATAAAGTAATCAAAATATTTGATTTTTTTTTAAATATTTAAAATATTGACAAATGTTACTGTTGATTGTGAGACTGCCCAGCAAGCCTAATTAGGAAAGTCTAACGAATTGAAAATCGATCGAAACAAAAATGAATTCAAAAAAAATCGATCGAAATTGTATTTATAGGTTATGAATTAAAGAATTTGAAAATATTTCTGTTTTGTGGAAATTTGGTCTTGTTTCTTTGCTTAATGGCATATAAACCTTCGTGGGTTATTTAGTGTTAAAGCTATCCTTGTAGAAGAACATTAGTGGTACTATTCTATCAATAGCAGGGAGATGAGGTGTTTCACACCTTTCTCATTGCTCTTGAAGGTTTTCGTATTTTTCAGCTTGCGTTGATGTGTCCAGTCAATATTTTTTCCATCACCATATTTCTTCTATTTCTTGTGGACTCCTTTGACCACCAATGTTGTGGGTGGAATGCTACATCAACTCTACCAGTTGCCCCAGCAGTGGGCTTCTGTCAATAATTACAAATGCACCCCATCCCACCCTCACAGTGATTAACATTGCAAGGATTTTTTTTATTAAAAAAAAAAATACTTACAGTCCAGGTAAAGGTAACCTGAAGCCAACTTTTATAGACCTGGATAGGACCTGGATTTTGTGAGAGATAGGAACTGTATGTTACTGGATAGGATCGTGTGATTTTTAGTGAGAGATAGGATTACAGAAAACAAAACAACTAATTAATTAATGTACTAATGTGCATATATATATATATATATATATATATATATATATATATATATATATATATATAACTAAGGGGTTTCTGCCTTATTTACATAGGTGTACAAAAGCGATGATTCTGCGTCTTCTATCGCCACATTTCTTCTATTTCATGTGGACTTCTTTGTCTACCAATGTTGTCGATGGAAGGCTACATCAACTCTACCCGTTGCCATAGCACCAACCACATCCTTCATCTCAAATGATGATTCGGCATCTTCTACCGAATTTTTCACGTTCTATTTCTGACTGGTTATGGCGGAAGGTTGGATGTTTGTTTGTTTTTGTTTTTTTTACTTGTGAGTCTCGAGAGTAGCGAGGCATTGAGTAAAGAGCCGTGTCTTACTAACCTTATAATACCTAACCAGTGACATTGGTGGTAATTTCAGCTTTGGTGTCAAGCTGTATGATATGTTTGGTGCCTTTTACTATTGAGACTTAAGATATATATATATATATATATATATATATATATATATATATTATATATATATATATATATATAGGTAAATACATACATTGGTGGTAATTTCAGCTTTGGTGTCAAGCTGTATGATATGTTTGGTGCCTTTTACTATTGAGACTTAAGATATATATATATATATATATATATATATATATATATATAGGTAAATACATACATTGGTGGTAATTTCAGCTTTCATGTGAAGCAAATAGGTACTCCCGACCGTTTCTTTAGACATACTAATTACATACTCCACTGTTTCGACTCTTGTAAGTGATATATCATCTACCTATAATGGCAAAATAATGCCAATGAGATCACATTTACCATTGGTGTGTAAGTCATCTCTCAGTTGTTTTATCACATCTTTGCAGTAACGGTACTCAGTAAAACGTAGGGAGTACCAACAACCAAAGCTCTTATAATTTCTTTAACGGATTGTAGGAATTTAGTTTCAATTAACAGATAACTTTATTTCATACTATAAGTGACTACCCGGCGTTACCTGAATAGAGGGGTTGGGGAAAATAGTTAGTCTCACAGATCCATTATGACTGAATTGCGAGTTGAATCTTCGCAGGATTCCCCATTAAGATCGCTCTGCAAGAACAACCTGGTGGGGCATCAGAAAAAAAAGTGCACAGACACTCTGCAAAGAAAAATGAATGTCTCCTATTGAAAATATTAAATGCGAAAAAAAAAAGGGAAAAAAAAGAAAAATTCCATGTTTTGCTATCAAAATTTTATCTTTTAATTATCTTCACGAATATAAATCAATTCTTTATTATTTTTGCTCAAAAAGCAAGATCTGGAGATAATGAATGTGTATATATATTTACTTTGTCATTAATCGTTTTCTTTTCGTTCATACATACACACAAACTGCCCTTTTATATATATATACATATAGAGAGAGAGATTTATAGTTTTATAAACTATTTCACAAATGAAGTTAATAAAATTATCCCATAACCTAGTAGATCGTCGTGATGTCACTATTTTTCCTGAAGGATGTTTCTTAGTACCTCGTTTCCTATCTCTTCGGGATACAGCGCGTTAAATAGTAGTAGGCGTTTTAGCGGCAAGTAGAAATCTCTAAGCTGACATATCGGGAAAGGTTGATTCACGGCTTTTCCAAGGACATTGATGTTTAAAGAGAATGTGCCATACGTAAACCGGAAGTTGGACTTTATACACCGATGCCATTTCCGGTGCCGTAAATAACCAAGTCAACCACTCACGACCGTAATATGATATAGCTATAGTCAAACAAACCAAAATTCTACCTGTAACAAAGAGATACTGTGATCGATAGGTGACACGCACACACGCACGCACACATACACGCGC
Source organism: Doryteuthis pealeii (assembly GCA_023376005.1). Lineage (NCBI taxonomy): Eukaryota > Metazoa > Mollusca > Cephalopoda > Myopsida > Loliginidae > Doryteuthis > Doryteuthis pealeii. The sequence goes on along the minus strand of CM042179.1, from coordinate 9,358,731 downwards.
GTGCGCACACACACACAGGCACGCAAACACACGCACACACACGCACATACACACACGCATACACACACATACACAAGCACACACACACACACACATACACACGCATTCACACACACATACACAGGCACGCACACACACACACACATGCACACGTATACACACACACCCATACACAAGCGCGCACGCACACATACACACATACAAAAAATCATAACACTGTATCCTGCACAGCCTTTCATCACATGACCCTGACAATGACGCCATGCATGTCAATGTATTAAATGTACCTGACGCATTTGCGGTGTGTTTACGGACCCCCGTTTATTTCTGCAACAATACATCACGTGACAATCCGCCGTGCGTCACAGTAAAAAAAAAAGAGACATGCTGTGCGTCAGTGCGCGATTTCGCTGCAGCGTGCCTGAGACAGAGAGACA
>CM042179.1:9350794-9355794 GCA_023376005.1 Doryteuthis pealeii | reverse complement strand
TGCAATTAAATCCCTTCTAAATAAAGTGCTCAACCGAAATTGGGAGCGTATATATAATATAATAAGATAAATATATAAAGGATTTACATATCTATTTCATGAATTTACATAGAAATATTACCTTTTTGTTTTAGTTTGGCCCAAAGCCATGCTTGACTATAAAATGTTTCTTTTGTGAGAAACAGAAAGATATTCCCTCTTCCCTCTTATTAAATTTTTGTCTTTCGGTGATTTGAGGGCAAAATCAACAAACTTGATGCTCCACTGGAACAATTGCCTTTTCTTTCTTTCTTTTTTTCCTTTTTCTTTTTCTTTCTATGTCTCATTCCTGATTTTTCCCCACCCTCACATTGAAAAAAAAACTTGACTAAAATGAAAAAGAAGCAAAAAAAAAAAAAAAAATTTGTGTTTTTTAGTCATTTTCTGCTTTAATTTTTTAAATTTCTTAATTAAAAAGGAAGCAAATTTTTTATTTAACCAAATTCTTTTGTAGCTAGTTCAGGTTAAAAACACAGTAAGAGTAACCTAAGACCACCAAAGTTAAGCAGTGATGAACCTGTTCAATACTTAAATGGGTGACCACTTAAGCAACAGCAGGTAATGTAAGCAACCTAAGTCTTTTGATGATTTGAAAAGGGTTGATATACATTAAAACAAAACAAACAACCATTTGTGTTTCACAATGTTGTAAACTGATCCCCATTTATTAGATTCTCTTCATTCCAGAGTTCCAAAATGTATATAAAGTGAGGGATCATTTTAGTGTTATAACCATGTTGTAAACTGATCCCCCATTTATTAGATTCTCTTCATTCCCAGTTCCAAATGTATATAAAGTGAGGATCATTTTAGTGTTATAACCGTTGTAAACTGATCCCCATTTATTAGATTCTCTTCATTCCCAGTTCCCCACCACCAAACTGATCCCCCATTTATTAGATTCTCTTCATTCCCAGTTCCAAAATGTATATAAAGTGAGGGATCATTTTAGTGTTATAAACCGTTGTAAACTGATCCCCCATTTATTAGATCTCTTCATTCCCAGTTCCAAAATGTATATAAAGTGAGGGATCATTTTAGTGATAACCATGTTGTAAACTGATCCCCCATTTATTAGATTCTCTTCATTCCCAGTTCCAAAATGTATATAAAGTGAGGGATCATTTTAGTGTTATAACCATGTTGTAAACTGATCCCCCATTTCTTAGATTCCATTTATTTATTTCTTAGATTCAGTATATTTTAACACTGATTATGGTCAAGTCATGCTGAAAATACAAAATGCTCCACTTTCTTTCTTTCTAAATAGAATTGCTTCAATTTCCCTTTTTTTCCCTCCACCCAAAGGATGAGGTGAAATGTAATAAACATATAAACACATTATTTTTCTTTCATGTATATCCTTATACAATTTATATATACAAACACATTTTGCATGTGTGTATGTCTATGTGTGTCTGTGTGTGTGTGTGTATTTGCTAACTCCTCCGCACGAACAGGATGTGACTCAATGTCAATTTCGTAAGCGGGGTCTAACAGGTTTGAATTCAGAGGTTTCCCTCTCCTAGACTGGTTAATTAGCCATGGTTAAAGAGCCCAGTCTTCCCTGCTATTTACCCATAGCTGGAGGGAGAATTGGATTCATACCTTTCACTATGTGAAATCCAAACGGCTTCATCCAGGATTTGAACTCGGGTCGACGAGTCCATTTCCTAAGACTCTAAACATTAAACCATGTGCATCCGGAATAAAAATATAAAGTTAAATTTATCTAATTTTTCCATTGTTAAATGCTATGCTGGCGTATGTTTGATCGAGAATGTATAATCAAGGTTAGTATATAATATATATACTATTAAATATATACTATTAATATATATATATATATATATATATTATATTATATATTATTATATATATATATATATATATATATATATATATATGCTATGCTGGCGTATGTTTGATCGAGAATGTATAATCAAGGTTAGTATATAATATACTATTAATATATACTATAAATATATATATATATATATATATATTATATTATAATATATATACTATATATATAATATTATGTAATATTATTATTATATATTATTATATAATATATATACTATTAAATATATACTATTAAATATATATTTTTAAACTGAATATCGAATGTATTTGATTGGGAAAAATTCACACGATTCATAATGACGTCGTTGATTGGTTATTAAGCAATGACGTAATTCTGACATCAGTTTATAAAAAACAAAAAACAAAAGGCCACGCACACACACACACGCACATATTTTTATGAGATCTTACCTGTTGAACCACGTGTCAGTGTACCTGGGGTAAGGGAAGGGGTCATGACTGCTAAAGTCAAAGCTGGCTTCTGCGTTCTGAAATTAAGGAAAAAAAGGAAAATATATTAATAGGTTATTGGAAAAACCATGACGGGAACTATGTTTTAAAACATATCAGAAACAATTGAATAAAACATCAATGTCTTTTTTTTTTAACGAAGCCAGAATTCACATTGTAAAGCGTTTGCACAGAATAAAATGCAAAATAGTTAAGATATTAATTAAACTGATTAGGTTGACTGACGAAAGATTGCTACCTTAAACATTGACCTGACGGCACAGGCTTTTTGATTTCAACACATTACAAGAGAAAATTTACAGCATTACATTCTGTGACATTGAATCAGAAAAGATTCAGGAGAAAGCTCTAACCGCATCAGCGTGGATATGGCAGTCCTGTATTGTGACATCAAACCGACAAAATCTGGTGGTATCGTGAGATACTGCTGGGGCGCTCTGGGTTAGTGGTAATGATGCTTCGGCCCCGAAACCATGCCTGAACCCAGAGTCATCATCTGATGAAGGCTTTGTTGGTTGCAATGCTACTGTGTAAATAGCAGTCATTGTATGAAGATTATTGAGATTCGTTGATCCTAAATATGTGAATTTGTTTAAATTGTCAAAACTAACAATTGAATATATTCTGAATTCTCAAAAGTATGAAACTATATCCACAAAATGTAGAGGATACAATGTGACAAACTGACAAAAGAGATGCCAAACGTAGCCAAGGAAAGCCACAAAAGGAAGAAATTGCTGTTGGCCTAACAGCAACTTATCCATGGAATTCCTGGCAACTATTACACGTGTAGCTATTGCCCAAAGCCTCTCTTCATCACTCCTACTTCCATATATATATATATATATATATATATATATATATATATATACTGTGTGAGATGGACACTGTTTCAGCTTTTGCTGGAATGGTGTACCAAAGGCAGTATTATTGGTAGAGTGCTCAATATAAAATAGAGCTGTTATATAATATAATAAGATAAATATATAAAGGTTTTACATATTTATTTATTAGGTGACAAAGGAACATTCATGACCATATTGGTTTCATGCGATGCAATCATCAGGTGAAGATGTTTCAAATGTGAAGACATTTGAAACATCTTCAGCTGATGAAGGATCCTCTAGTTTATATTGCGAGGTATTTACCTGATTATATTTAAATTATTTAACTTTGTGATTTGTTAATTTATTTTTTCCTTTATAATAATTATTATTTGCTCCATTCGTTTTTCACACCCGCCTTAGCCGGTGGTTCACTGGAGGCTGAGTGACAGAAAGTCTCATCAGATCTCCAGGACTCTTCTGAGTATTCTAGCCGATCTTAACTGCTGTAATTTTAATGTTCTTGATTCTTCCTCTGATTTCCCATTCACCCGAACTCTTTTCCAAGCCTTTGGGGGCCGTTCCAAGGGCGCCAATTACTCTTACGCACGACCTTCACCTTCATGTTCTACAGTTTTCTTAGTTCTCTAGCAAGGTCCAAGTATTTGTCTATCTTTTCGCTTTCTTTTGCCTTTTACTCGGTGATCGGCAAGTTCTCTGTTATTATTATTATTATTATTATTATTATTATTATTTACTCCTTTCGATTTTTCACATCAGCATTAGCTGATGGTCTTTCACTAGAGTTTGAAGACAGCAAGTCTCCTCAGGTCTCCAGGACTCTTCTGATTATTATTATTACTATTTACTCCTTTTGAGTTTTCACATCAGTGTTAGCTGATGGTCTTTCACTGGAGTCTGAGTGACAGCAAGTCTCCTCGGGTCTCCAGGACTCTTCTGAGTATTTTGGCAGATTGCAGCAGTGCAGTGTTTTGAATGGTCTCAATCCTTCCTCTGATATCCAAACTTTCCAAGCCCTTTTCTAATCCTTTTGGGACTGTTCCAAGTGCACCAACTACAATCGGTATCACTTTCACTTTCATATTCCATAACTTTTTCATTTAATAATAATAATAATAATAATAATAATAATAATAATAATAATAATAATTATTATTATTATTATTATTTACTCCTTTTGAGTTTTCACATCAGTGTTAGCTGATGGTCTTTCACTGGAGTCTGAGTGACAGCAAGTCTCCTCAGGTCTCCAGGACTCTTCTGAGTATTCTGGCAGATTGCAGCAGTGCAGTGTTCTGAATGGTTTCAATCCTTCCTCTGATATCCAAACTTTCCAAACCCTTTTCTAATGCTTTTGGGACTGTTCCAAGTGCACCAACTACAATTGGTATAACTTTCACTTTCATATTCCATAACTTTTTCAGTTCTCTGGCAAGGTCCAGATATTTGTCAATTTTTTTTCATACGATTAGAGTTTTTCACACCCACCTTGGCAGGTTTGCCACTCCACCTCGGACAGAAAAGAAATCTCCCTAGTCTAGTGCTAGTGAAAAGGGGATAGACTCCCTCGTTGTCCGGCTGATAGCGACAGTTAATCACTCCGCCAACTTTTAGATTCCCTTGAATAGACACTTTCATCCGTTGATGTATCGCTATCAATCTTTTTATTTATTTATTTTTACTGAAAGGCTGTGAATTATTTGCATGCCATTCTTTTTCGAACTCATCTCTTCTTGTAAACAATGATTTCTTCCATCCGAAAAGAACTTTTTATTTACT
>CM042179.1:9340794-9345794 GCA_023376005.1 Doryteuthis pealeii | reverse complement strand
TTCAACCCCCATCCCCTCAGGCAATATTTATTCTACGTCGCCCAGAGGGTGTTTTTTATTTTGCTAGTAATTATATAATATACAATAGAGTTCATGTCTGAAGTCACCCTGGCGCAACACCATTAAGCTAAGAGATCCAGAAGAAAGCGACGGCAACAAAGCACCGGCACATCAACATCTGTAGGGACACTCGACTACATACGACATATGTAGTCGAGGCTGTTTTTCGAACATTGGACTTCACCATCACAGGAGGCGCTGTAACTTCAGGGGCACAAGAATTATATAGTCTTCCAAGATTGCAATGCCGATACGATATAGTACATTACATTTACATACTTACATATCCTCAGATAAATAATGGACAATTCCGTTTTAATTCATAAGATATGACTGCATGTGTTCAAATATTGTGACTTGTCATCACCTCAGATAAGGAATATCCTCTCACCATTAGAATATGTAATATAAGTACCTATACATTAATACGCTAGTAATTACCTACGTATGTCATGCCCTGTCACCGCATCAGATAATTAACGGACCATTTCGTTTTGATTCTGTAGTTCAAAGATTAAATGACAAAAAGAGGTCGAGAATGGGTTTCTGTGACTGTTATGTGCCACTCAAACAAGTACCCCAAACAGATATGCCCTAAGGGGGGTACTTATTGCCTTCTACTAGGCTTTACCAATCCCTGGTAGAGTCAGATGTTTCTGTAGTTTAGACGTTAGATGGAAAAAATGCCAAGAATGGCTTTCTGCGACTGTCATGTGACGCACCACGAGCCTCCCTCCCCCAACAGACATACTCCTTTAATAAGTTTGATGACGCTTACAAAGATTTTACAAGTAAAACAGTGAAAGAAGGACACCAGAGCTAATAATGATTCAGTTGTTTTAATGTTTTAGATAAAGGCTTGTTAACTTGTATTATTTGGATTTTTTTTGGACTGTTGTCCTCATCTTTATTATTATATGCACGACGTTTCGGCAAGAATTTTTTTGGTCAGAATTTTTTAGATTGAGGCTTGTATTATTTAGAATTTTTGGACTGCTGTCCTCATCTTTATTATTATATACACAACTATTGAAGTCAGTAAGTCTACTGTTGGTTTGAATAACAGCAGCTAACTAAGTACAACTTAAGCAGTGTCCAAGACAGTTGGTATGTATAGAAATCAAGAATGACCCATTCATGAATTTGGGTGATTTGGGTCATTCCATTCCTTGAGTTCTGATTGGCTGTTTGACTGCTTGATTTGAATGACATTGTGGAGTCTTATATATATATCCTGTCATTCTGCAGTAGGCTTTGTGACATTCGGGTTTGTATTTGAGTTACAACCGTTTTTTGCCTTGTCTTCCCAGTTCGACGGTAATTGTAACTTTAATTATTCTTCAACAACGTTTACCTTGTACCCAGCAATAGTTAGCGGAATGAGAACAGTCTATTAGGTTCGAATTTCCATGAAGGCTCCCGATTACGACAGGAAGGCACCAGAGTTCAACAAGAAGAACCCCGAGTTTCACGACAATGTTCCTGAGTTCGACAAGAAACACCTGAAGAAGGCCGGTGGGCACATCGACCGAAACGTTGTGTATATAACAATAAAAATGAGGACAACAGTCCGGGAATCAAATCCAAAAAGCAATGATTGTTAGTTTTTAAATTAAAGAAAAAAAATGATATACATATAGTTTGATTTTTTTTTTAAATTTCAGGTTTTCCATTATAAAGGAAATCTTAAAGGAAGCAATCATCATCATCGTGCTGATAGCACGGTTTCCTTTAACTCTCACTCGTCATCCGTCCCTATCAGTGATCGCTCTTGGAAAGTCCTCTACACGGCATCCAGTATCGGCACAGATCTGATGAATGTAAGTTTTTACTGATCGGCTAACACTGGTGTGTCTATGCGTAGGAGTCCACAAGACAACACAACTTGAGTTTGTCCTTACTTTTTTATGTCTTATTCGTTTTACCTGGATGGAAGGTAAGTGGTCGTACAACCACTGTTCCGTAGGGTGCTGCTTCCAGGATGTTTTTTCAAAATAACACACAGTATGCTTGTGTAGGGTCGGTTTAGCTCAATAGGTAGAGCGTTCGGCTGGGAATCACAAGGTTCCTGTTCTATACCGACCCTTGCCTACTCAGCGTATGTGTAGCACAGGAATATGTGCGGTAAAGTGAGAAGCTGATGATAGGTGTGGCGCCCCACATCAGACGCTAAAATAATCTCATTGGTCTAGCGCTTGTGAAAAGAGGATAGACTCCCTCGCTGTGTGGCTGATACCGACATTAGGCCGACCCCCCACCCCACCCCGACGATTCTTGTATAGTTCCCATATGGCTTTTTTCTCCGATCGTTTCGTCAAAGTCTAAGTGGTGCAACCACACAGTAGTACAGCTACAGCTACAGCTTGTAAGAATTACCGTTTTATTTTGTCAGATAGATCAGAGTTCCTTATTATAGGCCACACCTTCATCACCCATCATCATTTACTAGAGGACACAGAACCCCCAATATGCATCACATGCCAAGAGAGATTGACAGTGAAACATATACTGCTAGAGTGTATAGACTTTGATCTACTGCGAAAAGAATACTACCAAGCAAGTAATTTGAAAAAAAAAAAGCTTTCACGAAAATATGACCAGGATTTTACATTTCCTAGAAGAAGTGGGATTGTACTAAAAAATATGGGTAATTGAACAATAGTTAAAATGTATTCATTTGTTTTCTACCAAACTACCGCTACAAATCCAAAACTTAGTCGGCATTAAATGACCCAATGAAGTTGATATGCCGTAAAACAAAACAAACTATAAACTTTCGACAGCAATCCATGCATTTCCCAAGTGTATGTTGACATCTCATTCTGTCCAAGTGGTGTAGCCATACAGTAGCACTGCTATGGCTTCAGCTTGGAAGAATTCCCATTTAATTTTATCACAGAGATCAGAGTTCCTTATGATCTATAACCTTTCGATAGCAATCCATGCTTTTCCAATGTGCATATTGCCATCTCTTACTCTGAAGATGTGTGATACGAAAGCAATAAACAAGGCTAAATTATGAATAAGGCTAACGAACACATGAGAATAATCAAACAACAAAAGTTAATCACATTTCACTCACAAGTAATCTGGAGTCGTTAGCTTCGGGTTACTTGTTTTAATCAACATAACAATTTTCATTCTTCGTGGAGAGGGGGGTGCCGGGGGTCAGGAGTTGGCGGGAATTAATTTGCGGTCAGGAATGAGCCGGCTATAATGACGTTGGTTTGTCCATAGATTATGGTCTAATAATATTGAAAATTCATAATGGCATAACAACGGACGTCATTGCAGAGAAAATTAGAATGTCCTTTAAAGGTGGTGGATTTTACGGCATGTCAACACTTGTTGGGTTATTTTATGTCGGAGACAGGGTCGGTTTAGCTCAGTCGGTAGAGTGTTCGGCTGAAAACCTCAAGGTTCCAGTATTCTTGTGTAGGGTCGGTTTATCTTAATCGGTAGAGCGTTCGGCTATGAATCAAAAGGTTCCTGGTTCGATACTGGCCCTCGCCAACTCAGTGTATAAGTAGTACAGAAATCTGTGCGGTAAAATGAGGAATTGATTGTTGGTCTGGCGCTCCGTCCAGAGGCTAAAAAAATCGTCTTGTCCTAGCGCCACTTAAAAGGCGATAGACTCCCTCGCTGTATGGCTGATACCGACGGTAGGTCTCCCCTTATTTTCTATACTTTCGTTATGTCCCTATATTTGTTAAAAATCTATTTGTCTGTAATGTACGGTTTCATATTTGGTTTTCTTTCTCTTATTTATATATTAGTAAGATTTTCTTCGCTTGTTTTTGAAGAGTGCGTGTTCCTCCTCCGTAACAGTTTAGTCTTCCTACACTGCCGAGTTATTTTAGTATATTTCTTCCGCTGCGGTAGATGTTTTTTTTTTGTTTTGTTTTTTTGTTTTATTTTGTAGGTTCTCCAATGATGTGGGGGCGATGAGAATTTATGAATTCGCGGCTGCAATTGGTAGCTTAGTGGAACCTTGCCTTTTTTTTTTTTTACAATCCCACCTATTTCTCATGGCTTAGCTATAGAATATACACGCATATATCCGATATGATGCAATATATACGGATTGTAATGCATATCTTATTATAATGGAGATAGTGTGTTTGTCTGTCTGTAACCGAAACTATATCCCTACTCAAGTCACAATTCCCTTAGTTATTGACATCACATTCACCATGAATTTATTTTTTATTTAAACCTCAATTATTGATAAAATTGTTGTATCTTATTAATACTGTTGGATCTACATACTAATAACATGCAAGTATATTTATATATTCAACAAAATAGCGGTTTACAGTGTGAACGAGAAGGCTAATTTGCATATTGATATTAAGAATTTGATTTTACTAAATATATGCTTAGTATTATTGATTTCTAATTGTTTGGTTTTCTCTTAAAGAATCTGAGCAAAAATCTCTTCAATAAATCTTAAAAGAAATCCATAAACAAGACGAAAGAACTGTAATTTTATTGAATACTTCATAATCTAACTAAATAGATAAATTAGGACAAATGAAAGAGGGGAGTAATGGAACATGATGGAAGAGTTAGATTTAAAGCTGTTCTATTTTTCGATTATACCCCCTCGATTTATCATTTTCTAAATAGTTTCTAATTTGATATAATATTTTATTACATCAAAACCTAAATACTTGCACCCGAAGGGTGCACATATTTGCTAGTATCACATAATAGCGATAAAACGGGTTAGCTCAGTCGGTAGAGCGTTCGGCTAGAAACCACAAGGTTCCTAGTTGGATACCGGTCCTCGCCAACTCAGCGTATGAGTAGCACAGGGAACTGTGCTGTAAAGTAAGGAGCTGTTGATAGGTGTGGCGCTGCACCTCAGACGCCAAAAGCAATCTCCTTGGTCTAGCGCTATTGAAAAGGGGATAGACTCCCTCGCTGACTGGCTGATA
>CM042179.1:9288294-9335794 GCA_023376005.1 Doryteuthis pealeii | reverse complement strand
ATTTGTTAATTTTTCAATGCCATTATATTGTTTTGTAAGGGCCAGGTTAGCTTAGTCGGTAGAACGTTCGGCTAGATAACCACAAGGTACCTAGTTCGATACCGGCCCTCGCCAACTCGGCGTATGAGTAACACATGGATCTGTGCGGTAAAGTGAGGAGCTGATGGTAGCTGATGCGTTCCACCTCATATGCTAAAAAGAAACAATCTCCTTGGTCTAGCGCTAGTGAAAAGGGGATAGACTCCCTCGCTGTCTGTATGATACCGACTTTAGGCAACTCTGACGACTTTACTTACTTATACCACACCCTAGTTTTAAACTGTGTATGTTTGCTTTGCCATTGATCTATTTCTAATTTTTGGTTAGAATCGTCGGATATGGAATCCAAGTATCCCCCAACTATGGGTACATAGTAGGGCACACTGGGCTCTTTAATCTTCCTGTTTATCTCTCCCTATCCCTCTCCCTCTCCCTCTCCCTCTCCCCCTCTTCCTCTTCCTCTCTTCCTCTCATCCTCTCTCTCTCTCTCTCTCTCTCATACACACACACCCACCCACACACACACACCTATCTCTCCCTTCTTTCCCTTATATATATATATATATTAATATATATATATATATATATATATATTTGGGAGAATATGTGCTTAATTGAAGTCATATATATATATATATATATATATATATATATAATATGATTTATCCAAAACTTGGTAGTAAGGGATGATTCTATATGTGATTTCAAGATCCACTGTACTAATATTGATGATCCAGTATGTATAAATACAGTGAATCATAAATCACTAAAGAGAGCTCAATGTAAAATAACCTTTTAGATTATATACAGAGCAATTGGGAGAATATGTGCTTAATTGAAGTCATACCTAATTTTGAAAATTAATTAATTGATAATTAATGAATTAGGCGGGCCTATTTGTTCAAATGTAAGACTAAACAAATCGAGAAAAAGTCAATCTCTGTATGTACATTTCGGCCTATTATGCCTCATCAGCAGAGTTATAGACAGGAAGACAGCTTTGTGGGCTATAAGTCTGACGATGAGGCATAATAGGCTGAAAGTTACAACAGAGATTGACTTTTTCTCGATTTGTTTAGCCTTACATTTGAACAGATATGCCAGCCTAATTCATTAATTATCAATTAATTAATTTTCAAAATTAAGTATGACTTCAATTAAGCACATATTCTCCCAGAAATTGTCGGCTAAGGCATATCAAACACATTGTTTTGTTGTTTACTTCTCATATATATATAATTATATATATATATATATATATATATATATATATATATATGAAGAAAATGGAAGTGAATCCGACAGTATGAATTGAATTTTTTTTAGAAAAAACAAATGATGTTATTAGTTTGCTGACAGGTCTGTTTCGACCTTTTAATAAAGCGGTCTTCTTCAAGAGCAACTATATTTATGAAGGAAAGACGGACTAAATAAACCGTTTGTGCCCCTCCTGATTAACGGTTTATCTATTCCGTCTTTCCTTCATAAATATAGTTGCTCTTGAAGAAGACCGCTTTATTAAAAGGTCGAAACAGATATGTCAGCAAACTAATAACATCATTTGTTTTTTCTAAGAAATGTTCAATTCATATATATATATATAAAAGTCACTAGAAGTGGAATGTTAACCTACTCTAAACAAATCATAAAAATCTAAGAAGTTCGTTTAGTGTTGAGGTTATGGGATCGGCCTGTCAGCTTGACAGTCCGGTTTCAAATCACGCACAGGGCGGTCTTCCGATCTATAGCTCTGCTGATGAGGCCTAATAGGCCGAAATGTACATACAGAGATTGATTTTTCTCGATTTGTTTAGCCATACATTTAATAGGTATTCCCGCCTAATTCATTATTAATTAATTAATTTCTAAATTAGGTACGACTCCAATTAAGCACTTATTCTCCAAAAAATTATCGGCAAAAAGCCATTCAAAACAAACCTTGTTTACAACATATATATATATATATATATATATATATATATATATATATATATGTATATATATATATATATATGTGTGTGTGTGTGTGTGTGTGTGTGTGTGTGTGTGGAGAAAGGTAGACAAACACGGGATGTTGTAGAAAATGGATGTTTTATTGTTGGTAGTGATGTCGACGATGCAACGTTTCGGTCTGTTAGACCTTCTCAGGGCTTTAGGAATAGAGTTCTTGCTTCAGTGGTGAACATTTTCTTTATGAATATATATATATATATATATATATATATTATATATATATATATATATATATATATATAATATAATGAATAGTGAATGAAAAATGAGAAAAGTATTGGCATGAAAAGGTGCTCAATGCTAATAAAGCAGAGCAGATTTATAATCAATGGTAATATTATGGTTTACACTCATAACTTGAAGTTTCATGTAATCCAATCATCAGATGAGATCAATGGTTGAGATTTAAAAACAGTCGTGAAATGGTTGTTGAGATTTTAAAAACCAGTAAATTTTTTAGCGTTTATATGAAGATTACTGGTTTTTAAAATCTCAACCATTTCACGACTGGTTTTAAGATCTTAACCATTGAACTCATCTGATAATTGGATTACCATGAAACTTCAAGTTATGAGTGTAAAACCATAATATTACCATTGATTATATATATATATATATATATATATATATATATATATTATATATATTATTTATATTATATATATTATATATATTATATATCATCGATACTGTCTCCATTTTCCTCTCTTATAAACTATCACATTTTATATTCCCTGTTAACCTTTTTCTCTCTTCCCACTCGACCCCACTCCCCCTCTCAATTTCTCCTCCTCTTCTCTGTCAATCTCGCTCTTTGTCTATCTCTCTCACCGTCACTCTCTCTTTCGTCATCCATTTCTGATTTATTAAATATCGCTTTGTTGTATCTTCATCAATTAAACTCAATAGTTACGGTTATTCATACGTGATAATTCACTCTGTTGTTCTCTGTTTCATTACACAGTTAACATTTATCCCAATGTCGGAAGTTTGAACGGTTATAGCACCTTTCATCGTCTGAAGACTAAAAATTAAAGTTTAGAACTTAATGAATGCCAATTCATTGCAAGGACTGTACGTATAAACTAAGCAAACACTAAATGGCAAATAGACAATGATACAATCATGAAAACGGGAAAAAGAAGAAAAATGAGACACAATAATTACACGAGTTTTTTTTTTATACATAACAGTATAGGTAATTATGACTTTTTTATTCAATAATTAGGGGTGTCCAGAAAAAATAGAAACCAACAAATTTTGTAATAAAACTGTTAATTTCCCCATTAAACAAATAAAATTAGGGTTAGGGTTAGGGTTTGGGTTTAGGGTTTTAAGTTTAATGGGATAATTTGGTTCTGTTCTTCTGGGTCAGCCCGTACAGGGTGACCCAGAAAATAATAACTCAATTATTTTTTTTTTCCATAAACTAACTCTAACCTAAGCCCACCTTAAGCCTAACACGATTTATTTGTTTAATGGGTTAAATTAACAGTTTTATTACAAATTTGTGGTTCTTGTTTTTTTTGGGACACCCTAATTTACTAACAAAGTTCATAATTACACAGATGTACCTACACTTGATTCAATGGATGTTTTCCAAGGGAAATTGCATATCAAGAAATAAGCGCTATTTAAACATTGTGGCCAGTTGGGATAAAAGGCAAATAAAATGTGTGATGTGCAATGGACAAACGGGGAAAAAGAAGAAAACTGAGACAACCATAATACACGAGTTTTCTTTTTACATAACAGTATAGGTAATTATGAACTTTTATTCAATAATTAGGGATGTCCCAGAAAAAAATAGAACACAAATTTTGTAATTAAAACTGTTATTTCCCCATCTAAACAATAAAATTAGGGTTAGGGTTTAGGGTTAGGTCTAGGGTTTAGGGTTATTCATGGAAATATAAATTAAATTTATCTTTCTGGGTCAGCCCGATACAGGGGACCCAGAAAAGATCATAACTCAAATTATTTATTTATTTTCCATTAAACTAACTCTAAACACTAAGCCCACCTTTAAGCCGTAACACGAATGTATTTGGTTAATGGGTTAATTACGTTTATTACAAAACTTTGTGGGTTCTGTTTTTTTTGGGACACCCTTAAGTTACGAAACAAAAGTCATAAATACACAGAAGTTACCTACCTTGACTTCAATGGATGATCTTCAAAGGGAAATTGCCATAGCAAGAAATACAAGCGCTATTTAACTTATTTGGCCAGTGGGAAGGGTTTAATTGATATGTGTGATATTACTTATAAATTGTTGTAATAATCACAACAGATATGCAAGGGCACAACAACACTTTTAACAAAAATTTAAGAAACTTTTTACTCGCCTTCTACGATATAAAAACAGAAGAGTGTGTATAAAATTTTAACAAGCCAAAAATTACAAACAAACCCAAGGAAAAACAGACAGAAACACAACAATAAAAACAAACAACAACTACTACGACACTTAAAGAATAAATCGATTAATTGCGATTTCTTACGTAGTTGTCCTCTAATGTCTTCGTTGAAGATAATCGATGCCTGGAAACGATAAAGAGAAATTTTATATGATTTTTTATGTTTTAGTTATGTAAATCATAAGATATGAGTTATTGTTTTATTCTTGTTCAATATTAATATAAAGGTACGAGTTAAAATTTGTAAGGAAGAAAAAACACAACAATACCAAATAACGAAAAAGACCGTTTATATGCAAGGTTTTAAATTGTTTATTCATATGTCAAGGAAATATATTAAAAAACAAAAATCATTTTCTCATAGATACAAAGATTTAGCCCTCGGTATAGACAACGTTTTCTTTTCCAACGCAAATATCCTGTTCCGTAATCTGAGACCTACCTGCCAAAATAAAAATAGCGTGATTTTTTTTTTCAGATGATTTTAATATAAGCTCTTCCTTAAAAGAATCCTATCTGAAGAGCGGCAAATAGACGACAAAATAACCATTCTTCAAATCACATCATGCGATGTTGACATTCGACATCCCGCGAAAATAGCCCCTAGTGTTATATTTCAGGGTGAAAGCACTGCCTTATTTTCGGGGAAACACGGTCTAAAGGATCTATTTGGCTGTGCACCTTCCTGTGGTTAAATGATTTAGCAAGTTAGGATTCACAAACCATTGTTAGTGAGTTCGATTCTCACTGGAAGCTCATATTTCTGGCCTTGTTGGCAAACCTAAGCTGAGCTTACGTAAAAGAACTATAAAGAAGGTATTTGGAATGTGGACATGGATGACATTATATATATATATATATATATTATATATATATAAAGTAGATAGATAGATAGATAGATAGATATAAACGTAGAATGTATGCGATAACCAACTCTCAACACACACACGCGCGCCCTGATGGCACTCAGGTAGCTGAGTTGTCCACGTTATGCCACACTCCACTTAGACCTTACTTAGGACTAGACGGGTGGTCGGAGAGGTCCCCTTCCATTAATCGACTGGTCACGTCAATCCCTTGCACCTATAGATTTGCCCCAACCCTATTGCCCTTATTAGCAAGTTCCAGCCCTTTTTATCATATGCTATGGTGGTGAGGGTTTCATGTCCTGGGAATGACGTTAAACTATCTGATGGTGAGGTTCCAGATTTTTGGTTTGGGTAATGTGGAGCACCCCTTCATGACCATTGCTCCCTGGTTCACTCTGACCCGGAGTGGCAGTACCAATTAGGGTCGCCATCTATGGTTTAAATGAGGATTTTTTTTTAAAAAGTGAGTACCGTTAAGAATAATGTTATTTCAAACTTTTGTCGCATTAATACCACCGAGGTTGATATGCCGTTAAACACAAACAAATAAACAAAACCAAACAATGTACACACACCACACACACACACACACACACACACACAGAGTAAAAAATGAACAATTGTCAGTACACCAGCCACCACGATACTGTCAACTATACAGCAGGTACCCCGAGGCTGAACCGTTTCGGTCACGTGAATATAATACTATATATATATACTTATATATATAAAGTCGTCGGGGCGGCCTTTAAGTCCTCGGTATCAACCAATCAGCGGGGCAACAGGGTTCTATCCCCTTTTCATAGCGCTAGACCAAGGAGATCCTGTTTGTCTTAGCAATCTGAGGTTGGAGCGCCACACCTACCGTCAGCTCCTTACTTTCCGGCACAGATCCCGCTGCTACTCATACGTGATGTTGGCCGACGGTTGGTCTATCGAACTAGGGAACCTTGGGTTTCTTAGCCGAACATCTACGCGCTGAGCATACCCGACCCCTTTATGACACCACAATGATCCAGACGGGTTTTGTAAATAGTTAAAATCAATTCAATCAAATTCAATCAAAATATCAGTTCTTTTTACATCAAAATTAATCTAATAATTAGACAAAATTAAATTGAAATACAATTTAATTAACAAATTTGAACAATTAAGACATAAGTAATTCTATAAACCGAGTGCGGCTCAGAGTGATCATCCAATGCATTGAAAAGCAATGAAAGATGAGGACAAACGTCCAGAAAGAATCAAAAATACTATACCATATACAAAGTCTCAGCCTCGAAACAGTCACTATCTTTCCCTGGCTACTATAGCATCGCACCGACCCATACGAAGGGGCAGGGCTCTCTGAGCCATTACTGCACGTCGTGGCTGTTATGAACGGATTAGAATCTGGCCTCGGACAACCTGATAGAGTACCGTTAAGGAGATAATTATTCTTGAAAGGATTAAGACATTATATCCGTCAGGCCCTTGACCATTCTTGGTCATTGGCATTGGTTGACAAATCGACCACCCCAGGAGTGTCGCTGATCAATCATCCTCTGTACACCGGAGGTGAGAAAGAGTTTTGCATTTACCTAACTCCTCCCACCATGGAAATAATGGTTGGTTATTTGGGGGCATATGCAACCTTTTCGGGTCAGTTAAATGCCGACATCAAATCATTTTGATAAAACGATAAATAGATGGTTGGTTGGTCTAGTTTGTTTCACGGCATATCAACCCTTTTCGGGCGCATTTAATGCCGATCAACAAATCATTTTGATATTCAGTTTACTTGACGAACCTGCCTGTTATTAACATGGTTCCAAATTAAGTTTTGAACAGGCCCAGCGTGCTAAAATTTTAGTGAGTTAGTGGGAACTGTGCTCTGTCTTCATGGACTTGATGTTAAGCCCCTACCCCTGAAAAGATGTGATACAAGATCAAGTCATTAAGAGAGTGGTAAAACTGGTCTGAATCATTGCTACTCTGGTTATCTAATGAAGACTTAATGAAACCAGTCATCTCGTATCTATTTACGCGTAGTGGGGGGCGTTGTGAGAAAAGATTGATTTGTACCTATCTCCGCAGGCGCCATGACCGCACAAAATGCAATTTCAGAAATTTTCCCTCCTTTCTGGTTGCGAAACCAAGTAACAAACTATAACATATCATATATATATATATATCTACCCTATATATATATATATTATATATGAGTTGAAAAGTGGAATGTAATCCAACAGTAATGCTTGAAAGAATAAATAAAGGAAACTAAATGTTGATTGGTATAAAATGGTTTTACTGCAACTCCAATATTGGTTCTCGGTCGAGGTTTGTGAACCTACATACTTTGAATTCTATTTATCATTTAATTTTAAGATGAAAAAAAAAAAAAAAAAACAAATAAGTAATAATAATAATTAATAATAATAATTTTTTTTCCATTTTTTGATACCATACGCGCACACCACCACACACCACACACACTCACACACACCATTAAAACGAAGTAATATTTGACGTCAACATTTCAAACTGTCTACCTTTCCAGCGTTCTCTTCAAATTTCAACTTTTTGAACAGATGACTAAAACAAGCACTATCCAGTCTTCCTCATTATGTCTGTGATTAAAAATAATTACTCTTCCTTAAATCAACAAAAGCCCTGAGAAAGATCTAATAAACTTACCCCCCACCCTTTCCCTTTTTCTATTTAGACCTATGGTTTTCAAATTCTCTACAACCGTCGGATTCAGCTTTCCATTGTTCTTCACACACCAACCACACACACACACATATATATATATATATATATACGTTATTAGAGTAATACGTATATTATATATAAATTAGAAATTGTCTCGACTATTATATATATATATATACTATATACTAATTATATATATGTGTGTGTTTGATGTGTGTGGTGTGTGTTGGTGTATACTAACCCAAAGTCCAGATGAAGAATTTCTTCCTTACGACATATCGACGGTTTTTTTTTAGACTGTCGCAGTTTGCATAGAGCCAATGTGGCTCTCTATTTCTTTAGAGTCACAGAGCAAATTATAAGAAAAATATAACAAAAGACTCCAATAATGCACAAAACTCTCAACGTCTTTGTTATATTGTCTTACTTCTTACATACTATATATATATATATTATATATATAGCGCCCATCGGCCAACCGACCGCCCGGGCGTACATATATATATATATCTAGTGACGATAAATTGGCAAGAATTCGAATTCTCTCCACGTTCTGATAGCGAATTGCCATCAAAATGAATAGATATGAGTTATGTGTCCGATTACAAATGTTCTCTTTGCTGAACTAAGGCAAGAGCGTTAGATAGAACATCGCTCTCCAGAGAGCAAGGTGCTGACCTCAGACAATTATCAGTCATGGGATCGCCAAGCATAGCTTAGAAAAGAAAAAACCGAGGCAAGTACAACTTGGGGGTCGGTGTCACAGTGTTGATGTGAGGGTGGCGCCCACACACGGCCAAGATAATTATTTAGACCGTCCACATCGAGCTGATTCGACCGACTCTTAACGCATCTCGTATAAGTATATATAAGTATGTCATATAAATATATAATATATAATTATATATATATTATTATATAATATAATACGTAAAGTTTACCCAGACGTGCTCGTAAGGCAACTCTTTGGCCTTATTCTGGCCTTCTTATTATTCAAGCATGGTCCATGGTTTCCGACAATATCATATCTCCCCACATAGCGTATAACAGGGTAAGTCCTTAAACCCTTGTCTTTGACTTGGTATTGATGACATGGCACGTAAGATCAAAGCTTCGTCTGTCAATATTAGTTATTTACTGAGTTTACGCGTTAGATGGGCACAAGGCCAGAACTATGGGCGATTCCAATGAAAATCGAATACACTAACAATGGTTTTGCGATTCTAACTTGCTAACCATTATCACGCGACGTGCCCTTGTTAATTAACTAATTTACTTGAGGAGACTGGTTGTCCACTCAGACTCCAATGAAGACTATCAGCTAATTGCTGGTGTGAAAAATAATTAATAATAATATAATATAATAATAATAATAATATATCTTGAGATCCGTAATAAGAGTGAAACCATCCAAATGCAGTACTGTTGAGATTTCATTTTTGACTAGAGTGTTTTGCAAGATTGATTGATGGTTGAAGTTAAGGAACAGAGTATTATCAAACATAAATTGCTTAAAGAGTTAAACTTTACTAACATTTTAAAGGACTTAATTAAGATAGGACCGGTTGCACAGTTCGGCAGAGCGTTTCGGCTGGGTATCATAGGTTCTGGTTCGATACCGGCCCTGTTCGATTGTACCAGCGTATGATAGCACAGGACTGTTCGGTAGAGAAAGAGTGTGGTAGGTTTGCCACTCACCTCAACGCTAAAAAATTCTCCTTATTTCTAATTGGTCTAGCGCTGTGAAAAAGAAAGGGAGTAGACTCCCTCGCTGTCTGGTGATACCGTCTTAGGCCACACCGGACGACTTTTACTTACTATATTTAAGAGACTTTTATTCGCTGTAATATTAGATTCTGAAGTGGAGGTGTGCAATTTGAAATTGATTTTTCGCAAGGATTCGTGAAAGGCCGCGTACTTGATAGTTTAGAAGCTGCATGTTCCCCACTCCTAACCAACACTCTCCTGTCAATCAGCGCTGATGGCGTACCTCTTATTTCTGGCCACACCTGTTCCATACCATGATCAATGAGATTCGCAACAACTTTTACTTTGAAACCCACTCGATTCAAAACATACGAGCGGTGCCAAGGAACTGTCGACAAATTACGTCATTGACCCTGCGGACGATGAACTCTCCCCCGCCCCCAGAATTCTTAACTATAAATGGACACCTTACCACATTGTAAACAAATCGCACAAAATTTAACTGTACGATGTGATATTTCAAAGTTTCACTATTTCTTCACGTCAGACATAATTCTATTCAAATAAAGTCTAATTAATATGTATACTGAGTACTCTGCTCAATTATAATGAACTAACCATTAGTGTTTGTAACTTTTGCTTACAGTAGGATCACAGTGGGGGAGAGCAGCTGGAGCGGCTTAATTTTTGCCTAACAAGTTTTCCAAGTGTTACCAATTTTGTTTGTATTTTTACCTGTACATGATGGGATAGTTTCAAAGTTCCATATCTTTCACTAAAACTCATTCATCAAATAAAGTCATTATCACTATGTAGTAAGTCTGAGCACTTTGCTCAATTATAATGAACTAACCATCAGTTTTTGTACTTTGCTTGGGTGAGGTAGGAGAGCAGCTTAACTCTTTGCTACCAAAATTCCCCACGCTATACCAAATTTCGTGCGGTATTTTGGCAACAGGATTCAACCACCAGTCTCATCATGGTTGGTTCACTTCACAGACAAAGGAGGAGAGCGCTGTGATGAGCCACGTCTGCCCTACTATTTACCCTCAATCTTGGATCATAGAGTAATTGGGTACATATCTTTCAAGGGTATTGCGCAATGTGAACATGCAAGTAACCGAGCCATGATTTGAAGTTCGGATCGACGAGGTTCCATTTTCATGATTAAGCCATTACATCCACTTCCTGTCACTTTCCCCCCTCTTATGTATATCTTGGACTCCCTCTGTGTATATATGTTAATTCTCTTTTTTTTTGTTAGTTAATTTCATACAGCTAAGCCCGTAACTGTAAATTAGGTTAGAAAGGGTTCCTTTTCTTAGAAATCTTACAAAATATTTTTTTTCAAAATTTCTCCGGCGTATTTTCTTTGTATTTGCACTTTGCAAATTCAATTATCCCTAAATTCCAATTATTATCAGAGCTCAATAGTAACCCAACGGGTCACGTTTGTTTAGCTAATATACTATATAATATATATATATTATATAATATTATTATATAGGTATATATATATATTATTATGAAGAGAAAATGGAAGTGGAATCCGCGGTATGTCAGCGTATAGTGAGCAATTTGGAAAAAAACACAGTTAAAAAAATGAGTGGTAAGTTTGTTAGCCGACACCGCAGTGTTTCGATCTGTTAATAGATCTTCTTCAGGGCTTTTTGTTGATATAAGGGAAGAGTAAAAAATGTTATCACAGATATGATATCAACAAATTCAAAACAAAGGGCCCAAAGAAGATCTTCTATAACAGATCGAAACACTGCAGCGTCGAGCTAATAAACTTACCACTCATTTTATTTAAACCTGTGTTTTTTTTCAAATTTCTCACTATACGTACATACCGTCGGGATTCACTTCCATTTCTGTTCATATATATATATATTAATATATATTTATATACTTAATATAATATATCGTATATGATATATATTTACTAAACAAAACGCTGACCCGTTGTGGTTACTGATTGAGCTCTGGATAATAATTGGACATAGGATAATTGAATTTTGCCAAAGTGCAATACATTAAAAAAAAAATACGACCGGAGAATGTTTGAAAAAAAAAATATTTTGTAGATTTCTAGAAGCAAAGGAACTTTAACCTATTTAAGGTTACGGTGCTAGCTGCTATGAAATATTAACCATACAAATATAAAGAGAATTAACATACTATAAACAGGACGGGATCCAAGATATACATAGAAGAGGGGAAAGTGACAGAAGGATGTAATGGCTAGAGTCATTAGAAAATTGAAAACCGTCGGATCCCGACATTCAATCATAGGACTCGGTTACGCATTTCACTTGCGCTAATACCTTTTGGAAAGATATGTACCAGATACTCTATATCCAATTAGGGGAAATAGTAGGCAGACGTGGTCATCACAGCGGCTCTCTTCTTGTCTGTGAAGGAACAACCTTGAAGTGAGACTGGTGGTTGATCCTGTTGCCAAAATACCCAAGAAATTTGGTAATACAGCCCGATGAGGAAATTTGGAGGCAAAGAGTTAAAGCTGCTCTCCTACCCTCCACCCAAACAAAGTATCAAAAACTGATGGTTAGCTTCATTCATAATGATCAGAGGTGCTCAGAGTCATAAGAATAGGTGGATAATGGCTCTTATTTGAATTAGAATGAGTTTTAAGGTGAATAGATAGATGAACTTTGAAACTAGTCCATCATGTAGGTAAATACAAACCAAAACGTTGGTACAACTCTTGGGATGAACTTTGTGGCAAAAAGTTAGCGCGCTCACAGCTGCGTCTCCCACCACTGTGATCCTACTGTAAGGCAAAGTACAAAACAACTAATGGTTAGTTCTTATAATATGGCATGAAGTACTCAGATTACAATATTAAGTTAGACTTTATTTGGAATAGAATTATTTCGACGTGGAATAAATGTGACACTTTGAAACTATCACATCGTTACAGTTAATTGTGCGATTTGTTTTACATTGGTAGGTTCCATTTATATTAATCTGGAGGGCGGGGGAGAGTTCATCGTCCCGCAAGGGTCAACTGGACGTATTTATTGTCGACCGGTTTCCTGTGGCACATCTCGCTATGTTTTTGATCCGAGTGGGTTTCCAGTAAAAAGTTGTTTGCGAATCTTACATTGATCTTGTATTGACAGGGCTTGTGGCCAGGAAAAAAATAAGAGGCTTACGCCATCAGCGCTAACATTTACAGGCGAGTGTTGGTTAGGGAGTGGGGACACGCGAGCTTTCAACACTATCAAGTACGCGGGCCTTTCAGCGAATCTTGTCCGAAAAAATCAATTATAAGGAATTGCACACCTCCACTTCAGAAGGTCTACTTTAAACGCGAATAAAAAAGCTCGTCTCAAATACGTAAGTAGTCTCGTCGGTGTTGCGCATAAAGACCGGTATCGCCAGGACAGCGAGGGAGTCTATCCCTCTTTTTCACAAGGCATACGACCAATGAGATTTTTTTTAGCGGTTAACGAGGTTGAAGTGGCAAAACCTACCATCATGCTCTAACTCTACCGAACATCGAATCCTGTGCTCTCATATCGGCTGGTATCGAACCAGGGCCCGGTTATCGAACCAGGACCTTCTAGATTACCCAGCCGAACGCATCTGCCGATACTGTGCAACCGGTCCGTATCTTAATTAAGTCCTCTAAAAGTGTTAGTAAAGTTTTAACTTCGTTTAAGCAAGTTTATGATTGATATACTCGTTGTCCTTAATCTTCCCACCATCATATTCTTGCAAAACACTCAGCTTCAAAAAATGAAATCTCAACAGGTACTGTCATTGATGGTTCACTCTTATACGGATCTCAGATTATATTTTATTTTATTATGATTATATTAAGTTATTTTAGTTATCACACCCAGCATTTAGCTGATAGTCTTTCATTGGAGTCCTGGTGACAAAACAAAGTCTCCTCAAGTAAACATAGTAATTAAAACCAAGGGCACGTCGCGTCGGAGTAATTGGTTAGCAGTTAGAATCGCAAACCCATTGTTCAGTATTCGATTTCATTGGTATCGCCCCTACTTCTCGGCCTGTGTCCCACATCTAAGCTAAACTCACAAGTAAATAACTATATTAACGAAGGCTTCTGATCTTCGTGCCAATGGGTATCCGTGCAATTACAAGTGCAAAGACAAGGGGTTTAAGGACTTACGCCGTTATACTTATGTGGGGAAGGATATGATATCTGTCGGAAACCAATGGGAGCATGCTTGAAGAATAATAAGCCAGAATGCAGCCAAAGAGTGGCTTATCGATGCATCGTCTGAGGTAAACTTACGCTATACTATATTCTAATCTCTGATAATAATATATGATAGATAATTATTTATACTATACTATATATAACTTATACGAGAATGCGTTAAGAGCTCGTCGAATCAGCTCGATGTGACGGTCTTAAATTAATTCATCTCCTCAGTCAGTGTGGGACGCCACCCTCACACTCAAACTGTTGGACACCGACCCCCAAGTCTGACTTGCCTCGCGTTACTTTTCTTTATAAAGATATGTGCTTGGCCGATCCCAGTGATATTGTGTGAGGTTCAGCACTCTTGCTTCTGGAGAGCGATGTTCATCTAAAGCTCTTGTGCCTTATTTCAGCAAAGAGAACATTTGTACTTAGATGACACAAACTCATTAGTCGTATTCATTTTGATTGGCATTCGCTTGACGTTGGGAGAGAATGTCGAATTCTTGCCAATTATGTCACTATAGTTATAGTATATATTAAGTTACCTCATACTATAGTATATACTAAGTATATATATTATAAGTAAAAGTATAACAAAAGACTTAGAGTTTTGATTATATGAGTCTTTTGTTTATATATTTACTTATAAATTTTGCTCTGCTGACTCTAAAATAAGAGCACAACATATTACATACATTACACACACATAGCGACGGTCTAAAAAAAAATAAACTCCTATGTCGTAAGGAAGATTTTCTTCTCTGGACTTTTGGAGTTATACACACCACACACACACCACACACCACACACACACACCATACTCATATATTTATAAGTATATACGTATATATATAATATATTATCGAGACTTCTACCATATTATATTCAAATATACGGTACCTAGTATATAGTTATATATAGTACTATATATAGTATTTATCATAAGATGTGTGCATGTGGGTGCTGTGTGTATGTAGAAGAAAAATGGAAGTGAATCCCGACGGGGTTATTTTTGTTAAGAAATTTGAAAAAAATAGGTCTAAATCAAAAGGAAGTGGTAAGTTTATTAAGATCTTCTTTCAGGGCTGATTGTTGACTTTAAAGGAAGAGGTAATTAATTTTTTATCCAGAATAAATGAGGAAGACCTGTGATAGTCCTTGTTTATCAACTGTTCAAAGTTTGAAATTTGAAGAGAACGTGGAAAGGTAGACAGTTTAAATGTGACGTCAAATATTCTTCTTTTATGGTGTGAGGAGTGTGTGTGTGTGTGTGTGTGCGCGTATGTATTAAAAAAATGAAAAAAAATTATTATATTATATTAATGATTATTATTATTTTTTTTTTTTTTTTTTTTCATACTTAAAATAATGGATAAATTAGGCAATTCAATATGTAGGTCGACAAACCTCGACCGAAACATGATATTGGAGTTGATTAAACCATTTTTATCCAATCAACATTTAGTTTCCTTTATTTATCTGCTCAAATTACTGTTGGATTCAATTCCCCTTTTCAACCAAGTATATATGTATATACATATAATATAACTATCATATATATATATATATATATATAAAGTTAACCTTGTTCGCAAACACAGAACTAGGAGAAGGAAAATTCTTGAAATCATTGTCGTCGCTAATGCTCGGGAAGGTACAAATCAATCTTTCTACAACGCCCCCCAACTACGCGAATAATACGAGAGACTGGTTTCTTTAATCTTACCATTAGATACCAGAAGTAAGACAATGCATTCCAGGACCGGTTTTACACTCCTTAAGACTTGATCTTGTATGCACATTCTTGTCTCAGGGGTAGGGGCTTACAGATCAAGTCATGAAAGAAAGCACAGGTCCCACTAGATCACTTAAATTTTAGCAGCGCTGGGCCTGTTCCAAAAAAAAAAAACAAAAAAAAAAAAAAAAAAGAAAAAAATAATAACGTTATTATTGCGGAGACCATTTAAATAACAGCCAGGTTCTGTAAGTAAACTGAATAATCCAAAAATGAATTTTGATTTCGGCATTAAATGACCCGAAAAGGGTATATGCCGTAAACAAAACAACAACCAACCAATCTATCTTATCTCGTTTATCCAAAAGATGATTTGACTGTCGGCATTAAATGACCCGAAAAGGGTTGATAGCCCCCAGAAGAAACCCAACCATGTTTTCGAATCACATGTAGATTGAGGTTAGGTAAGTGCATAAAATCTGTCTCCCTCAAACCTTCCGTGTACAGAGTATTATCAGCGACATCTGGTAGGTCATTTTGTCAACCACTGCCAATGACCAACGAAGTGCGTCACCGGGCCTGAGAATACCATGCTTAATCTTTATAGAGATATTATCTCCTTAACGACTTAATCAGGTGTCCGAGGCCAGGAATTTCTAAACGTTTCACGCCCCACTTCAGGTGAATGGCTTCAGAGCCCTCCCATTTATTGCGTCACTAGTATAACAGGCGAACAAATTGACTGTTTCGAACTGAGACTTCTATATGTCACTCAATTTTGCATCTTTTCGGCACTTGTCCCTCATCTTTATGACTTGCGTTCAGCACTATCGCCGACTGATGTGATCACTTGCGCACGGTTTCTAAGGGAATTATTTGCTTAATTTCTATTGTGTGTAATTTAATTGTTTTAATTGTAGATTGTCTTACATTATATAGATTTATTTTGATAAAAAAAATGGAATAATTGATTGATGATGATTGATTTTAACATCTTACGAAAACCCGTCTTGATCATTTTGGTGTTCATAAAGGGTCGGGTTAGCTCAGTCGGTTAGAGTGTCTCGGCTAGAAACCAGCAAGGTTCCTAGTTCGATTACCAACCTCGCCAACACTACAGCGTTATGGAGTAGCAGAGGAGATCTGTGCGAGGTAAGAAGTACAGGAGCTTGACGGAGGTGTGGCGCTCGCACCCTCAGATGCTTAAAAAACAATTCTCCATTGGCTCTAGCGCTATTGAAAAGGGGATAGGACTCCCTCGCTGATTGCGTTGATACCGACTTTAGCGCCCCGACGACTTACATTAGTTATATATATATATATATATATATATCACGTGACCGAAAGAACGGTTCCAAAGCCTCGGCTGCGGTACCTGCTGTAGTGACAGTTCGTGGGCTGGCGTGGTTGTACGTGACAAATTGTTCATTTTTTCTCTGTGTGCGTTTGTGTGTGTGTGTGTGTGTGATGTTGTGTAACTGGATTTGGTTTGTTTATTTGGTTTTGTTTTACGGACATAATCAACCTCGGTGGGATCTTCATTTAATGCCGACAAAGTTTGCAATAAATTCATTCTCTTAACGGAATTACTCACTTATTAAAAAAAAAATTCCCTATTTTTAAACCATGATGGGACCCTAATTGGTACTGCCATTCGGGTCCAGAGTGAACCAGGGAGCAATGGGTCATGAAGGGTCGTCCACATTCTACCCAAACCTCAACCAACAAATACTGGAACCCTCACGGATCACAGATAGTTTAAACGTCATATCCCAGGACATGAAGACACCGATCAGCCACCATAGACAATCATCCGATCAAAAAGACTAGGTGCGGAACCATGCCTATAAGGGCAACTAGGGTTCCGGCAGGCAAATCATATAGTGCAAGGATTGACGACCAGTCGATTAATGCAGTGGGAACCTCTCCGACCAACCCGTCTAGTCTAAGTAAGAGGTCTATAGTGGAGCTGTGCACTATACGTGGACCAACTCAGCGTACCTGATCGCCATCAGGGGCGGCGCCGTGTGTCTGTGTTGAGGATGGAGTATCGCATTACATTCTACGTTTATATTCTATTCTATCTTCTAGTCTATCTATCCTATTATATATATATATATACTATATATATTATAATATAAGTCATCCATGTCCACAGTTTCCAAAATACCTTTCTTTATAGTTCTTTTATTAAGCTCAGCCTTAGGTTTGCCACAAGCGCAGAAATATGAGGTTCCAGTGAGAATCGAACTCAACGTAACAATGGGTGTTGTGAAGTCTAACTTGCTAACCTAACCACAGGAGGTGCACAATAGATCCTTTCAGAACGCGTGTATTCCCGTAAATAAGCAGTGCTTTCACCCTGAAATATAGACACTAGCGGGCTATTTTCGGGGGATGTCGAAAATGTCAACATCGCGGCAATGATGTATTGTGAAGAATGTTATTTTTGTCGTCTATTTTGCCCGCTCTTCAGCGTAGGGGATTGTCCTTTTAGGAAGAGCTTATTTAAATCATTTCTGAAAAAAAAATTCACGCTCATTTTTTTATTTTGCAGGGTAGGTCTTCAGATTTACAGGGAACAGGATGTATTTGCGTTGGAAAAAGAAAACCGTTGTCTAACGAGGGCTAAATCATTGTATTTCTATGAGAAAATGATTTTTGGTTTTTTTTATATAATTTCTTTGCTATGAATAAACAATTTAAACCTTGCATATAACACGGCTTTTTCGTTATTTGGTCATTGTTTTTTTTTCTTCCTTACAAACAATTTATTAAACTCGATACCTTTATGATTATTATATTGAACAAAATAAAACATTAACTCATTTCTTATACGATTACACTAAAACAAAAAAAATCAATATAAAATTTCTCTTTTATCGTTTCCAGGCACTTCGATTATCTTCCACGAAGACATTAGAGACACGACGTAAGCAATCGCAAGTTAATCGATGTTTATCCTTTAAGTGTCGCTAGTAGTGTTGTTGTGTTTTTATGTTGTACCACTCTGTGTTTCTGTCTGTTTTTTCTTGGGTTTTGTTTGTAATTTTTGTGGCTTGTTAAATTTTAATATACACAAACTCTTCTGTTTTATTTTCGTTAGAGCGAGGTAAAAAGTTTTCTTAAATTTTTGTTAAAATGTTGTGTGCCTTTGGCATTATCTGGACTGAATTGTGATCTAATCAGACAATTGATAAGTGAAATATCACACATATTCATTAAAACCCTCCCACTGCCCCAAATAAGTTAAATAGCGTTCATTCATTGATATGCAAGTTTCCCTTGAAAGACATCCATTGAAGTCAAGTGAGGAGCAGTTCTGTGGTAATTATGAACTTTTTGTTTAGAATTAGGTGTCCCAAAAAAAACAGAACCACAATTTTGAAAAAACTTGTCAATTTAAACCCATTAAAAAATAAATTCGTGTTAGCTTAAGGTTGGGCTTAGTGTTTAGAGTTAGTTAATGGGAAAATAAATAAATAAATTTGAGTTATGATTTTTCTGGGTCACCCTGTACGGCTGACCAGAGAACAGAACCAATATTTATTTATTTTCCCCATAAAACTAACCCGTAAACCCTGACAAACCCTAAACCCAACCCTAACCCTAGTTTATTTGTTTAATGGGAAATTAACAGTTTTATTACAAAATATTGTGGGTTCACTTTTTTCTGGCGACACCGTAATTTTATTGAATTTAAAAGTTCATAATTACCTATACCTGTTATGTATAAAGAAAACTCGTGTAATTATGTGTCCAGTTTTTCCTCTTCTTTTTCCCCGTTGGTCATTGCAATTGTACTCCATCTTGGCTTCGATTTGGCCATTTAGTGTGCTTGTCTTATACGCTACAGTCTCTTGCATGAATTGGCATTTCAAAGTACATAACTTTAATACTTTAGTCTTTCAGACGACTGAAAGGTTTGTCGAAACCCTTGCGAAACACTTCCGAACATTGGGCTCAAATGTTTAACTGTGAATGAAACAGAGAACAACAGGACTGTGAATTTATCACGTTACTGAATAACCCGAACATTGAGCTTTTTAATCTGATGGACAGAGTACAACAAACGATATTAAATAAATCAGAAATGGGATTGACGCGCGAAAGAAAGACTAGTGACGGAGAAGAGATTAGCACAAAGAGCGAGCACTTGACAGAGAAGAGGAGGAGACATGACGCAGGTGCAGTGGGGTGAGTAGGGAAAGAGGAGAAAAAGGTTAACAGGGAATATAAAACTGGATTACGTTTATAAGGAGCAGGAAAATGCGGAAGACAGTATCGAATTGAGTATATCACTAGTATAACGTACCTAAAAAAATATATATCATCAATATTCAAAATACATTACTCCAGTCTAATAATATAACGTATTATTATATAATCAATGGTAATCATTATGGTTTTCTACACCTCATTACATGAAGTGCATAACTGGATATCAGATTATTCAGATAGAGTTCAATTGGTTAAGATCTTAAAAACACCAGTCGTAGAAAAATGGTGAGATAAAAACCGTAATCTTCATGATAACGCTAAAAACATTACTGGTTTTTAAAAATTCAACCCATTTCACGACTGGTTTTTAAAATCTTCAACCATTCAATCTCATCTGTGATTGGGATTACCATTGAAACTTCAAAAGTTGAGTGTTAAAACCTAATATTTACCATCTTGATCGTATAATCTGCTCTGCTATTCTTAGCCATTGAGCACCTTTTCATGCCAACTACTTATTCCTCACTCTCTTTCAGACTGTCACTATTCATATTATATATAATATATATTAAATTTAAATAAATAACATACAACTAATACAATACCCATGAATATACGATAATATTATATTATATTATTCATAAACAAAATGGTTCCACCACTGAAGCAAGACACTCTATTCCAAAAGCCCTCATGAAGAAGGTCTTAGCAGACCGAAAACGTTTCATCCCGTCGACATCACTACCAAACCAACATAAACATCCTATTTCTACAAGACATCCCGTGTTCTGCTCTACCTTATCTCCACACACAGGACACACACACCACACACACACAACATCACATAATATACAATCTACCTATATACAACTATATATATATATATAGAGTGATATAATTATTATATATTATATATATGTTGAACAAGGTTTGTTTTGAATGGCTTTTGCCGATAATTTTTGGGGAGAATAAGTTGCTTAATTGGAGTCGTAACTAATTTAGAAATTAATTATTATAATGGAATTAGGCGGAATACCTATTAAATGTATGGGCTAAACAAATCGAGAAAAATCAATCTCTGTATGTACATTCGGCCTATTAGGCCTCAGTCAGCAAGCGTAGAGATCGGAAGACCGCCTCTGGCGGTGATTTGAAACCGGACTGTCAAGCTAGACCGGCCGATCCCAAACCTCAACACCTAAACGAACCTTAGATTTATGATTTGTTTTAGAGCTAGAGTAACATTACACTTCTAGTGAACTTTCTATACGCTATATATATATGATATTGGAACATTTCTAGAAAAAACAACTGAGTTATTAGTTTGCTGACATATCTGTTTTCGACCTTTAATACATACATATACATATAGACAACTACTATTATGAAGGAAAAGACGGAATAATTTAAACCGTTAATCAGCGCAGGGTCACAAACGGTTTATTTAGTCCGTCTTCGTTCATAAATATGATTGCTCGTTGAAGAGACCGCTCTCTCTATTACAAAAGTGTTCGAAACAGCCGTGTCCAGCAAATCTCATAACATCAATTTGTTATTTTTAAAAAAATTCAATCGCATACCTCTCATTCCCACCTTCCCCACTTATTCATTCACACTACTAATAGCTATATTATAATACGAATACTATTATATATATAACGTTATATTAAGTATATGAGAGTAAGACAATACAAATACAATGCGTGTTATATTGGCTTAGCCGACAAGTTCTGGTCGAGAATTATGTGCTTAATTTCGCAAGTCATTACTTAATTTTTCGAAAATTAATTAAGTGAGGTAATTAATGAATTTAGGCTGGCATATCTGTTCAAATGTCAACTAAACAAAATCGAGAAAGAAAGTCAATCTGCTGTTGATATACTTTCAGCCTATTATGCTCAGTCGCAGCACGTTATAGCCCACAACAGCTGTCTTGGCCTGTCTATTCAAACTCTGCTTGATGACGGCATTCAAATTAGGCCGAACATGTACTATCAGAGATTGACTTTTTCTCGACTATTAGATTTGTCTTACATCATTGAACAAAATAGGCCCGCCTAACTTCATCTCAAATTATCAATTAATTAATTTTTCCAAAATTAGCATAATGGACTTCATCGAAAGAGCACCGAATTTATTACTTCCCAATTGCTTTCCGTGTACTATAATCTCGAAAAGGATTATACCTTTACATATGAGCTCGTCCTTTTAGTGAGTTTAAATGATCACTGTATTTATACATACTGGATTCCATCAATATAGTACAGTGGATCTTGAAAGTCAAATTATTAGAATAATCCCATTACTACCAAGTTTTGGCATAATAAATCATATATATACTATACTCTATATATATATAATATAATATGACTTCAATTATAGCACATATTCCCAAATATATCTATATGTATATTATATAAGTATAATATTATATTATTATATAAGGGCAAAAGAAGGAGAAGATAGGTGTGTGGGTGTGGGTGGGTGTGTGTGTATTGAAGAGAGAGAGGAGAGAGAGAGGATGAGAGGAAGAGAAGGGACAGAGAAGAGGGGGAAGAGGAAGAGGCAGAGAGGGAGAGGGATACGGGAGAGATAAACAGGGAAGATTAAATGAAGGCCCAGTGTGCCCTACTATGTACCCAAGTTGGGGATACTTGGAGAGTCCATGATCCAGGCACGATTCTAACACCCAAAAATTAGAAATCTAGATCCAATGCAAAGCAACATACACAGTTTAAACTAGGGTGTGGGTATTAAGTAAGTAAAAGTCAGTCAGAGTTGCCTAAAGTCGGCTATTATACAGACAGCGGAGGGATGCTCTATCCCCTCTTCACTAGGCGCTAGACAAGGAGATTGTTCTCTTTATTAGCATATGAGGTGGAAGCATCAGCTACCCTTCAGCATCCTCTCACCCATTCTACCGCACAGATCCATGTGTCTACTCATACGGCCGGGACGTTTGGCGAGGGACACCGGTATCGAACTAAAGCGTAACTCCTGATGATTATCTAGCCGAACGTATCTTACCCGACTAAAGCGTAACTGCCCTTAACAAAAACAATATAATTGGCATGAAAATTAAACAAATGTTTCTTTTTACATCTGTGGTGGAACGCAACAGCTCCCTCAAGCTTTTCTTTACTTTACCGACAGAATCCCATGTACTACTCATACGCTGAGTGGCGAACGGCACTAGTCTCGCAGATTTATACTATTGAATAGCGAGTTAGATCCTCGCCGCGATCACCCGTATGTGCGACCTTTCCGTGTCACCAACCCTTACTTCACAGGGTAACGGGGCATTTACTTTGCTTATTAAAGGGCATAGCATCCGGGGTTGATAATGGTCTATCGCCAAACCAAACAGCAATACAGTCTCCTCGGCCATGCACTCCTAACTTTCTACGTATGACCACAATAGCGACTTCGATCACGCCATGGATGCCCCATAACGGTGCGACTTTGTGTGTCACACCCTATCACAGGGACAGGTTGAGGTAATAAAAGGCAGCTAATCGTGGGGTAATGGTTAGCAGTAGTCTCGCAGATCTATTATTAAGAACTACGCGAGTTCGATTCTCGCTGGAGTGCCCCATATGTGCGAATTCTATGTGTCACACCCTCCTCATTGGAACAGAGGTGAGTTACTAAAAGGCCATCCCTCATGAAACTTAATGGCTCTACAAACTAGTCTGCGCAGCTTTACATTACTACTAAAGCGAAGTCTGAGACCCTATCACCCAAACCTGCCATCAAACCTATATGCGCTCGATTGACCTACACTGTCTCATCCATCACCGGCCCGTCCCCAGCTTGACAGACAAACAATACTTCCCCTTCTCTATTCCACTCAATTGTCCCATGCGTACAGGAGCAACTCACTATAACAAAACCGAAAGGTATAAGAGCGACACCAAAGAAGAAAGAAATGCGAGAACAGAGATAACAACCGACGAGAAGATAGATCTGAAGTAGACTTGCATAAACAGAAAACTGAGTATAGGTAGATAAAGACGTAGATAGAAAGAAGAAGATAGAAAGACTATGATTATGAACAGATGGAAAGAAGAAGATAGCAATTAAGATAGATATTGAAAGACATGAAGTGGAGATAGATAGATAGATAGATGAATGCATATGAAACAGACTAAGAGATACGATAATCAGATAAGCATATGAATAGACTGAGAACTAGATAGATAAGAATGATAGATAGGAAAAAGACGATAGTAGATAGTAGATTTTCGACAGACTGAGACATAGATAGAATAGACTCATGAAAAGAATGAGAGATAGATAGAATCTAGATCGATAGATCGATAGATAGAGAAGACACCACGAAGCGATCGAAATGACAAAAGAGACCACCTAGCTAGCATGAATATGTCTGAGATCCTGGAGAATAATCACGCAGTACCCCAATCCAGGACCGACGCACTGGCGAACTGCCCCCAAACAAACTACCACTGCGACAAAAGATACACAACACAACCACACATACACCAACGATACACCGCAAGCACAACACAAAAAAAATTTCCACCAACAATGCAATCTTGAAAACACCGTAGTATATGTAAACCATGTAATTCTATACAAAACTTGCTTGCGATATCTATACGAAAGGGACAAATAAATAAAATGCATATATAGAAAAAAAAAGAGCAAGGAATAATTGGATTCCTGTCCACAACCAGCAAAGCAAAGACAATTCAGAATAGGTTAAATGTACATTAAAATCGCAAAGGAAAAAAAAATAGGTACGTTGAACAAAAAAAAACCAAAAAAACGCTGTATGTAACGAACAAGGACTGATGGCCCACAACTGGTGTCTCAATAGGATATATACGTAGGCATTAAAAGAAACACAGAGAATGTGTCAATTTGAATAGAAATGTATATAGAGAACAAAATATCTAAGAAGGATGTATGAAAAAAAAACGGCATGAAAGCACGGGATTAAAAGGATCCAGAATGAGTCGCAGCTTCAAAAGACACCTGAAGAAGACCGGAGGGCTTATAACGACCAAAACGTTAGTGAAAATGATAGCCAAGAAATTAGGACAGATGTATAAATACTAATACATATTCTAGGAAATCTAGGCAAATTAAAATGTACTCTCTCTCTCTCTAATATAAATATATATATATAAATATAATATATATAAATATATATATACTTATATAACTGAATTTGTGCTCGAAACATTTACGTAGAAGCAAGGAATTAGTTGATGTAATTCCCAACTTTTCAAAATTTGACCTGATTTGCGGTATTCTATTGTCACAAGGTTTCAGCCGTTCT
The DNA here is from genome assembly GCA_023376005.1 of Doryteuthis pealeii. NCBI lineage: Eukaryota > Metazoa > Mollusca > Cephalopoda > Myopsida > Loliginidae > Doryteuthis > Doryteuthis pealeii. The sequence continues at coordinate 9,310,584 of CM042179.1, read as the reverse complement.
ACCCTACGGTCCTCTATCAGGTGCCCTCATACACACACACACACACACACACACACACACACACACACAAATATATATATATATATATTAATATAGTATATACTACATTATATAGTTTATTAATGTAATCTATTCCACAACGGTTTCAGCCCGATGTCGTATCCTAACGGTTCTTTCACGTTTGCCTCATATATATTCTCTAGTGTATTAAAATCAACGCTCACATTGAATGATGTTTATAAATTGAAACCGAGTAAACTATAATCTAAAATAAAGCTGTTGTAATCTTGTTTATTTTTTATACTTGCTGCCTCTTAAATTTTCGTATTGGGTTTTCTACATTTAACGTATTCAATTCATGACATAAAACTTAAATAACGGCTGCAAGTAATAATATTGTAATGAGACCTTTAGAAGAATAACATTAAATCATTACCCGAAGGGGAATATCCTTAGAATAGTTATGGAAATTCGTAAACGATGAAATAGGAATGGGGACACGAGAATTAACCTCAGCAAAAAACTACAAGACAAGGCATAATGGTCACTCAAACTGATGAAGAACATGTATTTCAAATATAAATACTAAAATAATCTCATATACTAAAAGAAGAAAGAAAAAAGAAGGAAGAAGAAAGAAAGAAAGAAGAAAGGAAGAAACGGAAGACAAGAACAATAGTTACGTATTCCACTCGGATTTAATAAAAAGGGTTACATTAGAAAATATTTAGCGGAATCGAAACACTATAACTGTTCTTTCATTTCTTTTATCTTCTGTTTCTTCTTTGTTCTGTTGTTTCCTTTTCCTTCTTTTGTCTTTTTTCCATGTTTCTATATTTGTTTCTTTCCTCCCCTTTCCCCTTTAAATTTTCTTTGCGGCGACGGTACATGATTACATACTGAGAATAATTTGTGGGAAACTCGAAGGTAACCACTATAAACTTTCCTTTTTCGTTTCTATTTCCCTTTTACCTTTCTTTTTTCTTTTTTTCGTTCCTTCTTTGTTCTTTCTCTCCTTTTCCCTTATTTTTTCGTTCTTTCCTTTATTCTGACTTTTTTTCACTCCTTCATTTTAGATTTTTTTTTTTATTCTATTCCTTATTTCGTTTCTTTCTTTCCCCTGTTTATGTTTTTCCTTTTTCTTTCGTGCCAGAGTTTCTTCTTTTTGATTTATTTCTTTTTCCTTTCTCTTTCTTTTTCTTATCTTTTTGACTATTCGAATAAACAGTAATTTATTGAAATGAACTGGGATCTGCCTTTATCTACGCGATTACAAAAATGTTTATGACGTTGGAAAAACGACGACAAGTGGAACAATAAAGCGGCTTATGAAATAAAGGCTGGACAAACAGATTAGCGGCAGTACTAAACGAAATCTGTCCAAGTACAAAGAGTTATTTTCATAAACGTGCCTAAAGGCTGAAAGATCCAAGAGCTAATTCATATGGAAACACACACCACACCACAACTCACACACAACACACTCACACACTCCCACTCACAACACACATACAATATATTATATATATATATACTATATATACTCCTATATAAATATATACAATTGATGAAGGGGGCTTGGAATAATCGACAGACAATGAGTGATGCATAATATAAGTCAACATCACCCACTCTCGACTACAATATGTAGAATTTCCGGCGTGGAGTAAGGAACTGGTAGTAAAAGCTGAAGAAAGCCCGATAGTCTCAACAACTTCAGCCGACAAATATAACTACACCATTTCTTGTTTAGAGTGTCTGTTCTTTCGATTCCTTCTATAGTTTACCAGCCTATACCACATATATACGCTATAGATATAATACATAATATATATATAACATAAACGATAATACTAATATATATTCCATTTATCAAAATTTCTAACACACGTGTTTCACTCTCGTCACGCTAGCCATCAGTACTTTTAAAACAACCCAACCACACACACACCACACACCACACCACACACACACACACAAAATATCATAATATATATACATATGTAAGTATAGATCGTGAAGGTATCTAAAACTAGGTAGTAAGGGATGATTCTAGATGTATTTCGTAAATCTGTTTTTCCAATCTCACTTTCATAAGCTGCATGTTCTCACTTAGTCGTCGTTTTTCCAAACGTCCATAACACATTTTGTAATCGAAACGTAGATTTAAAGGCCGATAATCATCAATATCATCAATTTCAATAAATATGCTTTGATTAGAAATAGTTAACAATAAGATAGAAAAAAGGAAAAGAAAAAGAAACTCAGATAAAAAATCCAAAGAAAAAGAAAACAAAGTAAACAGGAAACACGAAAGAAAGAAAATAGTATACGAACAAACAAAGGGGAAAGAAAGAAACGAAAATAAGGAACAAGAAATAAAAAACAAATCCCTAACAAATGAAGGAGTGAAAAAAAGTCAAAGAAACGGGAAAGAAAGAAAAATAAGGGAAAAAGGACAGAGAATAAAACAAAGAAGGAATCAAAATAAAAAATAAAAAAGTAGAAAAAAATAATGAAAAAGACAACAGGGAACTCCCAAATGAGACCTAGAATGTGAACGTCGCTATGTTAAATTCTTAGAGCTGGCTTGTCAACTGAATAGTTTTCCTTCATTTAGACTAGTTAACCCTATCAAGAGCCCAACTCTACTCCCTCCTATATACTATGGTCTGGCGCGTGTGGAGAACAGATAAACATTCATACCTTGTTCCAAGAGTATTCAATTTCCAAGTGAAGGAACGAGGCCATACACTCGAAGCCTAGTATATGATTTCACCTATAAATCTTCCTTGGCAGTGTGGTTACATATTTGGCGTTTCTGTGCCTGCTCGTAGTAAAATGGGATAGATGGCGGTGAATGTAGGTTTTGCCTACATAAGGGCGTGATTATCAGTATACTACATGTTACCCAACACCTCGGGGAGTAGGATGTGACACATGGTCAATTTTTAATGTGTGTTTGAGTTCTCCTCTGATGTCAACCAAGGTTAATGAGCCCAGAGGTTGACCCAACTATTTACCATAGCTGGATGGGGAATAGTTAGATTCATACCTTTCCCGAGGGTATTATACTATTCGATAAATGCAACACAACCTCGTCAGGATTGCAAACTCAAGTCACCATGGTTCAATTTCCTACGAGCGATAACGAATACACGAGCGTCCCCGCTACACCACAAACAAGCTATATACTGCATAGTAAAGTTCGTCGGTGCGGTCCTAATGTCTGGGTACAGGCCACGTCTTAGCGACGGGAGTCTATCCCCTTTTCGAATAGCGCTAGACCAAGGAGATCTCGCTGATTTGGACGTCCTACAGAGGTGGCAGCGCCGCACACCTATCAACATGTCTCCTTACTCTATTACAGCACAGTTCCCTGCTGCTACTCATTACGCTCGAGTTTGGACAGGACCCGGTAACTTCCACAGAACCTTGTTGGTTTCTAGCCGAAACTCTCTACCGACTGAGCTAACCCGTTTTATCGCATACTTATGTGGATTACTAGCAAATAGTGTGCACCCTTCGGTTGATGCACAAGCGTATTTAGTTTGAGTGTAATAAATTATATATAGTCAAATTACGAAAACTAATTTAGAAAATGATTACAATCCGAGGCGGTTATAATCTGAAAATATAGAACAGCTTTAAGATCTAACTCTTCCATCCATGATTCCATTCATCCACCTCTTTCATTCTGTCCCTTAATCTTATCTAGTTAGTAAGAGAAGTATCTCAATAAAATTTAAAGCTTCGTCTCGTTCTTATGGATTTCTGTTTAAGATTTATTGCAATGAGATTTTTGCTCAGATTCTTTAACGAGGAAAACCCAAACATATTAGAAAATACAATCAACGTAAGCATTATATTAGATAAAATCAAATTTAATATTCCAATATCGCAAATGAACAACTAAATCAGATTATCACACAACTGAGAAATAAAAACGCATCTTCTGTTGCAACTATCATAAACCTAACTTGCCATGTTCAGAGTAGCTCCAAACAGTATTAATAAGACACAACAATTTTTCATTCAAAATATGAGGTTTAATAAAAATATAAATTCTATTGGTGCAATTGATGGTTCACAATAACTACAGTGGAATTGTGACTTGAGTAGGATTATAGTTTCGGTTACAGACAGACAAAACACACTATTCTCCATTATAATAGATATGCATTACAATCCCGTATATATTGCATCATTCGGATATTATGCGTGTATAGTCTCTATAGCTAAGCTCATGAGAAATAGGCTATTGGGATCTGTTAAAAAAAAAAAACGGCAAGGTTCCACTAAGCTACCAATTGCAGCCCGGCGATCATAAATTCTCATGCCCCACACATGAGAACCTACAGAATATAAACAAAAACAAAACAAAAAAAAACATTATCTACCGCAGCGGAAGAAAATACTTAAAATAAACTCCGCAGGTGTAAGAAGACTAACTGTTACGGGGAGGAAACACGTCACTCTTCAAAAACAGCGAAGAAAATCTGACTATATATAAATTTAAGAGAAAGAAAACCCAAAATTATTGAAAACCGTACATAGTACAGACAATTAGATTTTTAACAAAATATAGGGACATAACGAAAGTAGTAGAAATCAAAGGGGGAGGGACCTGACGTTCAGGTATCAGCATTACGCGAGGAGTCTATCGCTTGTTAAGTGCGCGCTAGGACAAGAAGATTTTTTTAGCCTCTGCGACGGAGCGCCAGCACCAACAATCATTCCTCCATTTTACCCGCACCAGATTTCTGTACTACTCTATACGACTGAGTTGGCAGAGGCCAGTATTCGACCCAGAACTTTTTATTCCTTTAGGCGAACGCATCTACGCATTAAGATAAACCCGACCCTCACACAAGAATACTGCACCTTGAGGTTTCTCCAGCCGAACACTCTCTACACCGACTGAGCTAAACCGACCCTGTCTCCCGACATAAAATAACCCAACAAGTGTTGACATGCCCGTCAAATCCACCACCTTTAAAGGACATTCTAATTTCTCTGCAATGACGTCCGTTGTTAATGCCATTATGAATTTTCAATATTATAGACCATAATTATGGACCAAACCAACGTCATTATAGGCCTGCTCATTCCTGACCGCAAACATTTCGCAACTCCTGACCCCGGCCACCCCCTCTCACGAAAGAATGAAAAATTGTTATGTTTGATTAAAACAAGTAACCCCGGAAGCTAACGACTCCAGATTTACTTGTGAGTGAAATGTGATTAACTTTTGTTGTTGATTAATCTCAAGTTTCGTTAGCTTATTCACAATTTAGCCTTGTTTATGTGCTTCGTATCACACATCTTCAGAGTAAGAGGATGGCAATATTGCACATTGGAAAAAGCATGGATTGCTATCGAAAGGTTATAGATCATAAGGAACTCTGATCTCTGTGATAAAATTAAATGGGGAATGGCTTCAAGCTTGAAGCCCATAGCAGTGCTACTGTATGGCTACACACTTGGACAGAATGAGATTGTCAACATACACGTTTGAGAAATGCATGGATGCTGTCGAAAGTTATAGTTTGTTTTGTTTTACGGCATATTCAACTTCATGGGTCATTTAATGCCGACTAAAGTTTTGGGATTTGTAGCGGTAGGTTTGGTAGAAACAAATGAATACATTTAAACTATTGTTTCAATACCATATTTTTTTAGTACAAACCCCACTTCTTCTAGGAAATGTAAAATCCTGGTCATATTTCTCGTGAAAGCTTGTTTTTTTTTCATACTTGCCTTCCGGAGTATCTTTTCGCAGCTAGATCAAAGTCTATACACTTGTCGCGAGTATATGTTTCACTGTAAATTCTCTCTGGCAGGTGATGTGCATATTGGGGGTTCTGTGATCTCTAGTAAATGATGATGCGCGTCTGTGAAGGTGTGGCCTATAATAAGGAACCTGATCGTATTCTGACAAAATTAAAACGGTCACATTCTTACAAAGCTGTAGCTGTAGCTGTACTTACTGCTGTGGTGCACCACTTAGACACTTGACCGAAACGACTCGGAGAAAAAAAAGCACTATGGGAACTATACAAGAATCGTAGGGGTGGCCCGGGCGGGGCCGGCCCTTAATGTCGTATAAGCACACAGCGAGGCGAGTCTATCCTCTTTTCACAAGCGCTAGACCAATGAGATTATTTTAGCGTGCTGAACTGTGGGGGCGGCCAACCTATCATCAGCTTCCTCACTTTTACCGCTCATAGTTCCTGTGCTGTACACATACGCGAGTGGCAAAGGGTCGTGGTATAGAACCAGCGAAACCCTTTGTGAATTTCCCCAGCCGACACGCTCTACCTATTGTGCTAAACCGACCCTACACAAGCGTTACTGTGTGTTATTGAAAGAAAAAACATCCTGGAAGCACACCCTACGTCAACAGTGGTGTACGACCAGCTTACTCCATCCAGGCGTAATTACGCAATAAGACAGCTAAAACAATAAGGACAAACTCAAGTTGGTCATGTCTTGTGGATCCTACGCATTAGACACACCAGTGTAGTCCGATCAGTAAAAACTACATTCATCAGATCTGTGCCGATACTGGATGCCGTGTAGAGAATTCAAGCGCGATCACTGATAGGACGGATGACGAGTAGGAGTTAAAGGAAACCGTGCTATCAGACGATGATGATGATTGCTTCCTTTAAGATTTCCTTTTATAATGGAAGCCTGAAAATTTAAAAAAAAAATCAAACATATGTAATAATTTTTTTTTTTTAATTTAAAAACTAACAATCATTGCTTGTTTGGATTTGATTCCCGGACTGTTGTCCTATTTATTGTTACGTATACACAAACGTTTTCAGGTCGATGTGTCCCCCACCGGCCTTCTTCAGGTGTTGTACTTGTCGAAACCTCGGGAACCATTGTCGTGCAAACTCGGGGACCTTCTGTTGAACTTGGAGCTTCCGTGTCGTAATCTTGGAGCCTTCCTTGTCTAATCGGGAGCCTTCATGGAAATTCGAACCTAATAGACTGTTCTCATTCCGCTAACTATTTGCTGGTACAAGGTAAACGTTGTTGAAGAATAATTAAAGTTCCAATTACCGTCGAACTGGAAGACAAAGGCAACAAAACGGTTGTAACTCAAATACAACCCGAATGTCACAAAGCCTACTGCAGAATGACAGGATATTTATAAGACTCCAACAATGTCATTCAAATCAAGCAGTCAAACAGCCAATAGAACTTCAAGGAATGGAATGACCAAATCACCCAAATTCATGAATGCGGTCATTCTTGATTTCTATATACCAACTGTCTTGGACACTGCTTAAGGTACTTAGTTGCTGCCTGTTATTCAAACGCAAACAGTAGACTTACTGACTTTAATAGTTGTGTATATAATAATAAAGATGAGGACAGCAGTCCAAAAAATTCTAAATAATACAAAGCCTCAATCTAAAAAAATTCTGACCAAAAAATTCTTGCCGAAAACGTCGTGCATATAATAATAAGATGGGACAACAGTAAAAAAAATACAAATAATACAAGTTAACAAGCCTTTATCTAAACATTAAAACAACTGAATCATTATTAGCTGGTGTTCCTTCTTTCACTGTGTTTACTTGTAAAAATCTTTGTAAGCGTCATCAAATTATTAAAGGAGTATGTCTGTTGGGGGAGGGAGGCTCGTTGTGCGTCACATGACAGTCGCAGAAAGCCATTCTTGGCATTTTTTTCCATCTAGAACGTCTAAACTACAGAAACATCTGACTTCTACCAGGGATTGGTAAAGCCTAGTAGAGACAATAAAGTACCCCCTTAGGGCATATCCTTTTGGGTATCATTTTGGCGTGGCACAAGACAGTCACAGAAACCCATTCTCGACCTCTTTTTGTCATTCTAATTTTTGAACTACAGAATCAAAACGAAATGGTCCGTTAATTATCTGATGTCGGACAGGGCATGACATACGTAGGTAATTACTAGCCGTATTAATGTATAGGTACTTAAATATACATATTCTAATGGTGAGAGGATATTCCTTATCTGAGGTGATGACAAGGCACAACATTTGAACACATGCAGTCATATCTATGAATTTAAACGGAATTGTCCATTATTATCTGAGGATATGTAAGTATTTAAATGTAATGTACTATATCGTATCCGGCATTGCAATCTTGGAAGACTATATAATATTGTGTCCCTGAAGTTACAGCGCCTCCTGTGATGGTGAAGTCCAATGTTCGAAAAAACAGCCTCGACTACATATGTCGTATGTGAAGATTGTCCTACAGATGTTGATGTGCCGGTGCTTTGTTGCCGTCGCTTTTCTTCTGGATCTCTTAGCTTAATGGTGTTGCGCCAGGGTGACTTCAGAACATGAAACTCTATTGAATATATTATATTTATATTACTAGCAAAATGAAAAAAAACACCCTCTGGGCGACGTAGAATAAATATTGCCTGAGGGGATGGGGGTTGAAAATTTAATATCAGAGAGTTTGTATCATAAGTAAAAGTAAAATCACCAAATTTATTAAAGGAGTATAAAAATAAAATAAAATTTATTAAAGGAGTAAAAATAATAAATTTATTAAAGGAGTAAAAAACTAAAAAAAAATTGAAATTGAAACTTAGTTCTGATAACTTTAAATATATTTAAAATAAAAACAAATTATATAGATAGATAATACCAGTTATGCATTTATTAAAACTTGTTTTAAAAACCCAACGAGGACTGTCGAACATTGCATGTTCAAATTTTGAGTGTATTTATTCTATGTTATGACGTTTTAGGTAGTGTGACTTAATCAGTGACGTCGTTTTTGTTACAGACAAAAACCGGAAGCGAATCTCCATTATTAATAGATTTTGTTGGTTTTTCGAAAATTGTTTTTAGTTGTGTTTGATATTCTGCATGCAAGTTTTCTTTTAGAATTGTCTTCATAGTTTTTAAACGTATAATTTTGTGATATTCATTGTTTTGGTTAATATCTGTGGGAGAACTTGATGTGTATACATTGAGCATATAATAAAGTATGATTCCACTTAGATAGATGGGATAGCATAGGCATAGAGTCATCAGGCAGTTTCTCGCCTGACATGTTTGAATCTAGCACTTGATCAGAAGATCGTATAAGTGAGAAACTGTCAGTTACCAAGCTCCGTTGACTGTATGATTACGCTATCCTACTATATATCTGTTCTATCACTTTTATTGAACACACACACACACACGCACACACACCACACACACAAACACACATATACATATATATACTATCATTTATACTTATATAATAAAGAATAACATTTTCTTTTCTGAAAAAATCCGTTGCAGGCCACCATGAACGGGTTAAAACTTTTCTGATTGAAAAAGAGAATTTGTCTATTTATTGAATTTGAAGTATGTCTTTTTTTTTTCAAAAAACTGTTACACTAAGATATACGTGATTGTCGCTGACGAGAAACGCGTGGCGGATGTGCTTATGAAGAAACGACCGCATGACTTTTTGGAACATCAATGTTTTCGTTTTGAATTCAAATGACTTTCAGCTCTTCTCTCGATGAGTCCGGAGCAAAAACAAGCTCTGAAGATGATTATTATAAGCGAAATAGTGTTCAATATTATCTAAGAATATGATATAAAATGTTTTCATTTTAACAGCATTGTGTGTTTTCATATCCTTTTATCTATACTTATACCGTCGGATTCATTTCCTTTCTCATAACTTATATATAATAATATATATATAATATATCATTTCTTGACCACTTTCCTTCTATCTATACAGCATATCGTCGGATCCTAAACCCATCCACCCTTCCTTCATATATAATATATATATTATAAACACACGTGAAGGGATTGAACGCAGACATCGGAATTCTCCGTTATTATAAATATTTCACAGAAGCTGCGCTATCGATTAACAACAGAGACAAAAAAGCCGTTAAAACAGGAATAGCATTCATTTGATAAAGGGTATCTAACGAACCCGAAAATTTATGACAAAAATAATATAATAAAATATACAGTGAATCCAAATCTCCATAATATCGAGTTAATTCATTTATATATTTTTAATGCTTCGTAATAACGCCCAACTAAAAAAAAACAACATTTTAATATATATATATATATATATTTATTTATTATTTATTCAATAATAAATAATTCAATAAAAAATACAGCTCTTACGAAGTAATTTGAGCCCTCAATAATCTTTTCTCCAATAATAATAAAAATTTAACCTATTATATATATATATATATAGTATATATATATATATATATATACGCAGATGAGTAGCGCAGGGATCTGTGTGGTAAAAGTAAGGAGCTGATGGTAGGTGTGGCGCTCCACTTCAGATGCTAAAAAACAATCTCCTTGGTCTAGCGCTAGTGAAAAGGGAATAGATTCCCTCGCTGTTTGGCTGATACCGACTTTAAGCCACCCCGACGACTTTACTATTATATATTATATATATATATATATAAATATATATATATATATATATATATATATATATATAAAGCTTAACATCGGCCAGTGTATACATGTGGTAGAAATAGATCTATAATAGTAAAATGACCGATTTTAAACTTTTTATATACCTATTATATTGCTCTGTTCAATAAAATTGAACATCGACTCTCAACTTGGATCTGAAATACTTTCTTGAACTCGGGTTACCATTTCCTACGATGATAAACCTGCTCGCCTCCAACAGAATGACAAAAAGAGAAGAATGAACGCTGCGTCTCTTCTAACATTTAAATCTTGAATTATCTTCGGCGTCATGGATATAAAAAAGAGTGCACTACCGAAGCGTATACACCTTTTTGACATTTTCCAAAAGACGTATAATGAAGCATCCAATGACATTAAACATTTTCTTGGAGAAGACAAAGCAAGACATGTACGCTTGTTTACATTGCTTATAGAGAAAAGATAACAAATACAATGAGCGCAAATTAGCTGCATATACGAAATGTACCGATCGTCTGTATAAAAGTTCAAACTCTCTCATGCGCATGTCTGCGAAATACGCGTAGGTTGTCTGCATATAGAGTGACGGTGACAAGTTAGTATCTCAGACAATTGATAGCAGGAACACCTTTGGTTATGGGTCAAGTTAGGCGTAGCATACTATTTACTTTCAAATATATCCTGACCTCCCACCATGTCACACTAGCAGGGTCTTTTTTTTTTTTGATCAAACTGGTATTTACATGTGTCCCACTTTCACACGATATGGCACAAGGCCGTTTTATGTGGGCCACCCACAATTCGGGGTGGTAGGCAGAAAAATTGTGTCGATCCCTTCGGCATTCCCCCTCTAGTGGGGCGCCTCAGGAGCTGGGCAATAAACCCAACCCTGCCCCTTTAAGTACATGAGGCAGGTATTGCCTGGAGGACGGCCCTCTGGATCGACGCTATTAATTTAGCATCCACCGGTCCAGAGGCCGAAGCTCACTGGACCCCGTCCGAAGGACGGGGGGTGGCAGCTGTAGGGGCTGGGACTTGTTCTTCAATGATAATAGATCTGCTGAGACTAGTTTGCTAACCATTGCATCATACAGGGATACTTTCATCATTCAAATTGGTAGATAATTTATATCCCTCTGGCTCGCTTCCCTTATATATCTATGCATATATTATGATAGGTGTTATTGTGTTGTTTATGGATACACACATATACATCGAATTAAATTTATATCCGAAAACAAGGATATATCATTTTTTTTACAATATTCAATATATGTAAAAATGTATACGCAAATCTTTATATGTACGTTTGAGTTCTCGACTTTGGTTGAATCCTATTAACGAAACACTTGATATCATCCCCCTATATCTATCTATCTATCTATCTATCTATATCTCTATATATATATATATATATAATAAAAAATATCTATCTATCTATCTATCTATCTATCTATCTATCTATCTATCTATCTAATATATATATATATATATATATATATATATAATAAATAAGATAAATTAATAAATAAAATAAAAGTAAATAAAAAAAAAATAAAATTAAGACAAAATAAGATAAATGTAATGCTAAAAACAAACAAAATAGAATCTCGCAGACTCTATAATCACATCTTTTGATAAAATTAAGTTCATTCTAAGCTCCTAAACCAACACACACATATATTAATACACACACACACACAATTATGTTAGCAATACACCGTAACACACAACAGGATAACAGCCACCTGATAGACAGTAAATTACACACCCGCACCCATAAACAACCAAGCAATATCTGGAATGTTAATCTCAGACCATATCAATAAAAAAGAGATCAGATGATCCTGTTAATAAACAGAAAAACAACCTTACTTAGAGGCAAATCAAATCTGGAATAATAATTAAAATAAAATAAAAAGAAATGATCAGACACACAGATAAGCACGCACGCACGCACGCACGCCAACACACACCACAACACACACACACACACACACACACACACACCTTACACACACATGCACGCACGCACACACACATAACAAAACCGCCCAACCACACACACACACACACACACACACACAGAATTGGAAGACCCGAGACAGAACAAATTGAACAACTGCTAGGACCACTTCAGTTTGAGTATTCTTCTTCTGATGGGATTTTTCATCCAGAAATATTAAGAATAAAATGACAGGTTAATAAACAACATCATAGTTACCTTCTTTTTTCTTTCACTTGCATTGTAACAGCCTTCAAACCAACCCACAAACCAATATATAATATATATATATATCTATATATATACAGATATATATATTGTCCATTCTCCTGCAGATGTTCTTCCCACGTACATAATCGATGTATTACTGAATTCTTCCAAGTTTTGTCCTTCTTTCTTTTTAAAAATATAAACACGTAAAACAGTTTATTTCCATAACTGTGTCGCTATCAACCACAAGAAACGTAGACTAGGGCAGCCAGAAAACTGCTCAGAGTAAAAAACCGGAAGTGGTTTTCCGGAAACGAAATGGCAGCCTCCATGTCAGCAGTAAATAAAAAGTTCTTTTCGGGGATGCGGAAGAAATCATTGTTACAAGAAGAGATGAGTCGAAAAAGAATGGGCATGCAAATAATTCACAGCCTTTCAGTAAAAATAAATAAATAAAAAGAATTGATAGCGATACATCAACGGATGAAAATGTCTATTCAAGGGAATCTAAAAGTTGGCGGAGTGATGTAACTGTCGCTATCAGCCGGACAACGAGGGAGTCTATCCCCTTTTCACTTAGCACTAGACTAGGAGATTTCTTTTCTGTCCGAGGTGAGTGGCAAACCTGCCAAGGTGGGTGTGAAAACTCTAATCGTATGAAATAATAATAATAATAATAATAATAATAATAATAATAATAATAATAATAATTATTATTATTATTATTATTATTATTAAATGAAAAAGTTATGGAATATGAAAGTGAAAGTGATACCGATTGTAGTTGGTGCACTTGGAACAGTCCCAAAAGGATTAGAAAAGGGCTTGGAATGTTTGGATATCAGAGGAAGGATTGAGACCATTCAAAACACAGCACTGCTGCAATCTGCCAAAATACTCAGAAGAGTCCTGGAGACCTGAGGAGACTTGCTGTCTTCAGACTCTAGTGAAAGGCCATCAGCTAATGCTGATGTGAAAAATCGAAAGGAGTAAAAAATAATAATAATAATAATAATAATAATAATAATAATAATAATAATAACAGAGAACTTGCCGATCACCGAGTAAAAGGCAAAAGAAAGCGAAAAGATAGACAAATACTTGGACCTTGCTAGAGAACTAAGAAAACTGTGGAACATGAAGGTGAAGGTCGTGCGTAAGAGTAAATGGCGCCCTTGGAACGGCCCCCAAAGGCTTGGAAGAGTTCGGTGGTGAATGGGAAATCAAGAGGAAGAATCAAGAACATTAAAATGACAGCATTGTTAAGCTTGGCTAGAATACTCAGAAGAGTCCTGGAGATCTGATGATACTTTCTGTCACTCAGCCTCCAGTGAACCACCGGCTAAGGCGGGTGTGAAAAAAAACGGATGGAGCGAAATAAATAATTATTATACAGGAAAAATAAACAATCTCAACAAATCACCAAAGTTATAATAATTGTAAATACTAATCACCACGGTAATAACCTCAAGCGCAACATCAGCATTAGACATAACTAAGAGGATACTCGTACCACAGAAAACATCGCCTCCTGACACTCAATCAACACACCCACCCACAACACTGTCATTCACTACTCAACCCCAGAACACATCTTCCATGTGACACCCACCACATGCACCCCAAAACCACACATAACACACACGAAACCTACATGCATAGACAAACACAAATGAACACAACGTACGTACACACAGACACTCAAGGGAACATAGTGTCAGAACAATTACGACAGCGCACACCACCAACACACACCCCCGAACACGCTACACCGCAGCAAAGCACACACTCGCCACCCGACACAGTACCCACGAATCAACAACCCATATCACGATGCAACGGACACCAACTTGCCACACACATCACACCATCCTCACACACCACCCTCACACACCGCGACACCACAAAACACTCACTCTCTCTGACTCACTGCTGCAACGTCCAGACAGAGCTCAACCCACCCCGGCCCTCGAAGCCCATGGTCTAACCGACCGCTGCCAACTGTTCCTTGTCACCTAATAAATAAATATGTAAAAACGCTTTATATATTATCTTATTATATTCAGTAAACCAGCTCTATTTGTATATGCAGCACTTCTACCAAAAGTACTGCCTTTGGTACACTATTCCAGCAAAACGCTGAAACAGTGACCATCTCTACAACTATATATATAATATATGGAGTAGGAGGGATAAAGAGAGGTTTGGGCAATAGCTACACGTGCTAATAGGTGCCAGGAATTCCGATGGATAAGTTGCTTGTTAGGCCAACAGCCATGTTCTTCGTTTGTGGACCTTCCTTGGCTTACGTTTGGATCTTCGTTTTGTCAGCTTTGTCACATGTATCCTCTCATTTTGTGGATATAGTTTCATTAGTTGTCTTCAAGAAACAATAAGTTGACGAGTCAGATATTCTTTAAAATACTGTTTGCAGAACAAGGGAATATATTCAAATGTGTTGAGTTTTGAACAATTTAAACAACATTTCACATATGTTAGAGACTCCAACGCAATCTCCAATAATCTTCATACAATGACTTTGCTATACACTAAGATAGCAAATTGCAAACCTAACAAGCCTCATCATGAATGATCGACTCTGGGTTCAGGCAGGTTCGGTAGGCCGACAACCATCAGTTACCACTACCCAGAGCGCCCCAGCAGTATCCTCCACGATACCACCAGACGTTTGTCGGATTGAGCTGCTCTGAGTCACAAATATAGGACTGCCAGTATCCACGCTGATTGCCGGTAGACCTTTTCTCCTGAATCTTCTTTCTGATTTCAATGTCACAGAATGTAATGCTGTAAATTTTCTCTTGTAATGGTTGAATTAAACAGCCCAAGACCCACCACCAAGCCACACAAACCCTGCTCTGCCTTAAGCACCAACAACTGTTTAAGGCAGCAACTACATTCGCTCACACTACACCTAACCATCACGACATCTCAACACATATCCAGATTTCTATAACTATATTTTGCATTTTATCTGTGCAAACGCTTCTACATATGTGAATTCTGGCTCGTGTAAAAAGACTGTTGATGTTTATTATTTCAATTGTTTCTGACTATGTTTTAAAAAAATACGTCCCATTCATGGTATTTCGCTTCATGAACCTTGATTAACTACGTATTTCAACATCTAACATTTTATTTCCTTACACCTCATTCAGAATCCGCCACGACGCCCACAACGCTATTGCACATTTACAACAGACAGAATAACAGCCAATACTCTCTCTCCCTTCATCACCCACCAGGATACACTGACACACGTGAGCTTCAACAGGTAACTCATCCGACAAACGTCCCTCGACTCCTAAAACATATGACAACCATCAACCCCGTCCCACACATCGACCGACCGCACACCAAAAACCAACCGCCAAACAATACCCAACAACACGGACCCACACAAACAGAACTACCCCCCCCCACCCTGTGATGTCATGGTGCTGTGTCGTGTTGCGTGGCCTTTTGTTTTTTGTGTTTTATCTAAACTGATGTCAGAATCTACGTCATTGACTTAAGTAAACCACAATCAAGTCGTCATTATGAATCCGTGCTGAAATTTTCCCAACTCAAAAATACCATGCCGCTCATTCAGTTTTTAATAACAACAATTATATTTAATAGAGTATATTTAATAGTATATATATTATAAATACTAATATATTCCAATAATAATTATTAATATAATAAATACTCATATATCAATACATCAGTACGTATATCTAATCTCATAACTATATTATATATTCATATTTCAATCCAGTATCATATTTCAACTAGCGATTATATATGTTATATCAACTACCTTTGATATACCATCTCGATCAAACATACGCCAGCAATAGCATAACTAATATACTTATAAATAATATATATAAGATATATAATATAAATAATATATAACTATAATATATATATATATATATTAATAGTATATATTTCATCAGCACAATATATATCAACACCAGTATACTTAACCTTTGATAATAATACAATTCTTCGATCAACACATACGCAGCATACATTTCAACAATTGGAATTAAATTAGATAAATTTATAACTTGTATTACTTCTTTATTCCGGAAAGCACATGTTAATGTTGTAGCAGTCCTTAGGAAATGCACTCCGTCGACCCGAGTTCAATCCATAGGATGAAGACTGGTTTGATTCACCATAGTGAAAGGTAGGTGAATCCAAATTCTCCCTCAGCCTATGCGGTAATAGCAGGGAAGACATGGCTCTTATAACCACTGCAATAACCACGTCTAAGGACGAGGAACCTTAATTCAAACCTGTTAGACTCGGATTACGACAATTGACATTGAGTCACATCCTGTTCGGTGCGGCACGGAGTTAGACAACTACACACACAACACACAGACACACATAGAAACACACATGCAAAATGTGCTCTTATATATAAATCATGATACTAAGGACATACATGAAAAAAATATGTGTATTATACTGTTTCATTACATCTTCACCTCATCTTTTTGGTGCAAGACGGGCAAACACCATAAACAAAAAGCACGGAAATTGACCACCTAGACAATGCTACATCGCAGAACAGACACACCAAAGCTCGACGAAAGCAATTTTGTACACAATCTCTCCCAGCAGACGCAACCATGACTTTAAGCCAATAAATTCAGTAGTTAAAATATACCAAGTCATACAAACATCAAAATGGAATCTAAGAAATGGGAGGATCAGTTCTACCACATGGTCTACTAACATACCTAAAACATGGAATCCCTCACGTTTGCATATACAAATTCTGGAACCTCCTGAACGGAAATACATGAACAAGGAGACATCTAATAAACTGCTCGGAGGTACAATGCTTCAACAAAACATGCGCTAACATCACGCCACCAACCTTATAACGCATCCGCTAACAATGGATCCCTCACATTCACAACATCTCCCAGCAACAACCACACAAATCGCGCTTGTAACCCTTATCCTCTGTCCGACTCTCAAACACATGTAATATCCCACCCCCTTATCTCTCACAACCATCCATATCCATGAAAGCACTAGGGCTATTGTTGCTGTACCGAAATTTACCCCTGACTATTTCGCCTTACAAACGTGGGTCCACCCATTTAAAGAAAACTTTGAACAGGTCACATCAACTGAACTTAGAACTATGTGTAAGGTCTTAAGAGTGTACTCTTCACTGTGTTTAGATAAGACCTGAACACTAGCCTCACAATAAGATCAATTTGAAATAAAAAACTTTTGACTTCCTTTTTAATTCAAGACATTTTAGCAAAATTAAACTCAGCTAATGAACTAACAAGAAAGCACAAAATTTTTTTCTGTTTTTATTTGTTTTGCTTCTTTTTCATTTTAGTCAAGTCCTCTATATGTCGAGCGGTGAGGGGACAAAAATCAGGACATGAGACACAAGAAAGCAAAAGAAAAGAAGAAAAAAGGAAGAAAAAAAGGAAGAAAGAAAAGGAACAATTTTCCAGCTGCGAAGCCTCAAGTTTGTTGATTCTTGGCCCTCAAAATCACAGAAGACAAATATTTAACTACAATCCAGATGCGTCGATGACAACGCAGGAGAAAATTAATCTTTTCTGTTTACCTAACACCAACAAAACGACAACATACCTCACAACGCAGTCACCACAGCAATACGGCTTGGGCCAAACTGTAAAACAAAAAGGGTAATATTTCTATTTGCTAAAAATTCCCATGAAATAGATATGTTAATCCTTCCTTATAAACATGATTGTCTATACTTGACTCTATAATAACCTCATATTATCACGCTACCCCAATTTCGTGTTCGGCACTTTCATATTAGGAACGGGTATTCAATTGCAATTCACCGTATTCGCGCGTTCAGCTAAACATCACTTTGTTTACATAAAGTTTGAGACCTCTAGTGAAGTTCATTTCCGCTTAGAATGGTAGCAATTAAATATCTGCCTATACTTAGCAGCTGACTGTGGCCGTATGGGTAGAGGCATTGGTGAGCATTAAGTTCGTTCGGCTCTCGAACCCCTGGCAGAGGTAGCTGCTAAAAAACGGTATAACTGCACTGATGAGAGGCCTCTCTCTCTCTCTCTCTCTCTCTCCTCTTCATATATATATATATATATATATATATAATATATATTTGGGATCATCTATATCTCTGTATATCCACAATGAATACCCATGCGATGCCTACCTATAGATTGTCTACAAGGATTATTTCAAATCCCTAAAACAGCTCAAAGTAAGATAATTAATAATTAATATATATAAGAGAAATATTTACACTTTCAATGAGAAAGAAAAAGTTAAACCATATTTGGCTATATTAATTTATTTTATCTGAATTAAAAAAATGAGCCCAGTTTCATCAGGCAGCTATTACATAATCAAGAGTAAAAATTCTAGAATTATACTAGAATATACCAATTGCTCTGCTGCAATGGCATACCAGTACATCTTAGATTATTTTCAGAGAGAATTCTTCTTTTGAATAATTAGTAATTTGAACATCTTATTTCAAATAATTTTGGGATATTATAATATTATTTCTCTTCCATTGTATCCGATGATGACACCATGCAAATATGTTTTCTCTATTTAACTCGACTTGCCTGGATGGGTCTGCCAACGCCTATATGGATGTAAAAGTCCTTCAGTTTTTCTCTTGATGTTGTCTTTGTACCTTGAGGCTTTGGTCTAACGATCCACATGATCCCTCTCTCAGTTAAGAGTACAGAATCTGCTTTTGGCAATCTGTCATTGCCAACTTTTTAAGTGGCCAGCCCCCTAACAATATATTATATATATATAATATATATACTATATATATATTATAATTAGTATTACATGTACAGAATTATCTACTCGAGTTTCACTATAAGGATCATCAGGGTAATTCCACTGAATCATCCAATATTGATTTAAGTACAGTTGCGGAAGTTATATATAATATATATATATATATATATATATATATATATATATATATTATATATATATAGGAGAAAGTGGATATGCATGTGAACATAAAAATATGAAAAAATATGAAAAATATGTATTCATTTAATTGAAAATATACCAATGTTTTTTTTTTTGGTTTTTTAAAATTCAAGCCATCGTTTCAGATGACGTTAAAATCAGATAACGAATGATCTTCATACGAAAATAGTTAAATCTTCATATAAAAAGACTCTGTGTTAATCCGGTCTGGTGGGAGGTCAGGAATTTTTTTCCTACTCATAGCACAACGCCAGACACATATGTCAATATGTATAAATTTATGTATGTTTTTTAAAAATTTCTCCAAGGAACATTTTTAAATGTTCTGGAATCAAAGTGTGTGTATCTGTATAGGCCTGTATAGAGGGGTTTTGGTTTAAAGTTAATCTCGCAGATCCCCATTATTCCTGAAATGCGAGTTGAATCCTCGCAGGATTCCCATTAAGGTCGCTCTGTAAGAAAACCTTGCAATTAATCAGTCTGGTGGGGCATCAGAAAAGAAATGGGCACCATCTGGTTACAAACACCACTACCCCCTAAGACGATGAGAAGGCTGAAACCCGATATCCTTTCAGGAATCTCATAAAAAGTATATAAAGCCTCATGAATTATTCTTCATCATTTTCAATAAAGTTAGCTGTCTGATGAAACTCATGTTACACACAGATACCTGTTGGCAAAAATACATCTATAACCGTTAAATTGCCGTCGATTTTTAAGCTTTTTCTTTACCATAAATATATATATATATAATTTTAATTTATTATTTTATCATTAAATTTATATAATATATATATATGTATGAGAGAGGAATGTTTTCCCGGTAAAAATATTGGGTTAGTCTCACATATCTGGTTGGTTACAGTTTTACCTGGGTATAAGTCGGCGTTATAACAAATATAAAAGCAATTGCCAATACATAAGTCGATCGATGGCATTATTGTAGTGTGTACAGAAATATCCTACTCCAGTTTCACCATAAAGATCTTCAGGGTTAAAATCCACTGAATTAATCAAATATTCTCGATTAATTCAGTGGATTTCACCTGAAATCTCTTAGGTGATTCCTGTACACACGCTTATATAATATATATATATATATATATATATATAATATATATATATATATATATTATATTTGTTTATAACTATACATATTGTTATATTGTTAACAATATATCTACTTATTAATCTTTCAGTCATGGAACTCCGCTGTGCCGGGGAATTTGCCGCCAAAAGGGACAATGCCAATGCGGCTGGGCGTGGCTTACGGCTCAAAAGTAGCAGGTAAGACGATTCTCTGTCAAAATTGTTCCTCGATAAATCTCTCTCTTTCTCTCTCTGTCTCCTGTGTCTATCTCTGTCTCTCTGTCTTAGGCACCTGCAGCGAAATCGCTCTGACGCACAGCATGTCTCTTTTTTTTTTACTGTGACGCACGGTGGATTATTCACGTGAAATGTATTGTTGCAGAAATAAACGGGGGTCCGTAAACAGACACGCCAATGCGTCAGGTACATTTAATACATGTGACATGCATGGCGTCATTGTCAGGGGCATGAGATGAAAGGCTCTGCAGGATACAGTGTTATGATTTTTTGTATGTGTGTATGGTTGCGTGCGCCGCTTGTGTATGGGTGTGCATGGGTGTGTGTATACGTGTGCATGTGTGTGTGTGTGCTGTGGCCTCACTGTATGTGTGTGTGAGTGCGTGTAGTTGTGTGTATGGTGGCTGTATGTGTGTGTATGCCGTGTGTATCATGGTGTGTGTGTGTGTGCGTGTGATTCGTGCCTGTGTGTGTGTGCGCACCGGCTGTATGTGTGCGTGCGTGTGTGCGTGCTCCACCTATCGATCACAGTATCTCTTGTTACAGGTAGAATTTTGGTTTTTTGACTATAGCTATATCATATTACGGTCGTGAGTGGGTTGACTTTGGTTATTTACGGCACCGGAAATGCATCGGTGTATAAAGTCCAACTTCCGGTTTACGTATGGACATTCTCTTAACATCAATGTCCTTGGAAAAAGCCGTGAATCAACCATTCCCGATATGTCAGCTTAGAGATTTCTACTTGCCGCTAAAACGCCTACTACTATTTAACGCGCTGTATCCCGAAGAGATAGGAAACGACAGTCGGTACTAAAAAACATCCTGTCAGGAAAATAATGTACATCTCGACGAATCTACTGTTATGGGATTAATTTTATTAACCATTTGTGAAATAGTTTATAAAATAATCCCTCTCATGTATATATAAATTAATATAAAGGGCAGTTTGTGTTATGTATGAACGAAAAGATAAACGAGTAATACAAAGTAAATATAATACACATTCATTATCTCCAGATCTTGCTTTTTGAGGCAAAAAATATAATAAGAATTGATTTATATTCGTGAAGATAATTAAAAGATAAAATTAGATAGCAAAAACATGGAATTTCTTTTTTTCCGTTTTTTTTCGCATTTAATACTTTCAATAGGAACATTCGATTTTTCGTTTGCGGAGTGTCGTGTGCACTTTTGTTTCTGCATGCCCCCAGGTTGTCTTGCAGGAAGCGATCTTAATGGGGGGAATCCTTATCCGTCGTTTGTATAT
>CM042179.1:9280691-9288194 GCA_023376005.1 Doryteuthis pealeii | reverse complement strand
AACTTGCTTTTGATTGTTTCCCACTTAGTCGTCGTTTTCAACGTCATAGAACATTTTTGTAATCGCGTAGGATAAAGGCGTTAATCTCAGTTTAAAATATTATCAATTTCAATAAATATGTTTTATTAGAAATATTTAAAAAAGATAAGAAAAAAGAAAAGAAAAGGAAAAGAAAAAAATCAAAAGAAAAAGAAACAATTAAAAGAAACACGAAAGAAAGAAAAAGGAACCAAAAATAAAAAAGGGGAAAGAAGAAACGAAAATAAGGAAAGTAAATAAAAAAAAATCTAAAATGAAGGAGTGAAAAAAGTAAGAAAAGGGAAAGAAAGAAAAAATACGGAAAAGAGAGAAAGAACAAAAGAAGGAAAAGAAAAAAAGAAAAGAAAAGGAAAAGGGAAATAGAAAGAAAAAAAAGAAAAGTTATAGTGTTTGATTTCCCCAATTATTCTAATTTAATCATTACCCCCAAAGAAATAAAAAGAGGGGAAAGGGTAGGAAAGAACAAAAAAGAAATGGAAAAAGAAAAAAAGAAGAAAGGAAACAAAGAACAAAGAAGAAAAAGAAGATAAAAAGAAAGAAAAAAGCCGGTTATAGTGTTCGATTTCCCCAATTATTAATGTAATCATTACATCACAGGAAATAGTAATTATTTCTTTCTTCCTTTCTCTTTTCTTTCTTTCTTTCTTCTTTCTTCTCCTTTCTTTTTTTCTTTCCTTTCTTTTAGTATATTGAATTTTTTAGTATTTATATTTGAACATGTTCTTCATCAATTTGAGTGACCATCTTGTCTTTGTATTTTTGCTGAGGTTTATCCTTTCCCCATTCCCTATTTCATCATCGTTTACGATTTCAATAATATCAGATATTCCGCCTCGGGTAGATTATGTTATTCTCTCAGAATTTTCTAAAGTTCTCATTACATTATTATTACTGGCAGCGTATTTAAGTTTTTTTATGTCATGAATTAATATTAAATTAGAAAACACCAACGAAATTAAGAGCAACATATAAAAAAAAGAAAAAAGATTACACTTATTTTAATTATAGTTTACTCGGTTTTCAATATAAAATCATTCATAGGATTGATTTTAATACACTAGAGATATATATGAGGCAACTGAAAAGAACCGTAGGATAGAACGGCTGAAACCTTGTGAATATGATTACCTATAATAAAACTATATATATATATATATATATATATATGTGTGTTGTGTGTGTGTGTGTGTGTGTGTGTGTGTGGTGTGTGTGTGTGTGGTGTGTGAGGCACCTGAAGAGGACCGTAGGGTAGAACGGCTGAAACCTTGTGAATACGTATTACCAAAATCAGGTCAAATTTGTAAAATAGTGGGAATAATACAATTCTCTTCTACGAAATTTCAGACAAATAAAAGTATATTATATATATATATATATATATATATATATATATATATATATATATATATCATATAGTATATATAGTATATATGCCTAGATTTCTTAGAATAGTATTATATATTTATACATCTGTCCTAATTTTGGCGATCATTTTTCACTACGTTTCGGTCGTTATATCCTCCGTCTTCTTCAGGTGTCTTTTGACGCGACCTCATTCTGTTTCCTCTGTTAATCCGTGCTTTCAATGCGTTTTTTTTTTCAATAATCTTCTTAGATATATTTTTCATATACACTTCTTTCAATTGACACATCTCTGTGTTCTTTTAATGCCACGTATTATATCCTATTTGAGACCAGTTGTGCCATCAGTCCTTTCGTTACGTAAAGCGTTTTTTGTTTTTTTTTCTTTGTTCAATCTACCTAATTTTTTTTTCCTTTGCGATATTATAGTAACATTTACCCTATGTTCTGATATATCCTTTGTTGCTTGGAATTGTGTGGGACTGAATCCAATTATTCATTGCTCTTTTTTTCTATCATAATGCAATTATATTTATTTGTCACTTCCGTTTATAGAATATCGCAAAGCAAAGTTTTGTATAGAATTACATTGTATTTTACAATATACTGTTTTTTCAAATTATTGAAATTTTTTTGTTTTTTTTGTTCTCGTTTTTTTTTTGTTTTTTTTTCTTTTTTTGCATTTCCATTGAAATCCCATTGATTTCCCATTTATTTATCCACATAATACAAAAAACAATATCTATCTATCTATCTATCTATCCCTTCTTTTCCTATCTATCTATCTATTCTATCTATCTATCTATCTACTATCTATCATTCTTTTCATATCTATCTATCTCAGTCTGTTTCAAATCTATCTATCTATCTATCTCATTTTTCCTATCTATCTATCTATCTATCTCAGTCTTATTCATATCTATCTATTTATCTATCTCAGTCTGTTCATATCTATCTATCTATCTCTCATTCATTTAATATCTATCTATCTATCTATCTATCTATCTATCTATCTCTCATTCATTTCATATCTATCTATCTATCTATCTATCTATCTCTCATTCTTTTCATATCTATCTATCTATCTATCTCAATCTGTTCATATTATCTATTCTATCTATGTCTAATCATATATATATATATATATATATATATATATATATATATATATACATTCTTTTCATATCTATCTATCTATCTATCTATCTATCTATCTCAGTCTGTTCATATCTATCTATCTATCTATCTATCTATCTATCTCAGTCTGTCCATATCTATCTATCTATCTATCTATCTATCTATCTATCTACCTATCTCAGTCTGTTTATATCAATCTATCTATCAATCTATCTATCTCAGTCGGTTTATATCTATCTATCTATCTCATTCTTTTCCTATCTTTGATGTTAATGTCGACTCTTATACCTTTCGGTTTATGTTAAACCTTCCTCGGGACAATATGATAGAGAAGGAAAATAAGTTTTTTGTTCAAACGGTGATGGATGACACAAGGTCACACATATGGGGCATCCAGTTAGGGTCAAACTCGCTATTAAGTAGTAATGTAACTGCGAGACTAGTTTGTAAGCCATTACATCATGATGGGATGCCTTTTATTACTCAATCTGTTTCCAATGAGGAGGGTGTGACACAAGATCGCACATATGGGGCATCCAGCGAGAATCGAACTCGCTATTCCTTAATAATAGATCTGCGAGACTAGCTTACTAACCATTACACAACGATTAGCTACCCTTTATTACCCAACCTGTTCCCTGTGAGTAGGGTGTGACGTATGGGGCAGTCGCACGTATGGGGCATCCAGCGATGATCGAAGTCGCTATTCAATAGAAATAGATCTGCGAGACTAGTTTGCAAACCATTACAACCCGATGCGATGCCCTTTATAAGCAAACCCGTTTACCGTGAGTAGGGTGTGACACGAGGTCGCACGTACGGATGATCCGGCGAAGATCTAACTCGCTATTCAGTAGTAATATAAATCTGCGAGACTAGTGCCGTCGCCAACTCAGCGTATGAGTAGTACAGGATCTGTGCGTAAAGTAAGAAGCTTACGGTAGCTGTGGCGTTCCACCACAGATGTAAAAAAAGAAACATTTGTTAATTTTTCAATGCCATTATATTGTTTTGTAAGGGCCAGGTTAGCTTAGTCGGTAGAATACGTTCGGCTAGATAACCACAGGTACCTAGTTCGATACCGGCCCTCGCCAACTCCGCGTATGAGTAACACATGGATCTGTGCGGTAAAGTGAGGAGTTGATGGTAGCTGATGCGTTCCACCTCATATGCTAAAAAGAAACAATCTCCTTGGTCTAGCGCTAGTGAAAAGGGGATAGACTCCCTCGCTGTCTGTATGATACCGACTTTAGGCAACTCTGACGACTTTACTTACTTATACCACACCCTAGTTTTAAACTGTGTATGTTTGCTTTGCCATTGATCTATTTATAATTTTTGGTTAGAATCGTCGGATATGGAATCCAAGTATCCCCCAACTATGGGTACATAGTAGGCACACTGGCTCTTTAATCTTCCTGTTTATCTCTCCCTCTCCCTCCCTCTCCTCTCCCTCTTCCTCTCTCTTCTCTCATCCTCTCATCCTCTCTCTCTCTCATACACACACACCACACACACCTATCTCTCCTTCTTTCCCTTATATATATATATATATATATATATATATATATATATAATATATATATTATATAATATTTTGGGAGAATATGTGCTTAAATGAAGTCATACCTAATTTTTAAAATTAATTAATTGATAATTAATGAATTAGGCTGGCATATCTGTTCAAATGTAAGACTAAACAAATCGAGAAAAAGTAAATCTCTGTATGTACATTTCGGCCTATTATGCCACATCAGCAGAGTTATAGACAGGAAGACAGCTTTGTGGGCTATAAGTCTGACGATGAGGCATATATAAAGATATATTAAGATAAACCGTTAATCAGGAGGGGCACAGACAGTTTATCTATTCCGTCTTTCCTTCATAAATATAGTTGCTCTTTGAAGAAGACCGCTTTATTAAAAGGTTCGAAACAGATCTGTCAGCAAACTAATAACATCATTTGTTTTTTCTAAGAAATGTTCAATTCATAATATATATATATATATAATATATATTATATATATATATATATATTATATATATGTATATATATATATATATGTGGGTGTGTGTGTGTGTGTGTGTGGAGAAAAGGTAGACAAAACACGGGATGTTTGTAGAAAAATGATGTTATTGTTGGTAGTGATGTCGACGATGCAACGTTTCGGTCTGTTAGACCTTCTTCAGGGCTTTAGGAATAGAGTTCTTGCTTCAGTGGTGAACATTTTCTTTCTGAAATATATATAATATATAATATATATATATATATATATATAATATATATATATATATATAAGATTTTTGGATGTTTGTTTATTTAGAAACGTTTCTAAATAAACAAACATCCAAAAATCTTATTCACTTCGCCGAAGGGCAAACGGTCAGTTTGTTGTTATTATTCTCTCATTAACGCCCCCTTACCTATTATGGTAGAGGCGTGAGTATCCCTTGACAAGCTTAATTTCTCTAGGATGGTCAGCTGTGTACTGTGGCCGAGGCGATAAGGTGTTTCACTAGTGTTTCACTGTGTCTGCTGAGGTCCCGGTTTCGATTTCTGTCGGAGGGAAATCGTTAGTATATACCGCTGATGAGACGTAACAAAGTCGAAACAGTCTGTACGGTATTCTACACATCGAGCCATCCTTTGTTGGGATTACACTTGTCAAGTTCATTTTCTATAAGAAAAAGTATCGAATTTTATGCGATACATGCGTTGTAAGTGCCTTCAAGTAAAAAAATTTAATATATATATATATATATATATATATCATCGATACTGTCTCTATTTTCCTCTCTTATAAACTATCACATTTTATATCCCGGTTAACCTTTTTCTCTCTTCCCACTCGACCCTACTCTCCCTCTCAATTTCTCCTCCTCTTCTCTGTCAATCTCGCTCTTTGTCTATCTCTCTCACCGTCACTCTCTTTCTTTCGTCAATCCCTTTCTGATTTATTTAAATATCGCTTTGTTGTATCTTCCATCAATTAAACTCAATAGTTACGGTTATTCATACGTGATAATTCACTCTGTTGTTCTCTATTTCATTACACAGTTAAACATTTATCCCAATGTCGGAAGTTTTGAAAGGGTTATACGCAAACCCTTTCATCGTCTGAAAGACTAAAGTATTAAAGTTTAAGACTTATGAAATGCCAATTCATGCAAGAGACTGTACGTATAAACAAGCAAACACTAAATGGCAAATAGACAAATGATACAATGCAATGACAAACGGGGAAAAAGAAGAAAAACTGAGACACATAATTACACGAGTTTTCTTTTATACATAACAGAATGGGTAATTATGAACTTTTGTTTAATACATTAGGGTGTCCCAGAAAAAATAGAACCCACAAATTTTGTAATAAAACTGTTAATTTCCCCATTAAACAAATAAATTAGGGTTAGGGTTAGGGTTAGGGTTGGGGTTTAGGGTTTAGGGTTAGTTTAATGGGAAAATAAATAAATAATTATCTCAAATTATTTATTTATTTTCTCATTAAACTAACCCTAAACACTAAACCCCAACCTTAAACCTAACACGAATTTATTTGTTTAATGGGTTAAATTAACAGTTTTATTACAAAATTTGTGGGTTCTGTTTTTTCTGGGACACCCTAATTTACTAAACAAAAGTTCATAATTACCACAGAATGTACCTACACTTGACTTCAATGGATGTCTTTCAAAGGGAAATTGCATATCAAGAATAAGCGCTATTTAACTTATTTGGCCAGTGGGAAAGGGTTTTAATGAATATGTGTGATATTCACTTATAATTGTTGATATAATCACAATTCAGTCCAGATAATGCAAAGGCACAACAACATTTTAACAAAAATTTAAGAAAACTTTTTACTCGCTCTACGAATAATAAAAACAGAAGAGTTGTGTATAAAATTTTAACAAGCCAAAAATTACAAACAAAACCCAAGAAAAACAGACAGAAACACAACAATAAAAACAACAACAACTACTACGACACTTAAAGAATAAAATCGATTAATTGCGATTTCTTACGTAGTTGTCTCTAATGTCTTCGTGAAGATAATCGATGCCTGGAAACGATAAAGAGAAATTTTATATTGATTTTTTTGGTTTAGTGTGTAAATCATATAGATACGAGTTATGTTTTATTTTGTTCAATATATAAATCATAAAGGTACGAGTTATAATTTTGTAAGGAAGAAAAAAAAACAATACCAAATAACGAAAAAGACCGTTTATATGCAAGTTTTAAATTGTTTATTCATATGTCAAGGAAATTATATAAAAAAACAAAAATCATTTTCTCATAGAATACAAAGATTTAGCCCTCGTTAGACAACGTTTTCTTTTTCCAACGCAAATATCCAGGTTCCCGTAAATCTGAGACCTACCTGCAAAATAAAAATAGCGTGATTTTTTTTTCAGAATGATTTTAATATAAGCTCTTCCTTAAAAGAATCCCTAGCTGAGAGCGGCATATAGACGACAAAAATAACCATTCTTCACAATCACATCATGCGATGTTAACATTCGACATCCCCCGAAAATAGCCCCTAGTGTTATATTTCGGGGTGAAAGCACTGCCTTATTTTCGGGGAAACACGGTCTAAAGGATCTATTTAGTGCACCTCCTGTGGTTAAATGGTTAGCAAGTTAGATTCACAAACCATTGTTAGTGAGTTCGATTCTCACTGGAAGCCCATATTTCTGGCCTTGTGGCAAACTAAGCTGAGCTTATAAAAGAACTATAAAGAAGGTATTTGGAAATGTGGACATGGATGACATTATATATATATATATATATATATATATATATAGATAGATAGATAGATAGATAGATAGATAGATATAAACGTAGAATGTATGCGATACCAAAATCTCATCACACACGCGCGCGCCCTGATGGCACTCAGGTAGCTGTGTTGTCCACGTTATGCAACACTCCACATAGACCCTTACTTAGGCTAGACG
>CM042179.1:9263191-9275691 GCA_023376005.1 Doryteuthis pealeii | reverse complement strand
GTCCATGATTTGAATTCGGATCGACGAGTTCATTTTCTATGACTCTAGCCATTACATCACTTCCTGTCACTTTCCCCCTCTCTATGTATATCTTGACTCCCTCCTTGTTATATATGTTAATTTCTCTTTATATTTGTATGTTAATTTTCATAGCAGCTAGCCCGTAACTTAAATTAGGTTAAAGGTTCCTTTTCTTAGAAATCTTACAAAATGATTTTTTTTTTTCAAATTCTCCGGTCGTATTTTTTTTAATGTATTGCACTTTGCAAATTCAATTATCCCTAATTCCAATTATTTATCCAGAGCTCAATCAGTAACCCAACGGGTCACGTTTTGTTTAGTATATATATATATATATATATATATATATATAATATATATATTATATATATATATATATATGTAGTGTGAGAAATTTGAAAAAAAACACAGGTTTAAATAAAAATGAGTGGTAAGTTTATTAGCCGACGCTGCAGTGTTTCGATCTGTTAAGAAGATCTTCTTTAGGGCCTTTGTTGATATTTGTTGATATCATTATTCTGTGATAACATTTTTTTACTCTTCCTTATATCAACAAAAGCCCTGAAGAAGATCTACTTAACAGATCGAAACACTGCGGTGTCGGCTAACAAACTTACCACTCATTTTATTTAAACCTGTGTTTTTTCGCGAATGTGTTTGTTTTTTCTAAAATATTTATTTTACACTGTCAGATTCACTTTTTTCATATATATATATATATATATATATATACTGCCGTAGTTAGGGAATAAAATTTCCGCGTCTTAGCGTTGATGTCATTTCTTTATCCATGGAAAATTCTTTAACGACAATTTCATTGAAACTAACAACGTGACTCAAAAGTAAATAGTAAGTAATAGATAAGTAAAGTAAAGTTAATAATTTCTTTTCTTTCTTTCGTTTTGACGTCTGTCGCAGACGATGATGACGTTACTCCATGTCTTCATTTGTGGACCCTATGGTGGGTGGCTCATTAGTCCAATTCTGAACATGCAGATGCCGTTACACACATTGCAGGAGAAATTCCCATCTACAATTGGTTGTTCATGACGATGAAGACGTCGCCGCTCTGCAGACCTGTTTGTCTCGTTATTGAGCTGCTTAGCTCCTGTGCGGCAGGTGTCTCGCCAACCCTGTCTATTGGAGGCCAGATGTTCCACCCTTGAAGGTGTGATATTACATTACTTCAGTGTTGTCTTAATATGCCTTCAAAGTTAATAGTAAGATAAAGATAAAGTAAAGTAAATATAAAGTAAAGTAATAGATAAGTAAAGTAAAGTTAAGTCAGCAGAATGACCTATTGTCGGTAACAGCCGAGCAGCGAGGGACTCTATCCCCCTTTTCACTAGCGCTAGACCAGGGAGATTGGTGAACCAAGGTCCTTGCGGTTCCTAGTCGGATATTCTACCTACGGTAAACGAAGCAAATCAGACTTTTCACATTTTTATGATATACACAACAAAAATATTCCTATCTGTTGTGATGTTAGTCCCAACCGTAAAAAGAAGTCAAGTCGAGATAGGGTAAAATAAGACAAGTGTATTTACAATTAATGGTACATGTACGACTAGCTTGTCGTTAACGGGAACAGTGCTCCCTTTCCACTCGGTGTCTCACTATTTATAGTGAGAACCGGTGCATGTTCTCCACTGTAGGAACGGCCGGTACAACACTATCTTCCATTTCCCTTCATTTGTAAGTGATTCAGGTAAGCCTATATTTAATATCTATTGTTGTCTGCCGGAATAAGAGAAAGAATGGGGGGAGGGGGAGATGAAATAATTTAATTTTAATAGCTAAGAGACCTTGTGAAAGACGAATAGGGAAATTTAATAAGAGATTATATGAAGAAAATTGAAAAGCCGAAAGACTGCACGAATCAATTTGATGGAACGAATAAAACACATGTATTAGATTGCAGGATAAAAGCAGAATTTAATAAAGAGACGCTGAATACGGTTAGCGGGTCAAAATGAGCTAGCAAGCGAAAGCGAAAGTGAAAGTGAAAGTAGTTTAGAAGAAGAAGAAGAAGAAGAAGAAGAAGAAGAAGAAGAAGAAGAAGTGACCGATATATATATATATATATATATATATATATATATAGAGAGAGAGAGAGAGAGAGAGGGTGGAGAGAGGGTAGAGGGAGAATAAAATAGAGAGAAAATGAAAGAATAATTAAAGACATGAAAGAGTCAATATGTAGATCCAGTAATAGATAAAATGAGGGAGTGAAAAGAAAAAGATAGATAGACATATTTTTAAAAAGCGAGCTATATATATATATATATATATATATATATATATATATATATATATAGTGGCCGAGAAAGAGAGAGAGAGAGAGAGAGAGTGAATGAAAGAGAGAGAGAAAAACGAAAGAATAATTAAAGAAATGAAAAAGTGAATACGTAAATCAAGTAAGTAATAGATAATATGAGGGAGATAACGAAAAGATAACTTCAATGTGATGATTGTGTAGGGTAAGGGATGCACCTATCGATTTCGTTTGATAGCTTTTATACTGACTGAGTGTGATGTACCGGGACGAATCACATTACATTTCCAACCTCAACGTCTTTAGAACAGACTCTTCTCGTTATCGATTTTTGCTGTTCGCAACTCTCTCTCTCTCTCTCTCTCTCTCTCTCCAACCAAAAACACAGACAGCGTATTCGACATTGTCTTTCCTATGTACCTTCTAGCTTCGTGGAAGGCTGCTGTAGAGTCTATTAATACAAAAACAAGTATTTATAAAGATATATGAGGGTGTCCTTTTTTAAAAATTTTCGCCATTTCCTCTCTTTAAATCTATCTATCTCATTCTGTTCATTATCTATCAATCTATCTATTTATCTGTCTGTCATTTGTCCGTCTGTCTGCAAAGTTTTTATTCAATCGTGTCAGAGCATGTCTGTCTGTCTGTTTGTTAGTCTATCTGTCCCTTTTCCTCCTTCGTGGGACACCTTTTGAGATTTGAACTTCTCATTCTCTCTTTCTCTCTCTCTCTCTCTCTCTCTCTCTCTCTCTCTCTCTCTCTCTCTCTCTCTCTCTCTCTCTCTCTCTGTCTCTCTCTCTCTATTCACACAACACACACACATACACACACATACACACACACACACACACACACACACACACACACACATATATATATATATATATATATATATAAGAAAATGCTGGTAACTATTATACCATGGCGAGGTACTGTGTACACACGCATTTATGTACTTGTACGTAGATGTTCTCATAATGTGTATTTTATGCAAATCTTATAATATCTGTAGGCTTAATTCAGAATGTAAAATGAACACACACACACACACACACACACACACATATACATATATATATATATATATATATATATATATATAGAGAGAGAGAGAGAGAGAGAGAGAGAGAGAGAGAGAGAGGGGGGAGAGAATGAGCAGATAGATAAATAGATAATAAACAGGAGATATAGCTGTGATATATATATATAGATAGATAGATAGATAGATAGATAGCTATGAGCAAACTGACTGAGATAGATAGATAGATAGATAGATAGATAGATAGATAGATAGATCGAGAGAATGAAATTCGTGTATAATGTTTTTCATAAAAACTTGCATTTAAGCGCCAGAATGGACGCCATTACCAAAAGTGTTTTTTTTTTTTTTGGGGGGGGGGTTAAACCTGTGTACTCAGATTCACTTAGCTCTATAAATACGAATATATTTACACCAATGTATCTTCCATAACACTACGCAGTTAGATTAAGCTGTGTGTGTGTGTGTGTGTGTGTGTGTGTGTGTGTGTGTGTGTGTGTGTATCTGCATACGAGCGAGAATTTAACACACACACAGACGTACACAAGAGTGCGCGCATGTCTATTACCTTTTTTTTGTCATAGGTATTTAGCTTTTACATAAATTTAATACACTGTTACAGCTACTATAGACCGTGGTAGACATGAACTACAATATTTCTCATAAAATAATTGTTACGTATGCATGTAAATTTCACTAGTTTGTAGTAGCGACTCGTATTGTGAACATACGTATTTACTGTTTCTGTATATGCGTGTTTAGTAGAACCTATTTAGTAAGTTCAAATGTTGTGTTGTTTTTGCACCGAGCATTCATGTAGATGCATAATATCCAGTGCATGCGTGTGTGCGTGTGTGCATATGTTTACGCGTGCGGGCGGGCGGGCGCATGTATGCATATGTGCGCGTGTATGCAAACTCATTTTAATCTCGAATGGCACAAAAAATAAATAAATAAATAAATAAATAAAATAAGAGAACGTAACGCAGTTAACTTTTTTTTTGTGTGTGTGTGTGTGTGTGTGGTGATATCTTTCACCTGCGCCCCTTCGCTCCACCCGACCTCACACCCACACCACCCGTCAACGTCACGTGCTCACATACGTGACGTTTCGGGCTGACGTCATCGACCGGAATCGAACAAACGATTACTGTATTTCGGCTGCCACTGACGAGAAATCGATATCTTCACGCACTAAATGTAACATAAGGTGAAGGGAGGTAGAAAGTGAGAGAGAGAGAGGGGGGGAGACAGAATTATGGAGGGAGGGAGCGGGTAGCTGTGTTAGTGATTTTATAGACATTCGTTCTTCATCTCTCTCTCTTTCTCTCTCTCTCTCTCTCTCTCTCTCTCTCTCTCTCTCTCTCTCTCTCTCTCGCTCTCTCTCTTTTCGCACACATTTCCCTCTCTTCATCTCTTCCTTATCATGTATATATATATATATATATATATATATATATATATATATATATATATGAAAGAAAAAAAATGTATATGAAAAATATATATATGAAAAATTTTTTTTAAAAGAATATATATATATATATATATATATATATATATATATATATATATATATATATTTTTTTTTCAAACCCTTCACTTTCGTACAACCTTCTGTTAATTCTTCCTTCTAGTCTCTTTTCCTTTTTGTCCTTGCTGCTTTTTTTTCTCTTTATCTTCAGCTAACCTGCGCGCGAAAATAACCCGCGCATGCGCTCTAAGTGTTAGTACATATCATCGACTAGCTGTTCGTTTTTCAACATTAACTGTCTCTTTCTTTTCCCTTTTTACTTTTAATGATTCAATTGGTTAAAAACAAAAACTGTATGAACGTACAGACAGATATAATTCTCTTTTATTTGCATTGTCTTATCCATTTGTACGATGAGGTATTAACAATGTTTGTACGCAATGAATTGTGGCGCGCAGTAATACGGCACTTAGAAGTGAAGCGGTGACATCATTGTTATTGGAGCGTAAAATAGAACGGGCTAGCTGTGTTCGAATTTCTGCCAAGACTGCATTACAGCTATGGGGGAAAGTTGGTTTTTACCCAACCCGTTCGCTAGTATGAGGCATCCAGCGAGAATCGAACTCGCTATTTAATTCTAATGGATCGGCGAGGCTAGCTTAATAACCATTTCACGATGGGTTGCACTACTTTACCGAACCGGTTCGTCACAAGTAAGAAATGAGACACGGTTGCAATAATGATAAATACAGCGATTGAACTCGCTATTTAATACAAATAGATGTACAAGATGAGCAAATGACAGGTATCTCTAGACTGCAGGTTCAATCCTGGTCAGGGGCAGCAGTAACATAGAATAATAATTAACACAGCTTAACGCCAATACCCTAGCAATAGTTATTGGAATGAGAATAGGATACCCCAGTGAACTGAATAAAGGGTTAGGTTCAAAGCTCTGTGATGGCTTCCAATTACGACAAGAAGGTTTCCGAGTTCGAAAAGAAGGTTCCCGAGTCCGAGAAAGTTCCCGAGTCCAACAAGAAATAGGTATTTTCCCAACCCGTCATTAGAATTAAAAAGATGAAGAATAGTCAAGATTCTTAATAATAATGACATACCGAAGTGCACCTAAAAATTAATAAAAATGGAGGTATTTACCCAACCCATTCGCTACAGGTAGTATGTGACACGCGCTTGCGAGGATGGGACATCCAGCGAAGATCTAACTCACTATTAAGTAGTAATGGATCTGCGAGACTAGTTTGCAAATCATTTCACCACTATAGTATTCCCTCTTCAAGAGATAAGTATTTAACCAACATGTTCACTACGGGTTGCATGTGACACAAAGTCGCAAGTATATGACATGCAGCGAGGATCGAACTAACTATTCGGTAGTAATAAATCTGCAAGACTAGTTTGTTAACCCTTACACTACGATGGAACGCCCTTTACAAAAGATAGGTATTTACCCAACCCGTGTTTGCCACGGTTTGGATGTGACACAAGGTTGCTAGAATGGGGAATCCAGCGAGGATTGAACTCGCTATTTAATAGTGATGGATCTGCGAGATTAGCTTGCTAACTATTGTGCCAAGATAGAACACCCAGTTATTTGGGGGAGGGGAAGTATTAATTCATTTATCCCTCCAAATCAATCAATGCTGGGTAAAATAGATTGGATTCGTTAGTCGAGGTGAATTCCAAAACCAGGATCCGGATCACCTCGGGCAATCCGACGCTATCTCCGAAATCCTAACAGTAACCCCACCCTCGATAACACTGGATTCAAACAGAATCTTCAATTGCTCTTCTATTAACAATACATTCTTATGTGTATTGTGACGTAAGCAGCGACGTAGTTTCGGTTACAGACATACACCGAATCCCCATTATAATAAGAAGATGACAAAAGTTTGAAAAACATATGTCAATTAAAATACTAAAATACTATTCATACACACTGATATATAATCATCCTGTGTCCTGTTACTCAATATGCTACTGGTACTACAATGTGCTACTGGTACTATGTAACCCAGTACTACCTGTTTCAAAGTCAGATCATAAAAGACTAAACCGGTAACCCCACAGATTTTTGTCTGGTAAGGAGAATGGCTAGACACTCTGCAGTATGAAAAAGAAAGACATGAAAAAAGCAGAGGAAGCTCTTTACTCAATGGCGATCTAGCACATAATTTCTAGTCCAACCCCTCCTCACAATAGTGACACCGAGAGTGGGGACCTGCTGTATGAACAACTGCTGATGTTACATACACCCTTGCCCGGGTCTATGTGGGGAATTCCCCGGGGCATAGCGGTTAGGGTGCTGGTACTCCAGGTGCACCATTACCTTCGTTTGTGAAAGGTTTAACACCTCCGACACACATACACACATCCTACAGCTATTGGTTAAATAATGCTACTACTGTTCTTCTCCAAAAGATGGCTTTGGCATTAAATAGCCCAACAAGGTTGATATGTCATTAAACAAAGAAATGAAACTAAACTCAATGTCTAGGCGCGTGGTGTAATGGTTACAGTCGTAGGAAATGGACTCGTCGACCAGAGTTCAAATCCTGGACGAGGCTGTTCGCATAGCGCTAATACCATTGGGAAAGGTATGCATCCAACAAGTCTCCCCCTCCTAGCTGTGGGTAAATAGTAAGACAAACTGGGCTCTTTAAACCTTGGTTAGGTAACCAGTCTAGGAGAAGGAAAACCTGTTAAACTCCGCTTAAGAAATTGACCTAGTGTCATATCCTGCTTTTACGGAGGGGTTGATAAATACATATGGGTAAACTGGGCTCTTTAACCTTGGTTAGGTAACCAGTCTAGGAGAAGGAAAACCTATTAGACCGTAGAATGGAACGGTTGAAACATTGCAATTACATTATCGATGCAAAGCTGAGATTGAATTGTACGAATATCTAACAATAGAAAATTAGGTTCCATATGTTACCGCGTCATCACTGATGCTGTGTTGCTCTCGGCATTTTCTGTTTGATACTGCATTTAAGATTATACGACGTGAGTTAATGAAACGAACCTGTTACGATCTGCTTAAAAATTGACCTTGTGTCATACCCTGCTGAGATAGATAGATAGATAGATAGATAGATTGCGCTTTGATTCTTTCATTACACCTCTTCTCAAAGGAGGTTTATTCAGCCTTCGACTTTGGCTTGCCTTCCCACGAAATAAAATTCCATTATCTTTGACAGCGGTTGTCGCCTATGGCTATGGGGTCTCCATTGTGCATTACAATAATTTGTCTTGAAGGCAATATCACGGCCAATATATAGATTTTCCATACAAAAGGAAGACTCTCCCCCATAAGAAACCTCGAATATGTCAGCCTATTTCAATAATTCGTTTTGTTTGCTTCTCTCTGTCTATATGGCTCTGTCTATATATATATATATATATATATATATATATATATATATATGTATGTATATATATATATATATATATATATATATATGTGTGTGTGTGTGTGTGTGTGTGTGTGTGTGTGTGTGTGTGTGTGAGTAGTATAGTGAGAAATTTGAAAAAACACAGGTTTAAATAAAATGAGTGGTAAGTTTATTAGCCGACGCTGCAGTGTTTCGATATGTTAAGTAGATCTTCTTCAGGACTTTTGTTGATATAAGGAAGAGTAAAAAAAAAAATATCACAGAATAATGAGGAGAACTGTGATAGTCCTTGTTTATCAATCTGTCCAAAATTTGAAATTTGAAGAGAACGCTGGAAAGGTAGACGGTTTTGAAATGTGACGTCAAATATTCTTCTTTTATGTTGTGAGTGTGTGAGTTTTTGTGTGTGTGTGTGTGTGTGTGTGTTTCGAAAAATGACATTGAGCATTTTTCTAGGTGTCTCTGTGCGCACGTGCGTGTGTGTGTGTGTGTGTGTGTGTGTGTGTGTGTGTGTGTGTGGTGTGTGTGTTGAAAGATAAAAATAAACTTTTTTAAATTAAAAAACAAAATCAAAATATCCTGCCCTGAAGAAGACTGTTTTTGCATACTCAAATTTTATGTTTCTCTATTATTATTATTATTTTATTTTATTCTATATTTACTACATTATATATTTACTATGTATACAGGGACAACTTCTTGGGCGAAATGCGTGTCGGCATTTCAATAAATAAATTTTTATCCATGCAACATTTTCTTTTCATTTATCTTTCAACATAATTGTCGGATTCACTTCCATTTTTCTCACACACACACACACACACACACACACACACACACATATATATATATATATATATATATATATATATATATATATATATATATATATATACTTATTTTTGACACTCATCATGATAATTATTATTCTTTTCAATGATGTTATTGTAGCCTTAGCAGTGATCCTGACGTCTAGAAATTTAATTTAGAATTAATAAAGTCGAACGTTGACAGAACACACAATTGTGATAGGTGATATTCCACCTTAAATTAAATGTATCTCATAATATTGAACGGCGTCTGCGCCTGAAGATTTTCTGCGAAAATTGGCTCCTTTAAATGAAGCAGAAATCCCACGCACAGACAAGTACCTAAGTTATTGACTTTCTGTCCCCTCAATTCGGATTGGCTACTTTGATTGTAATTTTAGCGAGTTTTGTGATTGCTCAATTTCAGAGGTTGACTTGTGGCAATGACGACAGGTTAAGTGGATGAAAAATAAAAAATACTAAAATGAAAAAAAAAAAATACTAATAATGAAAAAAAAAAAAAATGAAGAAAAAGAAAAAGAACAAAATAGTAAAAAGGGGAACGCTGATCTTAAAATGTTTTTTTTTTTGTTTTGTTTTTTGTTTTGTTTTGTTTTTTTTTTTTGTTTTTTTGGGGGGGGGCTTTTTTTTTTCAGAGTAATAGTTATATTAGCACTAAGAAAAAAAAAAGAAGAAAAAGAAAAAGAAAAAATGATAAAGAGAGGAACGCTGATTTTAAATTCCTTTTCCTTTTTTTTTTCAGATTAATAGTTATATTAACCCTACGAAAAAAAAAAAAGATAAATATATTAAACGATGCATACAATTGAGCCATTTTTTAAAAACCATTATAAAGAAATAAGACAGTATTTAAGCGTTCTATGCGGAGGGCGTTGGTACTATATTTGTTTCCAAATAAAAATAGACGGATATCAGCCGTTAATTTAAAAATAATTAATTGCTTGCTCCATCGAGTGAATTTTATACTACATAGTCTCATAATAACCATTTTGAGGTCTTTGTATAGGGTAAATTACGCTTTGCGTTATGGTTAAAGACGTTGTTGGCACCTTTCCGCCCACTAAGGACGATGGCGTAGTGTACAAAAATTTAAAACATTATTTGCATCTGCGTAAGTGACTTTACATTCTTTGGTGCACTGACTGCACACAAACTGTGATGCTTTCTGGGACTGCTGTCTTTTCTCCCTCTCTCTGTTTCTCTTTGCTGTCGAGGCTACTCTCCTCTCCTCTCTCTCCACGCCTCTCCGTGCCTTGCTTAAAGTTAAGGCGCCAGACTGCTCTATTTTTTTTGCATCTACCTCCCACGTGTTTGTTTCAATATGGCATATCCCCATGTCTCTCCTGCAGACATATTTGAATCGTAGGCGTGGTCTACCAACCGATCGGGAGCCTTTTACTAATTCGCCGTACAAAAGATCTTTTGGGATGCGGCCATTTTCCATTCTCTTAACATGCCTAAGCCAGCGAAGGCGCCTCTCGCAGAGGATGGAGAACATGCTGTACATGTAGGCGGAATCCAGCACGACTGTGTTGGGCACTTTATCCTACCAGCGGTTAAAGACGTAAGACACAGGAATTAACGAGCCGAGTTCAATTCCAAAAGGAAGCATGTTTACATTTCACTTTTCACCAGTTCCCTTTGGAAAGAAATGAATCCATCTTTCTATTCTAGTTTTAAGTAAATAGTAGGACAGACTGGGTTTTCCAGCCTTGATAAGGCATCCAGTCTAGGAAAAAGAAAAATTCTGATTTCAAACCATCAGTTCTCCGCTAAAAGACATTGATCTTACGTCACATCCTGTTCGTTTCTTTTTTTTTGGGGGGGGGGAGAGATGTTGTGTAAATACATGCAAGGTAAATAATAATAATAATAATAATAATAATAATAATAATAATAATAATAATAATAATAATAATAATAATAATAATATGACTTTGAGATAAAAACGGATCGCTTTATCCCAGCAAGAAGACCAGACCTAGTGTTGATTAACAAAAAAGAAAGAACTTGTCAACTGGTGAATTTTGCAGTTCCAGCAGATCACAGAGTGAAGCTGAAGGAAAACGAAAACATGGAAATACCTGGACCTTGCCAGAGAACTGAAAAAGTTAAGGAATATGAAAGTCAAAGTGATACCAATTGTAGTTGGTGCACTTGGAACGGTCACAAAAAGATTGGAAAAAAGATTGAAAATCAGAGGAAGAATTGAGACCACTGCACTGTTGCAATCTGCCAGTATACTCAGAGTCCTGGAGACATGAGGAGACTTGTTGTCACTCAGACTCAATTGAAAGACCATCATCTAACGCTGATGTGAAAAACTCAAAAGGAGTGAATAATAATAATAATAATAATAATAATAATAATAATAATAATAATAATAATAATAATAAGAAGAAGAAGAAGAAGAAGAAGAAGAAGAAGAAGAAGAAGAAGAACGTAAAAGCTTTTTATCCTACATAATTGTTACGCAGGATTTATCCAGCTACCCACGAGACCAGAATTTGAGACAAGGTTGATTTAATGTGAAGAAACAAGTATCCCTTTGTGAGAGGAAGCAGTTCCAGAAATTGTTCAGTTCCTTAGGCATTTCCATCTGAGAGCACATCAGATACCGGACAATCAACCCATCCCTTACAACTTTTAAGCGAGTGAGCAGGTGCTGCATGGAGAGCAGCCACTCCCGGAATTTTTATACTGTTATTTTAGAGGACTTACCTGTATTAGTGTCTAGTGGCTTTGGCCATTAGACAGGTAAAATATTAATATCAGGGTGACCCAAAAGGGCCATCCCCCCAGGTAGTACAACTTGTAAAATAGGGGGTAGCACTGGGTTTATTTCCCAGTGCCGGAGGGGCCTCAAAAGAGGAATGCGAGGAACTTTCAGTTTGTGCGTGGTTGCCTTGTGTTCGACTGACATGGTGGAATGTGAGTAAATACTTACACATTCCTGATGGTATTGTAACGTAATAAGTGACGTAGTATCAATTGCAGACGGACACCGAATCTCCATTATAATAAGATTTGATAAATATTTTAGCATTGGCCACGCATGAGCTTCGGTTTGTGCGCGGTTTCGCCACTATAATGATCATGATGGGGTGTCAATAAATACTTATTGTTATTTTAGAGCTCGTTGGAAAAGTGAAATATTATAGCTTCGGTCACCTGAGATGAAGATATATTTTACGCTTGGGAGTAGGGATTCCGGCCGTCCGATTGGCTCCTACGTTGGTCTGTTCTTCCGGTTTTGAGATTCCCTCAGGTTTCCAATATCCTTTTCACTTTCTGAACCTATACATACATAAATCTGGCGCAGGCCTTTTTTTTATCTGCTTCGCCATTGACAAGGTGAATCCACGCAGCTTGAGGATATTTATATCTAAGTGACGTTCACCTATGGTCGCCTACACGCATGGACATATCAGTGTAAACCGAC
>CM042179.1:9230691-9258191 GCA_023376005.1 Doryteuthis pealeii | reverse complement strand
ATAGGATTCAAGCAAAGAAATTTGAGAACTCAAACATACGTACAAATAAAGTTTATATACATGCATACATGTAATAATTTATATATTATATTAATATATAATAATTTATATTTATAAATTAATATTTGATCACTTAAAGCATTATATATATATATATATATATATATATATATATATATATATATATATATATATAGATAGATAGATAGATAGATAGATAGATAGATATTCTAATCGTTCATCCTTCATTCGCTTTTTGATATATCACCGTCTGTTTACGTAACCCTTACTGTAATTTGTTCAGTTAGTCGCTACTAACGATGATGATATTTCGTATTCATTATCATTATGGTTGCTTTCCCGAGATATTTTATGGCCCCAGACGAAACAATAGATCTATTAGCAGTTGCATGAGAATTTCATTTGTTGACGCCAGCCATCACGTGAGAGCGCGCGGACTTAGGCACTTACATACGCGCACACATACATACATACATATACGCGTACACACGCATACATGCACGCATACACATGCACGCACACACATGC
Source organism: Doryteuthis pealeii (assembly GCA_023376005.1). NCBI lineage: Eukaryota > Metazoa > Mollusca > Cephalopoda > Myopsida > Loliginidae > Doryteuthis > Doryteuthis pealeii. The sequence goes on along the minus strand of CM042179.1, from coordinate 9,257,642 downwards.
ACGCACACACACAAACAGACACACACACACACACAGACGCTGTGTACGCATTAGATGGAAGAAGCACCTAAGGCCCAGCTGGTATTTTCCAGAGTAAAAGGCTATTCAAAATGGCTGCCGGAAAAGAAAAAAAAAGAAAAAAAGAAAAAATAAAAAAAATAAAGAAAATAAAATAAAAAAAGAAATGGAGAAAGCGAGAAAAATAGTAGGCGTTGTAGAATGGAAATGATATGCAAATCATATTCCTGAACGACGCCGGTTTTTTGGGTTTTTTTTGTTTTTTTTTACGAGGGATATCCCCTGTCACATCACATCATTATACACTTTTCAGCATAACTCAGGATAATCCCGAGGCTACGTAGTCACATTGATTGTCCATTTGGTTTTATGGCGGTCGATAAACAATGTGACGTCATCGTAAATGAAACTTATTTTAGTATCTAAGAACCAGTGTTAAAAGCAACTGACGCAGATACAAAAGGGAAAAATAGCTTGGATTAAGGTAAAATTGATTTAATACCAAATTAAACGGCCCAGTGGCTAAATGTAAAACGCACATCAATGAATTATTATTATTATTATTATTATTATTATTATATTATTATATTATTATAGAGTTTTTCACACCTGGAATTCACTGGAGACTGAGTGACAGCAAGTCTCCTCAGGTCTCCATGACTCTTCTTGGAGTATTCTAGCCGATCTTGACAATGCTGTACTTTGGATGGTCTGGTTCTTCCTCTGATTTCCAATTCACCCAGACTCTTTTCCAGATCCTTATTATTATTATGAATTTTTCACACCACAGTAAGTCTGAGCGACAACAAGTCTATTATTTACTCCTTTTGAGTTTTCACATCAGCATTAGCTGATGGTCTTTCACTGGAGTCTGAGTGACGGCAAGTCTCCTCAGGTCTCCAGGACTCTTCTGAGTATTCTGGCAGATTGCAGCAGTGCAGTGTTCTGAATGGTTTCAATCCTTCCTCTGATTTCCAAACTTTCCAATCCTTTTGGGACCGTTCCAAGTGCACCAACTACAATTGGAATCACTTTCACTTTCATATTCCTTAACTTTTTCAGTTCTCTGGCAAGGTCCAGATATTTGTCCATTTTTTCATTTTCCTTTAGCTTTACCCTATTATCTGCTGGAACTGCAAAATCCACCAGTTGACAAGTTCTTTCTTTTTTGTTAATCAACACTAGGTCTGGTCTTCTTGCTAGGTGATCCGTTTTTATTTCAAAGTCCCAGATAATTTTATGCGTTTCGTTCTCAAGAACAGATTCTGGTTTATGCATATACCATTTTTTTGTATGGTCAACATTTGATTTATTATTATTATTATTATTATTATTATTATTATTATTATTATTTAATCCTTTTATTATTTTCTCTATTGATCGTTTAATCTTTTAATCCTTTATTTGTTTATCCTTCAATAGGTCTTCTTTCAAGGTATTTCAATGGAGTGACATCAAATCTCCTCAGTTCTCCAGAAGTCTTTTATTTTAAGTATTCTAGCCGATCTTGACAATACTGTTGTTTGGATAGTCTCAATTCTTAGTCTGTTTTCCAAATCCTACACTCTTTTTTCACAATCTTTGGGAACCGTTCCAGAAGCACCAATTATAATTGGCATCACCTGCAACCTCGTGTTCCACAGTTTGTTTTTTTCTTTTTTTTCGATTATTCTAATTAGTATTTCATAGTTAACAGTGGTCGATGGTGATGATGCTTCATTTTAAGAATGCGGGCTAGTATCGCAGTTCTATTACTGGTGAATAGTGGGTTTGATCTTATCTGGATGCTTTATACTTGTGATCTTGTGTCACAGCTTACCCGGGGCGAACTGGTTGGGTAAATACCATCCAAAATTATTAGTAATCAGAGGGGTGCCTGGGTCCCATTTAGCTTTATAAAGAGCAATCTAAATGGAAAATGTAACACCATACAATCTGTTGAATGTTATCTGGAGAGGAGATGGGCATTGTCCCCATTGCCCTTAAAAGTGCTGTTAAAGGGTGATTGATTGATTGATTGATTTTAACAGCATGTCAACCCATCAAGGGTTATTTTATGCTAAGCAAGAGGTTGTGAGAGATGGTCAAATTTATTGTTATGTCTTTTTTTTTCCCAAGGATTTTTATTGATTTTGACAGTAGGTTGTTTGCTGTTGTTTATTGCTAAGTGGATAGGAAATAAGTTTAAGGGATGAATTTATAGAGTAAAGTTCAAGTTTGTTATAAGTGATAGCTTAGTAAAAAAGAAAATTTTTAAACAATTTTTATAAACAATTTTTTTGTATTGAACCCATAGATGTGATCATAACAGGTACTAATACTCCGGGACAGAACTGGAACCTCACCATCAGATAGAGTTTAACGTCATTTCCAGGACCTGAAGTCCCTCAGCCACGCCCTCTAGCACCCATATGTTAAAAATGATTGGGGCTTGTCATAAGGGCAATAGGGTCGGGACAATCATATAGGTTCCATGGCCAGACGTAACCAGCCGATTGATCGGAGGGGGCATCTCAGACCACCTGTCTAGCCTAAGTAAAAACGAAAAGCTATTAAAGGAAATTACTCGTCATAGCAGCCGAGGGTGTAATGGATCATGGGGAACGTCTACGTCTTAAGTCTTTGGAAGGATGCACTTAGAATTTTGTTTTGATTAGTTTGGATTCTTATTTGGTGCCAAATCAATCTTTGTAGAAGAACTATCGAAGTATCATTGAACCGATAGCTAGGGGGATAAGGGGGTTCATACCAGCACGCTAGCCACTAGGCCATGAGAACTCACCCTCTTGTAGAACAGTTGTAGTACTATTTAACACATAGCTGGGGGGTGTTCAAACCTTTATCAAGGATATTAGTCCGAAAGTGAACCCAATAGCGCGACTTGAGTTCGAACTTGCTAACTATAATGTCGCAGTCCAGAATATCAGCCATTACGCCACAGGGACCCTCCCACTTATAGAAAAATAATAGTGGTACTGTTTAATCCATAGCTGGAGGAATAAAGGGGGTTCAAACCTTTCCCAAGAGTATTAGTCCAAAGTTGAAAGCAATACAGTGACTGGAGTTTCGAACTCGCTAACTACGATGACGCAGTCGAGGACGTTAGCCACTACGCCACGGTGACTCTCACACTTGTAAAAGAACAGTAGTGGTACTATTCAACCCATAGCTGGGAGGGTGAGGGTGTTCAAACTTTTCGCAAGAGTATTAGTCCGAAATTGAACGCCACGGGGACTCCCTCGCTGAAATTTTTTTATATGATTGCCCTTGTGCGTGTATGTTTATGGCAGATTTATATACTGGGAGGCTTAGAATTATCTTTGTTTCTGTAAGCCTGTTTAATTATATATGATTATGGCCAAATCCCGCCGAGAGCATAAGTTTCCCGCCAGAACATCGTTGAGTTGAGTTGCGGTGAACCTGCTTATTACTTAGGTGACCATTTAAGAACAGTAAGCACAGTAAGCAATCTAAAGCCCGTGTGTCTGACCAAGAAAAGCTCAGTAAATTTAATCTGTATCTCGTGTGGTACAATGGTTGGCAAGGCTGTGTAGTTGGATGGCTGGTTGGTTAGTTCGTTAGTTGGTTGGTTGGTTGGTTGGATGATTGGCTGGCTGGCTGGCTGGTTGGCTGACCGGTTGGTTGGTTGGTTGGTTGGTGGTTGGTGGTTGGTCAATTGGCTGGTTGATTGGCTGATTGGTTGGTTGGTTGTTTGGTTTGTTGGCTGTCTGTCTGGTTGGTTGGCTGGCTGGTTGGTTGGTTGGTTGTTATTATTATTATTATCATTATTATTATTTCGCTCCATTTTTCACACCCACCTTAGCCAGTAGTTTACTGGAGACTGAGTGCCAGCAAGTCTCCTCAGATCTCCAGAACATTATTTACTCCTTTTGAGTTTTCACATCAGTGTTAGCTGATGGTCTTTCACAGGAGTCTGAGTGACAGAAAGTCTCCTCAGGTCTCCAGGACTCTTCTGAGTATTCTGGCAGATTGCAGCAGTGCAGTGTTCTGAATGGTTTCAATCCTTCCTCTGATTTCCAAACTTTCCAAACCCTTTTCCAATCCTTTTGGGACTGTTCCAAGTGCACCAACCACAATTGGTATCACTTTCACTTTCATATTCCATAACTTTTTCAGTTCTCTGGCAAGGTCCAGATATTTGTCTATTTTTTCATTTTCCTTTAACTTCACCCTGTGATCTGCTGGCACTGCAAAATCTACCAGTTGACAAGTTCTTTCTTTTTTGTTTATATTATTATTATTATTATTATTATTATTATTATTATTATTATTATTATTATTATTATTTAAGAAACAACATATTTAATTAAAATGTAAAAAATCTAAGGAAAGTCATTTTTTTTTTGCATTTGCAATGCCTCTTTTAGTCCTTTACTAAGTTTGGCTTAGTTTAGTTGATTGATTGGCTGATTGGGTATTATGGCATGTCAGCCCTTGGGTTATGTCGAAAGCGTTTTGTTTTATTCACTATTGTTGGATATTTGAAAATGTAACTCCTTTTTTTATATATTTTTTCTAAATTAATTTGTGGTCTATTTTACCCATAGATGAGACACTTACATGTTCAAACGGGTCAGCGTGGACCTGGGATAAAATGAAGGGGTACACCAATCTCATTTGAGTTCCAGAATTGGAACCTCATCACTAGGTACAGTTTAACGTCATAGCAGGACATAGCAAGTTAGGCTAGGGTACTATCGTTCGATTCTTACTGTGTGTCCTGGATATCTGCTTAACAAAGATAAGGTTATCAAATAAATATTGATGTATTAAAAGAATTAGTGAATTATAGTTTGTAAGTGCTTATCTTTATTGTTTCATGTTAAGAGACTTACCTTATTCACATATGAGCTTTCTTAGACATCTCCATTTAATAATGTGACGTACAAACGTCCCGACGAGGTGTAATGGTTAGCAAGCTAGCCTCACACATCCGTTACTACTGAAAAACGAGTTCGACCCTCGATGGATACCCCATAGTTGTGACTTTGTGTTACATCCTAGCTATTGGTCTTTTTTTCATATAATAAGTATGCAGTTTTATGTGATTGACTATATAATAGATTCACCTTATCAATAAATTCATAGGTTTAAATTTAAATCCATATTTTATTTGTAAACACGATTACACACACACACACACACACACACACACACACACACACACATATATATATATATATATATATATATATATATATATATATATATATATATATATATTTGGTAAAGAAAATGCTTAAAAATCGGCTATTTTGCAGTTATATATATATATATATATATATATATATATATATATATACATTGGTTTGAAAATCAAATAGGCAAGAAAGTTTCAGTAACCAAGCACCGTTGACTTCATGACCACGCTACACTAACTTACATATATATATATATATATATATATATATATATATATATATATATGTGTGTGTTGTGTGTTTGTGTGTGTGTGTGTGTGTGATAAAATATGTTCACATGTATGTGTTCGCATTTGTATATATGTGCGTGTATTTATACGATACATATGTTCATTCAATTTCCAATGTATAAATAACTTGAAGTTATAGGAACAAAGTTAATGTGTATAAGGTACCATATGTTTATCTATATGCATGTGTGTGTGTGTGTGTGTGTGTGTGTGTGTGTGTGTGTGTGTGTGTGTGTGTGTGTGTGTGTTGTGTTGCCGTCCGAATGTGTATGGATTAATAAACAAGAGAGTGTGTAAGAAAGTCAACGAGTCGGTCAGTCAGTGAGTCAGTCAGTGAACGTAAGTTTTATTGATATAATATGTTGCTAGGCAACTAAAACCGTCCAATAAGCTGCTTAGCATAATCTGGCGGGAAAAAAAATGTGGTCAGCCAGCATCATTACTGCATATTCTCTTTATTTTTATTTTTATTTTTCTATTTCTATTTCTATTTCTTTTCTTTTCTTTTTTTTTTTTTCTTTTTCTTTTTCTTTTTTTTAAGTGAAAACATCACTAATTATGACTGAACCTATTCTGGTAGTGACCACCCCAAGCGGATTTAACAGTTTTCTTTCTCCTAGACTGGTTAAAAACCAAAGTTAAAGAGTCCAGTCTGCCCTACTATTTACCAATAGATGGAGGTGTGTAGTTGGATGCATACCTTTCCCAAGGGTATTAGCGCTATGTGAACTGTAGCTTCGTCCAGGATTTAAACTCGGGTCGACAAGTCAAATCCCTACGACTCTAACCATTACACCACGCACCTCCACTAAAATTAAAAGGTTTTCGATGGAAAACGTCATTCATATTTCTAGATTGAAAAATAAAAAAAAAAACAATTATTTCTTATGCATTTATTTCACATATAAGTAGTAAGTCTACGGAGTTGCCTATTGTCGGTATCAGCCGAACGGCAAGGGAGTCTATCCCCTTTTCACTAGCTCTAAACCGGGGAGATTGTTCTTGCATCTGAGATGGAGCGCCACATATACCATTAGCTCCCCCAACTTCACCGCACAGATCCATGATGTCTTACTTGCGCTGATTTGGCATGGACCGGTATTGAATCCTGAATTATGTGGCTCATTTTCGCCAGCGCAGGGAGACTGTTTTGCTAAGGTGGAGCGTTACACCTACCGTTATTTCTAAGATATTTTACCATACAGAGCTATTCTACTCCTGCACTGAGTAAATGAGGACTGGCATCGCACCTGGGTGCTTGCGATTCCTAGGTGAATGCTTTAACGATTGATCTAAACAAACTTTCTACAAATTAAATCAGAAAAAAAAAATTTTCATTGTTAGAGCACAATATTTGTCCTCTATATATCTATATAGAGGACAAATATTGGTTTATTTCCTATAAGTCTAACATAAACAAGGGAAACTGAAAATTATTTATTTATTTATTGATCTACTAGGAAAAAAGAAGACGGATTAGGGTTAGGGTTAGGGTTAGGGTTAGGGTTAGTGGGAAATAAAAAATAATTTATCAGTCAAGAGTAGTTCTCATTTGATCATGTTAGACTTACAGGAAATAACCCAAATATTTTTACTGCCATCTAAATTGTATTTTAGCTTATAAAAGGAGGTGCCGGTTATCATCTTAGGAAATGGACACAGCGACACGAGTTGAAATCATGAACGAGGCTGTTTGCATTTCACAATGGCCGGATGGTATTGATAAAATAAACACAGGCAATTACATTAACCACCAATTGACCTTTGGAAAGGTATGCATCCACCTATTTTCCCCCCAGCTATGGGTAAATAGTAAGAAGGCTGAGTTCTTTAACCTTGTTATGACAATCGGTATGGGAGAAGGAAAACTCTGAATTCAAACATATTAGACTTAAATTTGATCGTGTGTCACATCCTAGTCGTGCAGATGGGTCGGTATATATATATATATATATATATATATATATATATATATATATATATATATATCTCTCTCTCTTTCTTTCTTTCTCCTCTCTCTCTCTCTCTCTCTCTCTCTCTCTATATATATATATATATATATATATATATATATAACATTATGATCATTATCTCTCTCTCTCTCTTTCTCTCTCTCTCTCTCTCTCTCTCTATATATATATATATATATATATATATAATAGGAGAGAGAGAGAGAGAGAGAGAAATAGAGAGAGAGAAATAGAGAGAGAGATAATGATCATAATGTTATATATACATATATATATAGAGAGAGAGAGAAAGAGTGAGAGGGGGGAGAAAGAGAGAAAGAGAGAGAGAAAAATAAACAGGCTGAGAATGATAGATAGATAATGATATTACTGAGATAGATAGATAAATAGATAGATAGATAGATAGATAGATAGATAGATAGATAGATAGATACACCCTGGAGATAGATAGATAGATAGATAGATAGATAGATAGATAGATAGATCTATTTGTATATGAATAAATATTTATGAAAATAACTTTGAACATTGTAGAATAATCAAATTTACTTTTTTGAACCGTGACACATTTTTCGAATTGAACTAGAATATGTTGCATTACCCCATCAATGCAAAGATCTGTTTTTTTTTTTTTTTTTCAAAAACAAGTTTTAATAAATACATGACTGGTATTATATATCTATATATAGTTTGTTTTATTTTAATACCTATTTAAAGTTTACATTTCAAATTGTTTTATTTTTTAGTCCTTTAAGGAATTTGATGATTTTACGCTGACATTGAATTTGTTTACTCCCACCCCTCAGGCAATATGTTTCAAAAACTACTTTTACATCGCCCGGAGGGTGTTTTTTTTATTTTGTACTGGTATTTATATATATACTTATATATTATCATACTAATAATAAAAAGGTTGGCCAAACTTGGAATGACTCAAAGACATTGTTGGACAGACACACAGAGACTTACACATACACACAAGCAGATAATTTGAAGGAATACAGTTATACAACAGAATGGACAGAACCTAGCAACAAGCTAACAATTCTAGACCTTCAGGAATCTCCTGACGAAGAGATCTTTATCTTTAAAATTGCACACTGAATTAGCAAACATCTTCCATATGGTTTGTTACCGATGCATTTTGTAAAATTCTACAAAAGAAATTAACCTTATCATTATATTACATCATATTATATTATATTATATTATATTATATTATATTACATTATATATTATATTACATTACATTATATTATATATTATATTACATTATATTATATTATATTATATTATTATATTACATTATATTATATTATATTATATTATATTATATTATATTACATTATATTATATTATATCATATATTATATTATATTATATTATTATATTATATTATATTATATCATTATATTATATTATATTATATTATATTATATTATATTATATTATATTATATTATATTATATTATATTATTATACATTATATTATATTATATATATATTATATTATATTACATTATATTATATTATATTATTATATTATATTATATTATATTATATTATATTATATCATTATATTATATATTATATTATATCATATATATATATTATATTATATCATTACATTATATATATATTATATCATATTACATTATATTATATTATATTACATTACATTACATTATATTATATTATATTATATTATATTATATTATATATTATATTACATTATATATATTATATTATATTACATTATATATATTATATTACATTATTATATTATATTATATTATATTATATCATATTACATATTACATTATATTATATTATATCATATTACATTATATTATATATTATATTATATTATATTATATTACATTATATTCATATTACATTATATTATATTATATATTACATTATATTATATTATATCATATACATTATATTATATTATATTATATTATATTATATATATTATATTATATTATATTATATATATCATTATATTATATTATATATATATATATTATATTATATTATATTATATTATATTATACATTATATTATATTATATATTATATTACATTATATTATATTATATTATATTATATATTACATTATATTATATTATATTATATTATATTATATTATATTATATTATATTATATTACATTATATTATATTATATTATATTTACATTACATTTATATTATATTATATTATATTATATTATATTATATATATTATATTATATTATATTATATTATATTATATTACATTATATTATATTACATTATTATATTATATTATATCATATTATATTATATTATATACATTATATTATATTATATTATATATACATTATATTATATTATATTAGAAGGAGCCGTTTTAGCTCAGCCGACAGAGCACCCGCCTAGGAATCGCAAGATTACTGGTTCGATACCAGCCCTCCGTTAAATCAGTGCATAAGTACTACAATAGGTAATCTGATCTGTGCGGTAAAATGGGGAGCTGACTGTAGGTGTTGCGCTCCATCTAAACAAAAACAATCTCCTGATCTAGCACTAGTAAAAAGGGTGAACAGACTACCTCGTTGTTTGACTGATAACGACCATAGGCCACTCCGCCAATTTACTTACTCTATATTATCGGTAGAGTATACGTCTCGGAACCACAATGCCCCTGGTTCGATGCCAGTCCGCGCATGAATAGCACAGTTTAGATCTGTGCAGTAAAATAGGGAGCTGGTTGTAAGCGCGGCGCTCCCTATATATATATATATATATATATATATATATATATAATCTACGTGGATCAGTTCTGTGCAGATACTGTATGCCGTGAGGAAGACCTGCTAGGATCACTTGTCGATAGTGGTGGTTGGAGAGAGATTTGCGATAGAGAGAGAGAGTCATGAGAATCCGTGCTGTCAGCATGACCTGATTATGATGACGATGATGATGATGATGTTGTTATTATAATTATATTGTATTTTATACAAGGCATCGAGCACCATGAAAAACTTTAACCGCTGAGAAGAGCCGCAAACTAAAGTGGCATGGGTACGTCTTAAGATCAAAGGGTTTTTTTGCCAAGACAATCCTGCAAAGCAGCGTGCAAGGAGGATGCAAGTAGATGCAGGCAGATAAGAGATGAAAGGACAGTATCCAACGATGAACAGACAAAGCAAAGCGGCAACTAGAGACAATCTCAGAAGAGACGGATGGACAGAAGAAAATGGTTGCCACGTAAGAGTAAGAGATATACGATACTATGTGTGCGTATGTGAATGTATTTATCTACGTATATGCTTTCCTATATACTACTGGGAAGTGTAAAGGTAACTCCGAAAAACATTCTTCAAATTAATCAATATTCCATTCTCTAACAAGAATTATTGATGTCTTTAATATTCTAATAGATAGATAGAGAGTTAGATGGATAGATATGAACAGACTGATATAGATAGATAGATAGAAAGATAGATATGAAAAGAATGAGATAGATATATAGATAGATAGATATGAACAGACTGAGATTGATAGATAGATATGAACAGACTGAGATTGATAGATAGATATGAACAGACTGAGATAGATAGATAGCTAGATAGCTAGATAGCTAGCTAGATAGATAGATAGATAGATACATAGATATGAAAAGAATGAGATAGATAGATAGATAGATATGAACAGACTGAGATAGATAGATAGATAGATAGATAGATAGATAGATAGATAGATATGAACAGACAGAGATAGATAGATAGATAGATAGATATGAAAAGAATGAGATAGATAGATAGATAGATAGATAGATAGATATGAACATACTGAGATTGATAGATAGATATGAACAGACTGAGATAGATAGATAGATAGATAGATGATAGATAGATAGATAGATAGATAGATAGATAGATAGATAGATAGATAGATAGATAGATAGATAGATAGATAGATAGATAGATAGATAGATATGATGAGATAGATAGATAGATAGATAGATAGATAGATAGATATGAACATACTGAGATAGATAGATAGATAGATAGATAGATAGATAGATAGATAGATAGATAGATAGATAGATGAGATGAGATAGATAGATAGATAGATAGATAGATAGATAGATAGATAGATAGATAGAGATAGATAGATAGATAGATAGATAGATAGATAGATAGATAGATAGATAGATAATAGAACAGAAATATAGAGAGAGGGGGGATTGAGAGACAGACAGAGCTAAACCGAGAAGTATTAATTTCGTACAATACCTGTGGCATCTATTTGAAAATCCAATTACTATGATTGCTATGACAACCACTACAGCAAAGTGCAATTGTACGATGCGTCGTAATTACGAATACAAATTTGTGTCAGCTCTGGCTTATTTCGCTGAAAACTTGTCGTTACTGCTACTAAAATCATTATACTGTCGATTATAACTCTGAAATGAAGACAACGTGTTGAAAGATATTCACAAGAGACATGATCACCAAAACTTAGTTGGGAATTGTTAAATTAAGAAGCGGGTTTAGAAGACGCTGACTGTATCCCCTAAAGGCGTAAGACACCCTACCCACCCAATTAAAAAAAATCGAGGTGCTTTTTGGTATGTTATATCATAATGACCAGTTATACCGAGTGGTCGATCACATGAGGAGAGTCCTTCACATAAGTCCCACACAGAGTGATCTGTGTGTACTTGAATAGTGGCTAGTACCACCACCCTGCTGAGGTACAGGAAGGTGGGTCATTCCATTATATCATACCCTCATGAATGAAGATTCAACAGAACTCAGGAAAAATGAATGAAATTTAAATTGAAAAAAAATTGCTCTAAAGAGGAAGGATTGTTAAGTTTCTGACCGCCATTCTTGGCCAGTTGAAAAGGACTTAAAGTAAGTAAGTCCTGAACTATAGAATCCTTTGGTAAGTGAATAAGTCCTAAGTTTTGGAATCCTACGTAGTGTCAAAGGTCCAGTGATATAATCCTATCTTCCGTCGTCCACGAAGGTTCAAAGCAATATGCGTAGGTATGACCAGAAAAGCCAGTATAAATAATAATATCAGCAGCAGAGTACTGCCAGTGATTGGCCAATAGGTTGGTCACATGATTATCGTCGAGTCTATAAATAAGAGTAGGCATCTAAGACACCTTATATACAGAAAAGTTAACAAGGATAAAAAAGAATGACATATAAAATCATTGGCTGATACCGACTTTAGGCCGCCCTGTCGACTTTATATTGTAAATGACCAGCTACACCGAGTAGTCGATCACGTGAGTATTATGAGGAGACTCCTTCACATAAGTGCCACACAGAGTGATCTGTGCGTACTTGAATAGTGGCTAGCACCACCCCCACCACTGCTGATGCTCGGGGAAGAAGGGTCATTCCATTATATCAAGGTATAACCACTAAATTGCATTTGATGCTGTCGCTTCACTTTTAAAGATCTGGTGAGTGTAGAGTACCTCTTCGTTTCCATTACTCCCTGGTCCACTCTGACAAGGAGTGGTAGTACCTGTTAGGATCCTATCTATGGGTCGATAAGATCTGTTTGGAAATTATTCATATTCGATGGGACCGTGAGCAAAAAAAAAAATCTTTAAAAGTTATTTACAACTACACAAAAATGTAAATACGAATGTACAATGAATACGATTCCTTAACCTCTAGATATGAAATAATCCTATACGAATTGACACACTGTTAAAACAAATCAATAAAACCAATCTTCTCTTAAATTAATTTTTAAAGGATCCGGAAATCTGTCTGAATTCAACGATGATAAGCAAAACAGATCAACTCCTATTTCTCGAAATTTTTTAAATGAGACTTGATAATTAGAATTATTTGTATTATTCGTACTATTGTCCTCATCTTCATTGTTATTTGTACAACGTTTCGGGCGATGTGCCCTCCGGCCTTCTTCAGATATTTCTTGTTGGACTAGGGAACCTTCTTGTCGTAATAAGATAATTTTATATAATTTTTAATATGATGTATTGATTTTTCTGACGTCAGAAAACACGTCTACAATACAAATAACATGAGTGGAGGTGTGTGTTGTGTAAGGGCAGTCTCTCTTGTCTGAGGGTTTTGGTGAATCTTCCGTGTCAGGAGACGCTATTTTGGTCACATGACAAAGGAACGCAAGTAGAGAACGCTCTTCTTCCGATGCACTGAACAAGCCTGGGCGTGCTTGTCATCTCTTTCCAGCAGACACCTATGGTGCATACCAGACGCCACAGCCCTCTACTTACAGTAAGTGGTTACCACTTTGTCTATTAACACTATTGTGTATGTTTGGACACTTGTGACATTAAATAGCCTGGGGAACTTTGTTCCCCTAATATGTTATAATAAAGTTATATAAATGTAACTAACGCATTTGTTGTTTTCCTAACTGAAGTATTCCGCATTGGGTACTTATCCCTTAAGTAGCCCAATGTTTTATAAGAACCAGAGTTAACACTCTGTGGACCTCTTATAGTTGTAATAGCTAGAGTCGTAGGAAATGGACTCGTCGACCAGAGTTCAAATACTAGACAAGACTGTCTACATTTCACATAGCGATAATACCATTGGGAAAGGTATGCATCCACTTGCTCTCCCTCCGGTTATGGGTAAATATCAGAGCAGACTTGGCTTTTGAATCTTGGTTAGGCAACCAGTATAGGAGAAGGAAAACTCTGAATTCAAACCTGTTAAACTCCGACTAAAAAAACGACCTTGAGTCATATCCTGCTTGTGGGGAGGGGTTGATAAATGTGTACAAATAACATGAGAGATACATTTGAAAATGTCAGTATGGATGATGTTTCATCCTTCCTGGGAGAAATAATATAATACCAAAACAGTAAACCTGAACTTCACCCTACAAACCTACCCTAAATCCAATTTAATAACAAACAACTGCGGACAACTCGTTATAAAATCAAGAAACTTTAAATCAAAATTCAGCAAAAGGATCCTATTGAACTAATATTTGCTTGTTAGTAAGAAGAGTCTATAGCAATAGTTCTGAAGCTTTTTTTTACCCATGGACCCCTTTTAACCCTATTTTACTCTGGTGGACCCTCCCATAGCCATTCGATGTTTAAAAATCCCATTGTAATTTTATAGTTAGATACATTTTGCTTGCCTGGGTCCAAAAAGAATTTATATGGTCCCCGGGGGTCCAACTGGACCCCGTTTGACAACCACTGGCCTATAGTGACCATACTTTTATACGTATCCTCCCACACGAGTATAATGTAACACAAGGTCAATTTTAAGCGGTGTTTGAATTCATTCAGAGTTTACCTTCTCCTAGACGGGTTGCCTAACTAAAGTTAAATAACACAGTCTACATTAGTATTTGCCAATATTTTGAGGTAGAATTGTTTGATCCATACCTTTCCCATGGGTATTAACGCTAGGTAGAATGCTACCAGCCTCATTCATAATTTGAACTCGGGTCACCAAGTCTATTTCCTACGATGAAAACAACGGGCGTTTAACAGGTTTGAATTCAGAGTTTTCCTTCTCCTAGATGGGTCGTCTTACCTAGCTTAAATAGCTATCTATCTCTTCTACAGTTTAGCCATATATTCACGTTGATACCTGTTATACTGTTTTCAAGATGTCTGCACCGGTTTCTGCTCACTGAAGTGAATCATAGGCTGTGATTATCGGATATGCTGACAACAGATCATTAAGTGCTAACAGGTTTCTCTTTGAAAGCACACACACACACACACACACACACACACACACACACACATATATATATATATATATATATATATATATATAATATAATGAATAGTGAATGAAAAAATGAGAAAAGTATTTGCATGGAAAGGTGCTCAATGCTAATAAAGCAGAGCAGATTTATAATCAATGGTAATATTATGGTTTCACACTCATTTGGGATTTCACGACTGGTTTTTGACATCTCAACCACTGATCTCATCTGATGACTGGATACCATGAAACTTTAAGTTATGAGTGTGAAACCATAATATTACCATTGATTATATATATATATATATATATATATATATATATATATATATATATATATATATATATATATAAAGAATAGGTTTATTATAGCAAAATGGCAGTTTATTAAGTTCTTCTTTCTTATTGAAAGTGTAAATATTGGTCTGTATATAATTAATTTATTAGTTATTATACACGGAGCTCTCTAACGGATTTGTAAAAATCATTGTATAAATCTATAAGTTTGCATTAACATGAGCAGACATTGTGGATTATATCTATCTATCTATCTATCTATATCTATATCTATATATAAGTAAGTAAAGTCGTCGGGGCGGCCTAAAGTCGGTATCAGCCAGTCGGCGAGGGAGTCTATCCCCTTTTCAATAGCGCTAGACCAAGGAGATTGTTTTGGCGTCTGAGGTGGAGCGCTACACCTACCATCAGCTCCTTACTTTACCGCACAGATCCCTGTGCTACTCATACGCTGAATTGGCGAGGGCCGGTATCGAACTAGGAACCTTTTGGTTAGATCTGGCTAAAAGCCGCCCGTAGGATCTAGCTAAAAGTCGCCCGTAGGATCTGGCTAAAAGCCGCCCGTAGAATCTAGCTAAAAGCCACCCGTAGGATCTAGCAAAAAGTCGCCCTAGATTTGGCTAAAAGCCGCCTGTAGAATCTAGCTAAAAGCCGCCAGTAGAATCTAGCTAAAAGCCGCCCGTTAGATCTGGCTAAAAGCCGCCCGTAGAATCTAGCTAAAAGCCGCCCGTAGAATCTAGCTAAAAACCGCCCGTAGGATCTAGCTAAAAGCCGCCCGTTAGATCTGGCTAAAAGCCGCACGTTAGATATGGCTAAAAACCACCGTAGGATCTGGCTAAGCCAACCGTAGAATCTAGCAAAAACCCGCCCGTAGGATCTGGCTAAAAGCCGCCCGTAGGATCTAGCAAAAGCCGCCCGTAGGATCTGGCTAAAACCGCCCGTAGGATCTAGCTAAAAGCCGCCAGTTAGTTCTGGCTAAAAGCCGCCCGTAGAATCTAGCTAAAAGCCGCCGTTAATCTGGCTAAGAGCCGCCCGTTATATCTGGCTAAAAGCCACCCGTAGAATCTAGCTAAAAACCGCCCGTTAGATCTGACTAAAAGCCGCCCGTTAGATCTAGCTAAAAGCCGCTCGTAGAATCTAGCTAAAAGTCTCGCTACGCGCAGCGAATTCGCGTGTATTCATAAAGTTGAATTGCAAAGCAATGGAAAATGACAAAATATAAAAAGAATTGTCAAGCCACCTCTTAAATAAAACTAGATGTACTTACCGTCATCCATGATAGCTGTGGTGATATTCTTCCCTGTGTAACCCTTGGACCATGCCATGTTGACATTTAAATCAAGACCCTCAATACCACCAGACTGGCCAGTATTTTTCTGCAAAATATTTACAAAGAAAAAATAATATCAAAAGGGAAGAAATATCAAAATTTAGAATAATCTTAAATTACATTTGCATACGTACATAGATACATATATACATATACATACATAGAAGGTCATTCAATAAATAGTGTGAATATTGATACAATTAATCGTGCATATGTACATAGACACATACATATATATACTGTATCCTTGTGTTTTAATCTGTTTAGAAAACACAAGATACAGTGTCAAATTCTATGGCACTCAACTATGAGACTTACACGACACGAGTTGACATATATACATATACATATACATATATAGATGTCATCAAAAATATATGAGATGTGAAATTGATACAATCATTGACAATAAACAATAATATATATATATATATTATATATATATATATATATATTTGAATAGATCAATGTTATTATAACAGCTACCCAAGGTTTCATGCAAGGGGCAATCATCAGTCGTTGAGTTAGATCCCATGGTGTTTATTAAAGATCTTTTTTTTATTGAAATCTTTTCTTATTAAAGAAAAGATCTTCAATAAACACCATGGGATCTAACTCAACGAACCTGATGATGCATGAAACCTGCGTAGTGTTATAATAAACATTGATCTATAAACTCAGCAAATTAATAAATATTAGCTCTCACATTTGTGATTGAGCACTGTATTTTTCTTTGTTCCATCACAAAAAAAAATTTGTTTTTATATATACCTATATATATAATATATATAATATATATATTATATATAATATATATAATATATATATATATGGTGTGTGTGTGTGTGTGTGTGTGTGTGTGTGTGTGTGTGTGTGTATGGTTGTCATCTTAGGAAATGGTTCGCCGATCTCGAGTTCAAATGCTGGATGAGGTTGTTTTACTTTTCACATAGTGCTAATACCATTGGGAAAGGTATGAATCCAACTCTCCCCCAGCTATGAGTAAATAGTAGGGCATACTGAGCTCTTTAAACTTGGTTAGTCACCCACTCTAGGATTACGAAAACTCTTTGACATCCTAGTCTTGCAGAGGAGTAAAGTTTATAATAGAGGCGCTGTAACTTCAGGGGCACAAAAACTTTATCACAGTCTTCCGAGTGAAATGCCAATATTTATAGATAGATGGTGCGTGGTAAGATGTCTGACTGATGACTGAAGTCTTTCTAGTTAACTAGAAATGCCATAAACAACGACTTCAGTTCCAGTGATCTTGAAAAAGAGATTCTCGAAATTTTCAAGAATAAAACCAGGTTAACACACAACACCATACCTTACACCCAACCAATACCCCAATATATATATATATATATATATATATATATATATATATATATATATATATATATATATATATATAGGTATATATAAAACAAATTTTTTTTGTTGATGGAACAAAGAAAATACAGTGCTCATGCACAAATTGGTGAGAGCTAATATTTATTTATTTGGCTGAGTTTTTATAGATCAATGTTTATTATAAACAGCTACGCAGGTTTCATGGCAAGGGCAATCATCAGGTCGTTGAGTTAGATGCCCATGGGTGTTTTATTGAAGATCTTTTCTTAATCTAAGAAAAGATCTTCAATAAAAAAAAGATCTTTAATAAACACCATGGGATCTAACTCAACGGACTGATGATTGCCCCTTGCCATGAAACCTTGGTAGCTGTTTATATAAACATTGATCTATAAAACTCAGCAATTAAATATATATATATATATATAATATTATATATATATATATTGTTTATTGTCAATGATGTTTGTATCAATATTCACATCTCATATATTTTTGAATGACATTCTATATATGTATATGTATATGTATATGTTGTTGAATGTCAACTCGTGTTCGTGTAAGACCATTTCCTTTTTTCTCATAGTTGAGTGCCAGTAGAATTTGACACTGTATCTTTGTGTTTTCTTAAACAGATTAAAACACAAGGATACAGTATATATATGTATGTGTCTATGTACATATGCACGATTAATTGTATCAATATTCACACTATTTATTGAATGACCTTCTATGTTATGGTAATATGTTATATATGTATCTATGTACGTATGCAAATGTAATTTAAGATTATTCTAAATTTGATATTTTCTTCCTTTTGATATTATTTTTTTTCTTTGTATAATATTTTGCAGAAAAATACTGGCCAGTCTGGTGAGTATTGAGGGTCTTGATTTAAATGTCAAATGCATGGTCCAGGGTTACACAGGGAAGAATATCACCACAGCTATCAGGATGACGTAAGTACATCTAGTTTTATTAGAGGTGGCTTGACAATTCTTTTTATATTTGTCATTTTCCATTGCTTTGCATTCAACTTATGAATACACGCGAATTCGCTGCGCGTAGCGAGACTTTTAGCTAGATTCTACAAGGCGGCTTTTAGCTAGTCTACGGGCGGCTTTTAGTCAGATCTAACGGGCGGTTTTTAGCTAGAATTCTACGAGGGCGGCTTTTAAGCCAGATATAACGGGCGGCTCTTAGCCAGATTAACGGGCGGCTTTTTGCAGATTCTACGGGCGGCTTTTAGCTGCAGAACTAACTGGCGGCTTTTAGCTAGATCCTACGGGCGGTTTTAGCCAGATCCTACGGCGGCTTTTTGCTAGATCCTACGGGCGGCTTTTAGCCAGATCCTACGGCGGGTTTTTGCTAGATTCTACGGTTTGGCTCTTAGCCAGATCCTACGGTGGTTTTAGCCATATCTAACGTGCGGCTTTTAGCCAGATCTAACGGGCGGCTTTTAGCTAGATCCTACGGGCGGTTTTTTAGCTAGATTCTACGGGCGCTTTTAGCTAGATTCTACGGGCGGCTTTTTAGCCAGATCTAACGGGCGGCTTTTAGCTAGATTCTACTGGCGGCTTTTAGCTAGATTCTACAGGCGGCTTTTTAGCCAAATCTAGGGCGACTTTTTGCTAGATCCTACGGGTGGCTTTTTAGCTAGATTCTACGGCGGCTTTTAGCCAGATCCTACGGGCGACTTTTTAGCTAGATCCTACGGGCGGCTTTTTAGCCAGATCTAACCAAAAGGTTCCAGTTCGATACCGGCCCTCGCCAATTCAGCGTATGAGTAGCACAGGGATCTTGGCGGTAAAGTAAGGAGCTGATGGTAGGTGTAGCGCTCCACCTCAGACGCCAAAACAATCTCCTTGGTCTAGCGCTATTGAAAAGGGGATAGACTCCCTCGCCGACTGCTGATACCGACTTTAGGCCGCCCGACGACTTTACTTACTTATATATAGATATAGATATAGATAGTATAGATAGATAGATATATATCCACAATGTCTGCTCATGTTAATGCAAACTTATAAGATTTATACAATGATTTTTACAAATCCGTTAGAGAGCTCCGTGTATAATAACTAATAAATTAATTATATACAGACCAATATTTACACTTTCAATAAGAAAGAAGACTTAATAAACTGCCATTTTGCTATAATAAACCTATTCTTTATATTATATATTTATATATATATATATATATATATATATATATATATTATATATATATATATATCAATGGTAATATTATGGTTTCACACTCATAACTTAAAGTTTCATGGTAGTCCAGTCATCAGATGAGATCAGTGGTTGAGATGTCAAAACCAGTCGTGAAATCCCAAATGAGTGTGAAACCATAATATTACCATTGATTATAAATCTGCTCTGCTTTATTAGCATTGAGCACCTTTCCATGCAAATACTTTTCTCATTTTTTCATTCACTATTCATTATATTATATTATATATATATATATATATATATATATATATAATGTGTGTGTGTGTGTGTGTGTGTGTGTGTGTGTGTGTGTGTGTGTGCTTTCAAAAAGAGAACCTGTTTAGCACTTAATGATCTGTTGTCAGCATATCCGATAATCACAGCCTATGATTCACTTCAGTGAGCAGAAACCGGTGCAGACATCTTGAAAACAGTATAACAGGTATCACTCGTGAATATATGGCTAAACTGTAGAAGAGATAGATAGCTATTTAAGCTAGGTAAGACGACCCGTCTAGGAGAAGGAAAACTCTGAATTCAACCTGTTAAAACGCCCGTTGTTTTCATCGTAGGAAATAGACTTGGTGACCCGAGTTCAAATTATGAATGAGGCTGGTAGCATTCTACCTAGCGTTAATACCCATGGGAAAGGTATGGATCAAACAATTCTACCTCAAAAATATTGGCAAATACTAATGTAGACTGTGTTATTTAACTTTAGTTAGGCAACCCGTCTAGGAGAAGGTAAACTCTGAATGAATTCAAACACCGCTTAAAATTGACCTTGTGTTACATTATACTCGTGTGGGAGGATACGTATAAAAGTATGGTCACTATAGGCCAGTGGTTGTCAAACGGGGTCCAGTTGGGACCCCGGGGACCATATAAAATTCTTTTGGACCCAGGCAAGCAAATGTATCTAACTATAAATTACATGGGATTTTTAACATCGAATGGCTATGGCGAGGTCCACCAGAGTAAAATGGTTAAAAGGGGTCCATAGGTAAAAAAAGCTTCAGAACTATTGCTATAGACTCTTCTTACTAACAAGCAAATATTAGTTCAATAGGATCCTTTTGCTGAATTTTGATTTAAAGTTTCTTGATTTTATAACGAGTTGTCCGCAGTTGTTTGTTATTAAATTGGATTTTAGGGTAGGTTTGTAGGGTGAAGTTCAGGTTTACTGTTTTTGGTATTATATTATTCTCCCAGGAAGGATGAAACATCATCCATACTGACATTTTCAAAATGTATCTCTCATGTTATTTGTACACATTATCAAACCCCCCACACAAGCAGGATATGACTCAAGGTCGTTTTTTTAGTCGGAGTTTAACAGGTTTGAATTCAGAGTTTTCCTTCTCTATACTGGTTGCCTTAACCAAGATTCAAAAGCCCAAGTCTGCTCTGATATTTCCCATAACCGGAGGGAGAGCAAGTGGATGCATACCTTTCCCAATGGTATTATCGCTATGTGAAATGTAGACAGTCTTGTCTAGTATTTGAACTCTGGTCGACGAGTCCATTTCCTACGACTCTAGCTATTACTTAACTATAAGAGGTCCACAGAGTGTT
The DNA here is from genome assembly GCA_023376005.1 of Doryteuthis pealeii. Lineage (NCBI taxonomy): Eukaryota > Metazoa > Mollusca > Cephalopoda > Myopsida > Loliginidae > Doryteuthis > Doryteuthis pealeii. The sequence continues at coordinate 9,235,674 of CM042179.1, read as the reverse complement.
AACTCTGGTTCTTATAAAACATTGGGCTACTTAAGGGATAAGTACCCAATGCGGAATACTTCAGTTTAGGAAAACAACAAATGCGTTAGTTACATTTATATAACTTTTATTATAACATATTAGGGGAACAAGTTCCCAGGCTATTTAATGTCTCACAAGTGTCCAAACATACACAATAGTGTTAATAGACAAAGTGGTAACCACTTACTGTAAGTAGAGGCTGTGGCGTCTGGTATGCACCATAGGTGTCTGCTGGAAAGAGATGACAAGCACGCCCAGGCTTGTTCAGTGCATCGGAAGAAGAGCGTTCTCTACTTGCGTTCCTTTGTCATGTGACCAAAATAGCGTCTCCTGACACGGAAGATTCACCAAAACCCTCAGACAGAGAGACTGCCTTACACAACACCACTCACTCATGTTATTTGTATTGTAGACGTGTTTTCTGACGTCAGAAAAATCAATACATCTATTACAAATTATATAAAATTATCTTATTACGACAAGAAGGTTCCCTAGTCCAACAAGAAATATCTGAAGAAGGCCGGAGGGCACATCGCCCGAAACGTTGTACAAATAACAATGAAAGATGAGGACAATAGTACGAATAATACAAATAATTCTAATTATCAAGTCTCATTTTAAAAAATTTCGAGAAATAGGAGTTGATCTGTTTTGCTTATCATCGTTGAATTCAGACAGATTTCCGGATCCTTTAAAAATTAATTTAAGAGAAGATTGGTTTTATTGATTTGTTTTAACAGTGTGTCAATTCGTATAGGATTATTTCATATCTAGAGGTTAAGGAATCGTATTCATTGTACATTCGTATTTACATTTTTGTGTATTGTAAATAACTTTTAAAGATTTTTTTTTTCTCCACGGTCCCATCGAATATGAATAATTCCCAAACAGATCTTATCGACCATAGATAGGATCCTAACAGGTACTACCACTCCTTGTCAGAGTGGACCAGATAATGGGAAACGAGAGGTACTCTACACTCACCAGATCTTTAAAGTGAAGCGACAGCATCAAATGCAAATTTAGTGGTTTAACCTTGATATAATGGAATGACCCTTCTTCCCCGAGCATCAGCAGTGGTGGGGGGTGGTGCTAGCCACTATTCAAGTACGCACAGATCACTCTGTGTGGGCACTTATGTGAAGGAGTCTCCTCATAATACTCACGTGATCGACTACTCGGTAGCTGGTCATTTTACAATATAAGTCGACAGGGCGGCCTAAAGTCGGTATCAGCCATGATTTTATATGTCATTCTTTTTTATCCTTGTTAACTTTCTGTATATAAGGTGTCTTAGATGCCCTACTCTTATTTATAGACTCGACGATAATCATGTGACCAACCTATTGGCCAATCAACTGGCAGTACTCTGCTGCTGATATTATTATTTATACTGGCTTTTCTGGTCATACCTACGCATATTGCTTTGAACCTTCGTGGACGACGGAAGATAGGATTATATCACTGGACCTTTGACACTACGTAGGATTCCAAAACTTAGGACTTATTCACTTACCAAAGGATTCTATAGTTCAGGACTTACTTTACTTTAAGTCCTTTTCAACTGGCCAAGATGGCGGTCAGAACTTAACAATCCTTCTCTTTAGAGCAATTTTTTTCAATTTAAATTTCTTCATTTTTCCTGAGTTCTGGTTGAATCTTCATTCATGAGGGTATGATATAATGGAATGACCACCTTCCTGTACCTCAGCAGGGTGGTGGTACTAGCCACTATTCAAGTACACACAGATCACTCTGTGTGGGACTTATGTGAGGACTCTCCTCAAATGTGATCGACCACTCGGTATAACTGGTCATTATGATATAACATACAAAAGCACCTCGATTTTTTTTTAATTGGGGTGGGTAGGGTTCTTACGCCTTTAGGGATACAGTCAGCGTCTTCTAAACCCGCTTCTTAATTTAACAATTCCCAACTAAGTTTTGGTGATCATGTCTCTTGTGAATATCTTTTCAACACGTTGTCTTCATTTCAGAGTTATAATCGACAGTTATAATGATTTTAGTAGGCAGTAACGACAAGTTTTCAGCGAAATAAGCCAGAGCTGACACAAATTTGTATTCGTAATTACGACGCATCGTACAATTGCACTTTGCTGTAGTGGTTGTCATAGCAATCATAGTAATTGGATTTTTCAAATAGATGCCACAGGTATTGTACGAAATTAATACTTCTCGGTTTAGCTCTGTCTGTCTCTCAATCCCCCTCTCTCTATATTTCTGTTCATTATTCTATCTATCTATCTATCTATCTATCTATCTATCTATCTATCTATCTATCTCTTCTGTTCATTATCTATCCAGCTATCTATCTATCCTATCTATCTATCTATCTATCATATCTGTTCATATCTATCTATCTATCTATCTATCTATCTATCTATCTATCTATCTATCTCAGTATGTTCATTCTATCTATCAATCTCAGTATGTTCATATCTATCTATCTATCTATCTATCTATCTATCTATTCTCATTCTTTTCTATCTATCTATCTATCTATCTATCTAATCTATCTATCTATCTCAGTCTGTTCTATCTATCTATCTATCTATCTATTCTATCTATAATACTATCTATCTCTGTATCTATCTACTATCTAGAATCTCATTCTTCATATCTATCTATCTATCTAGTCTCCACCTGCTGTTCTACCTCTATCTATCAATCTCAGTATGTTCATTATCTATCTATCCTATCTATCTATCTATCTTATCTCATTCTTTTCATATCTATCTATACTAACTATCTATCTCTGTCTTGTTCATATCTATCTATCTATCTATCTATCTATCTATCTATCTATCTATCTACTCAGTCTGTTCTATCTATCTATCTATCTATCTCATTCTTTCATATCTTATGTATCTATCTATCTATTATCTAGCTAGCTATCTAAAGCTATCTAGCTATCTATCTATCTCAGTCTGTTCATATCTCTATCAATCTCAGCCTGTTCATATCTATCTATCAATCTCGAGTCTGTTCATATCTATCTATCTATATATCTATCTCATTCTTTTCATATCTATCTTTCTATCTATCTATCTATATCATCTGTCATATCTATCATCTAAACTCTCTATCTATCCTCTTAGAATATTAAAGCATACAATAATTCTTGTTAGAGAATGGAATATTGATTAATTTGAAGAATGTTTTTTTCGGAGTTACTTTACACTTTCCAGTAGTATATAGGAAAGCATATACGTAAGATAAATACATTCACATACGCACACATAGTATCGTATATCTCTTACTCTTACGTGGCAACCATTTTCTTCCTGTCCATCGTCTCTTCTGAGATGTCTCTAGTTGCCCGCTTTTGCTTTGTCTGTTCATCGTTGGATACTGTCCTTTCATCTCTTATCTGCCTGCATCTACTTGCATCCTCCTTGCACGCTGCTTTGCAGGATTGTCTTGCAAAAAACCCTTTGATCTTAGACGTACCCATGCCACTTTTAGTTTGCGGCTCTTCTTCAGCGGTTAAAGTTTTTCATGGTGCTCGATGCCTTGTATAAAATACAATATAATATAATAACAACATCATCATCATCATCGTCATCATAATCAGGTCATGCTGACAGCACGGATTTCATGACTCTCTCTTCTATCGCAAAATCTCTCTCCACCACCCTATCCGACCAAGTGATCCTAGCAGGTCTTCCTCACGGCATACAGTATCTGCACAGAACTGAATCCACGTAGATTATATATTATATATATACATATATATTATATTATTAGGGGAGGCGCCGCGCTTACAACCAGCTCCCTATTTTTACCTGGACAGATCTAAACTGTTGCTATTCATGCGCGGACTGCATGCGAACCAGGGGCATTGTGGTTCCGAGCGTATATCTACCGATAATATAGAGTAGTAATTGCGGAGTGGCCTATGGTGCTTATCAGTCAAACAACGAGCGTAGTCTGTTCACGCTCTTTTCCTCGTGCTAGATGCAGGAGATTGTTTTTGGTTTTGATGGAGCGGCAACACCTACAGTCAGCTCCCCATTTTAAAACCGCACAGATCAGATTACCTATTGTAGTACTATGCAACTGATTTAACGGAGGGCTGGTATCGAACCAAGTAATCTTGCGATTCCTAGGCGGGTGCTCTGTCGGCTGAGCTAAACGCCTTCTAATATAATATAATATAATGTAATATAAATATAATATAAATAATATAATGTAATATAATATAATATACTAATGATATAATATAATATAATATATGTAATAAAATATAAATGTAATGTAATATAATATAATATAATATAATATAATAATAATATGATATAATATATAATATAATGTAATATAATATATATAATTAATATAATCATACTATAATATAATATAGTATGATTAATATAATAATAATATAAATGTAATCTAATATACTATAATAAAAATGTAATATAATCTAATATATATAATATAATATAATATAATATAATATAATATAATGTAATATAAATAATAATATATAATATAATGTAATATAATATAATATTATAATATGTAATATGATATATATAATATAAATAATATGATATATATATGTAATACTAATATAATATAATATAATATAATGTAATATAATATAATATAATGTAATATGATCTAATATAATATAATATAATATGAATAATATAATATAATGTAATATGATATAATATAATATAATATAATGTAATATAATATAATATAATGTAATATGATATAATCATAATTATGTTAATATGATATAATATATATAATGTAATATGATTAATATAATAATAATATTAATGTAATATTATATATAATAATATAATTATATAATATAAATGTAATATGATAGAATATAATATAAATATAAAATAATGTAATATGATATAATATAATATAAATGTAATATGATATAATATAATATAATATAATGTAAATAATATAAAG
>CM042179.1:9199703-9230591 GCA_023376005.1 Doryteuthis pealeii | reverse complement strand
ATGTGTTGTTGTAAGGGCAAGTCTCCTCTTGTCTGAGGGGTTTGGTGAATCTTCCGTGTCAGGAGACGCTATTTTTGGTCACATGACAAAGGAACGCAAGTAGAGAACGCTCTTCTTCCGATGCACTGAACAAGCCTGGGCGTGCTTGTCATCTCTTTCCAGCAGACACCTATGGTGCATACCAGACGCCACAACCTCTACTTACAGTAAGTGGTTACCACTTTGTCTATTAACACTATTTGTGATGTTTGGACACTGTGACATTAAATAGCCTGGGGAACTTTGTTCCCCTAATATGTTATAATAAAGTATATATAAATGTAACTAACGCATTGTTGTTTTTCCTAACTGAAGTATTCCGCATTGGGTACTTATCCCTTAAGTAGCCCAATGTTTTATAAGAACCAGAGTTAACACTCTGTGGACCTCTATAATGTGTAATAGCTAGAGTCGTAGGAAATGGACTCGTCGACCAGAGTTCAAATACTAGACAAGACTGTCTACATTTCACATAGCGATAATACCATTGGGAAAGGTATGCATCCACTTGCTCTCCCTCCGGTTATGGGTTAAATATCAGAGCAGACTTGGCTTTTTGAATCTTTGGTTAGGCAACCAGTATAGGAGAAGGAAAACTCTGAATTCAAACCTGTTAAACTCCGACTAAAAAAACGACCCCTTGAGTCACATCCTGCTTGTGGGGAGGGGTTGATAAATGTGTACAAAAAAACATGAGAGATACATTTGAAAATGTCAGTATGGATGATGTTTCATCCTTCCTGGGAGAAATAATATAATACCAAAACAGAAACCTGAACTTCACCCTACAAACCTACCCTAAATCCAATTTAATAACAAACAACTGCGGACAACTCGTTATAAAATCAAGAAACTTTAAATCAAAAATTCAAGCAAAAGGATCCTATTGAACTAAATATTTGCTTGTTAGTAAGAAGTCTATAGCAATAGTTCTGAAGCTTTTTTTACCTATGGACCCCTTTTTAACCCTATTTACTCTGGTTGACCCTCCCATAGCCATTCGATGTTTTAAAACCATTGTAATTTATAGTTAGATACATTTTTGCTTGCCTGGGTCCAAAAAGAATTATATGGTCCCCGGGGTCCAACTGGACCCCGTTTGACAACCACTGGCCTATAGTGACCATACTTTTATACGTATCCTCCCACACGAGTATAATGTAACACAAGTCAATTTTAAGCGGTGTTTGAATTCATTCAGAGTTTACCTTCTCCTAGACGGGTTGCCTAACTAAAGTTAAATAACACAGTCTACATTAGTATTTGCCAATATTTTGAGGTAGAATTGTTTGATCCATACCTTTCCCATGGGTATTAACGCTAGGTAGAATGCTACCAGCCTCATTTCATAATTTGAACTCGGGGTCACCAAGTCTATTTCCTACGATGAAAACAACGGCGGTTTAACAGGTTTGAATTCAGAGTTTTCCTTTCTCTAGACGGGTCGTCTTACCTAGCTTAAATAGCTATCTATCTCTTCTACAGTTTAGCCATATTATTCACGAGTTATACTGTTATACTGTTTTCAAGATGTCTGCACCGGTTTTCTGCTCACTGAAGTGAATCATAGGCTGTGATTATCGGATATGCTGACAACAGATCATTAAGTGCTAACAGGTTTCTCTTTGAAAGCACACACACACACACACACACACACACACACACATATATATATATATATATAATATATATATTATATAATATAATGAATAGTGAATGAAAAAATGAGAAAAAGTATTTGCATGGAAAGGTGCTCAATGCTAATAAAGCAGAGCAGATTTATAATCAATGGTAATATTATGGTTTCACACTCATTTGGGATTTCACGACTGGTTTTTGACATCTCAACCACTGATTCATCTGATGACTGGACTACCATGAAACTTTAAGTTATGAGTGTGAAACCATAATATTACCATTGATATATATATATATATATATATATATATAATATATATATATATATTTATATATATATATATATATATATAAAGAAAGTTTATTATAGCCAAAATGGCAGTTTATTAAGTTCTTCTTTCTTATTGAAAGTGTAAATATTGGTCTGTATATAATTAATTTATTAGTTATTATACACGGAGCTCTCTAACGGATTGTTAAAAATCATTGTATAAATCTATAAGTTTGCATTAACATGAGCAGACATTGTGGATTATATCTATCTATTCTATCATCTATATCTATATCTATATATAAAGTAAGTAAAGTCGTCGGGGCGGCCTAAAGTCGGTATCAGCCAGTCGGCGAGGGAGTCTATCCCCTTTTCAATAGCGCTAGACCAAGGAGATTGTTTTGGCGTCTGAGGTGGAGCGCTACACCTACCATCAGCTCCTTACTTTACCGCACAGATCCCTGTGCTACTCATACGCTGAATTGGCGAGGGCCGGTATCGAACTAGGAACCTTTTGGTTAGATCTGGCTAAAAGCCGCCCGTAGGATCTAGCTAAAAGTCGCCCGTAGGATCTGGCTAAAAGCCGCCCGTAGAATCTAGCTAAAAGCCACCCGTAGGATCTAGCAAAAAGTCGCCCTAGATTGGCTAAAAGCCGCCGTAGAATCTAGCTAAAAGCCGCCAGTAGAATCTAGCTAAAAGCCGCCCGTTAGAGCTAAAAGCCGCCCGTAGAATTAGCTAAAAGCCGCCCGTAGAATCTAGCTAAAAACGCCCCGTAGAGGATCTAGCTAAAAGCCGCCCGTTTAGATCTGGCTAAAAGCCGCACGTTAGATATGGCTAAAAACCACCGTAGGATCTGGCTAAGAGCCAACCGTAGAATCTAGCAAAAACCCGCCCGTAGGATCTGGCTAAAAGCCGCCCGTAGGAGCAAAAAGCCGCCCGTAGGATCTGGCTAAAACCGCCCGTAGGATCTAGCTAAAAAGCCGCCAGTTAGTTCTGGCTAAAAGCCGCCCGTAGAAATCTAGCTAAAAGCCGCCCGTAGATCTGGCTAAGAGCCGCCCGTTATATCTGGCTAAAAGCCGCTCGTAGAATCTAGCTAAAAAACCGCCCGTTAGATCTGACTAAAAGATCTAGCTTAAAGCCGCTTGTAGAATCTAGCTAAAAGTCTCGCTACGCGCAGCGAATTCGCGTGTATTCATAAGTTGAATTGCAAAGCAATGGAAAATGACACAAAATATAAAAAGAATTGTCAAGCCACCTCTTAAATAAAACTAGATGTACTTACCGTCATCCATGATAGCTGTGGTGATATTCTTCCCTGTGTGTAACCCTTGGACCATGCCATGTTGACATTTAAATCAAGACCCTCAATACCACCAGACTGGCCAGTATTTTTCTGCAAAATATTTATACAAAGAAAAAATAATATCAAAAGGGAAGAAATATCAAAATTAGAATAATCTTAAATTACATTTTACGCATAGAAGGTCATTCAATAAATAGTGTGAATATTGTAACATATGTACATAGATACACTGTATAATCTGTTTACAAAGATACATCAATTCACACTCAACTATATGGGAACACGACATATACATATACATAATAGAATGTCATTCAAATATATGAGATGTGAATATTGATACAAACATCATTGACAAAAACAATAAAATATATATATATATATATATATATATATTTTTTTATTTGCTGATTTTTATAGATCAATGTTTATTATAAACAGCTACCCAAGGTTTCATGGCAAGGGGAATCATCAGTCCGTTGAGTTAGATCCCATGGTGTTTTATTAAAGATCTTTTTTTTTATTGAAGATCTTTTCTTAGATTAGAAAAGATCTTCAAATAAACACCATGGGATCTAACTCAACGACCTGATGATTGCCCCTTGCCATGAAACCTGCGTAGCTGTTTATAATAAACATTGATCTATAAAAACTCAGCAAATTAAATAAATATTAGCTCTCACAATTTGTGATTGAGCACTGTATTTTCTTGTTCCATCACAAAAAAATTTGTTTTATATATACCTATATATATATATATATATAATATATATATATATATATATATATATATATATATATATGTGTGTGTGTGTGTGTGTGTGTGTGTGTGTGTGTGTGTGTGTGTGTGTGTGTAATGGTTGTCATCTTAGGAAATGGTCCTCGCGATCTCGAGTTCAAATGCTGGATGAGGTTGTTTACTTTTCACATAGTGCTAATACCATTGGGAAAGGTATGAACCAACTCTCCCTCCAGCTATGAATAAATAGTAGGGCATACTGAGCTCTTTAAACTTGGTTAGTCAACCACTCTAGGATTACGAAAACTCTGAAAACTCTTTGTGTCACATCCTAGTCTTGCAGAGGGGTTGGTAAATATTGATAGGTATATAGATAGAGGCGCTGTAACTTCAGGGGCACAAAAACTTTATCACAGTCTTCCGAGACTGAAATGCCAATATAGATAGATAGATGGTGCGGTGGTAAGATGTCTGACTGATGACTGAAGTCTTTCTAGTTAACTAGAAATGCCATAACAAGACGACTTCAGTTCCAGTGATCTTCTGAAAAAGAGATTCTCGAAAATTCAAGAATAAAATACAGGTTAACACACAACACCATTGTTACCTTATTCTTTACACCTGCATTGTGATAGCCTTCAAAATCAACCTCCAAACCAATATATATATATATATATATATATATATATATATATATATATATATATATATATATATATAGTTCGTCAATATAATATATATATTTATGTATAATATATATATTATCAATATATATATAGTTTCGTCTCTCTCTCTCTCTCTCTCTCTCTCTATTATATATTATATTATATATATATATATATATATATATATATATATATTTATATATATATATATAATTTATCAATAACTGAATGATTTCCAACGAAATTGACTTTGTGTAGCATCCTACTCGTGCGGAGGGCTTGATAAATACATATATGCACACATACATTTGATAGATAGATAGATAGATAGATAGATAGATAGATAGATAGATAGATATAAACTGACTGGGATAGATAGAGAGAGTGGTGAGAGAGAAATATGAACAGACTGTGATAAATAGATAAATAGGTATATAGATTTGAATAAACCCATGATAGATCGATCAATAGATAACGTTAAGATAATAACCTACATTGAACAGACATCTTCTTCCGATTAACCTTTCTGAACAAAACAAGTTTTTATCTTAACGATCAAAAACATCCTGATTGAAAAGAAAAATAGCCTTCGAGAAATCAGTTTTGTCATAACATCGCCTAAGAGGTTTCGTGATATATTTTATGAATATGATGATAACGCAAATGTTGATTTTTGTCTATTGATTAAACTGGGAATTATTTTGACTGCACATATGGTCGTAAGTAAAAAAAAATTTTAAAAAAATTTAAAAAAAAAGTAAAATAGGCGGAGAGTGGCCTACAGTCGATATCGTCTGAGGTGGAGCGCCACACCTAATATCAGCTCCACGCTTTACTGCTCAGATCTGTTAATTAAATTGGGTAATCTCTGAGATTATTTTGACTGCACATCTGGTCATAAGTAAAAGAAGGTAAAGTAGGCGTAGAGTGGCCTACTGTCGATATCGTTTATTAGCGTCTGAGGTGGAGCGCCACATCTAATATCAGCTCCTCACTTTACTGCTCAGATCTGTTAAGCGAACTTAATTAAATTGGTTAATCTGGGAAATTATTTTGACTGCACATCTGGTCTTTAGTAATAAAAAAAGGTAAAATAGGCGGAGAGTGGCCTACTGTCTATATCATCTGAGGTGGAGCGCCACACCTAATATCAGCTCCTCACTTTACTGCTCAGATCTGTTAAGCGAACTTAATTAAATTGTTTAATCTGGGAAATTATTTTGACTGCACATCTGGTCTTTAGTAATAAAAAAAAAGTAAAATAGCGGAGAGTGGCCTACTGTCTATATCGTCTGAGGTGGAGCGCCACACACCTAATATCAGCTCCTCTCGCTTTACTGCTCATATCTGTTAATTAAATTGTGTAATCTCTGAGATTATTTTGACTGCACATCTGGTCATAAAGTAAAAAAAATAATAAATAAAAAAGGTAATATAGGCGTAGAGTGGCCTACTGTCGATATCGTTTATTAGCGTCTGAGGTGGAGCGCCACACCTACCAACAGCTCCTCGCTTTACTGCTCAGATCTGTTAGTTAAATTGGATAATCGGTATCAACCGGTCTATCCCCTTTTCTCTAGGACTGGAAAAAAGAGATTGAATTTACCGTCTTCGGTGGAGTGCCACACCAACCACCAGCCCCCACTTTACTTTTTCTGTTGATTAGATTGGGTACTTTGCAAGGTTATTTTGATCCTAAGTAAAATGATAATGTAAGCGGAGTGGCCTACTGTTGACATGAGCCGGACACAGAGAGGGGCTATTCCCTTTTGGCAAGCACTAATGCAGGGAGATTGTTTTTAGCGTCAGAGGTAGAGTACCACAACTGCCATCAGCTTCCACCTTTACCACACAAATCCAAGCTGTGATACTCATACGCTGAGTTGGCGAGGGCTGATATCGAATTCGGAATTTTGTGGTAAAATACATGTAAGAACTGATAGAATAAATGAATACATACATATGAGCAGATAGATAGATAGATAGATAGATAGATAGATAGATAGATGAGTGAGTGAGTGAGTGAGTGAGTGAGTTATTTAGTTAGTTAGTGAGTGAGTGAGTGAGTGAGAGAAAATAAATAGGAAGATAGTATTTCAAAAACGGAAGTTTTGAATGTAAAGAAACAGATAAGAAAGAAAGAAAGTTTTAGAAAAAGAGGCAAGAAAGAAAGAAAGAAAAAAAGAAAGAAAGAAAGAAAGAAAGGGAAATATAGAAAGTAAAGAAGATATAAAAAGGGAAAGAAAGAAAGAAAGAAAGAAAGAAAGAAAGAAAGAAAGAAAAGAAAGAAAGAAAGAAAGAAAGAAAAAAAAGAGATAGAAATAAACAGAATAGAAATAATAGAAAAAGAGGCTGGAAAAAAAGAAACAAACAAACAAACAAACAAAAGGAGAATAAAAAGAAGAAAGAAAGAAAGAAAAAAGAAAGAAAAGAAGATATACAAAGGTAAAAAGCAGAAAAAAAAAAGAAAGAAGAAAGAAAGAAAAGTTAGGATTATTGTGACAAGTGTCTGAGATTACAATAGAATTTATGAGGAATTTCTGATGACGTGAGTTGACAAATGAGATTGTTTGTTTAGAATAATTCTGATATAACGGCAATTCTCAAGCCGCTCTAATTTTCAATGCGGATGGATTGACAATTTGCAAGAAAAAAACAACATTTTCTTTGCACTTATTTAATTCATATCTGTTTATTTGAAAACACCACACACTCTCTCTCTCTCTCTCTCTCTCTCTCTCTCTCTCTCTCTCTCTCTCTCTCTCTCTCTCTCTCTCTCTCTCTCTCACTCCCACACACACACAAGTGAAGATTTCACTTGATATTGGATCAGAGTGATGGGTAAATTGAACTTAACGGACTTAAATTCCACCATCGTATGTCACCCTGCAGAAAAAAAATATACCAAAAATCAGGGAATTAACCAAATTTAATGACATTTTCAGTGTTGATACATTAATGAATAAAAGATATAATACACCAGTTATTTTATTTTAAAACTTTTACATTTTTCCAGGTCAGTTAACTTTGAACCACGTATCTTTGAGGTGTAACACAGATTCTTAAAGATACATGGTTCAAAGTTAACTGAACTGGAAAATAAATCAGTGAATTAACCGAATTTAATGAACTTTTGAACCACGGGAGGATGTGACACAATATCGCAATTATGGAGCATCAGCGAGGATCGAACTCGCTAATCAATAGTAATATATATGCGAGACTGCCTTGCTAACATTACACAACGATAGGATGCCCGTTCGTAGGATTTGACACAAGGTCGAAATTATGGAACATCCAGCGAGGATCGAACTCGCTATTCAGAGTAATAGGTATTTTTACCAAACCCGTTCGCCGCAGGTAGGATGTGACACAAGCTCATAGTTATGGTGCATCCAACGAGTATCGAACTCGCTATTCCGTAATAAAAGATCTGCGATACTACTTGCAAACCTTTACACAACGATAGGGCATCCAAGTGAGTGAATGTATGAACCAGAGAGTCATATATACCATGTTCTACAGAGTTAACAGGTAAACCAATTGATTATTATATATATTTACCAACCCCTCCGCACGAGCAGGATGTGACACAAGGTCAATTTCTTAAGCGGAGTTTAACAGGTTTGAATTCAGAGTTTTCCTTCTCCTAGACTAGTTACCTAGCCAAGGTTAAAGAGCCCAGTCTGCCCTGCTATTTACCCATAGCTGGAGGGATAATTGGATCATACCTTTCCCAAGGGTATTAGCGCTATGTGAAATGTCAACAGCTTCGTTCAGGAATTGAACTCGGGTCGACGAGTCCATTTCCTACACTCTAACCATTAGACCACGCGCCTCCATACACGAATTGATTATAAGCTAGAAGTCAGAAGTGCTATATCGTGCAAGTATCAAAATAATATATATGTCTTCAAATATATATTTTACTTACAACAGAACACGTACCACAGTTACTGGTTGTATACAGATAACTATCTCAACTACCGAGCACTCTCAAAATAGATAGATAGATAGATAAACAGACAGACACATACATGCATACATACATACATTTGAATAAATTCAGATAGATAGAAAGATAGAGAGAAAATAGATAAATGCATACATACATACATACATACATACATATAAATTAAACTCAGATAGATAGATAGATAGATAGATAGATAGATATGTACAAAATGAGGTAGATATATATATATATAGATATGAACAATGAGATAGATAGATAGATAGATAGATAGATATATAGATATGAACAGAATGAGATAGATAGATAGATAGATAGATATGAACAGAATGAAGATAGATAGATAGATATGAACAGAATGAGATAGATGGATAATTTTCTTTTATCCAGCTCATTTCCCAGCTAATTACCACGGTCTTAACTACAGTACGAGTGTCTTATTAGCGCCGATTACTAAATCAAACATAGCTCAAGTACCGGAGGAGAATGGCGGTTGCTATGACAATGTACGTGTCTGAGAGGATACTGATACCGTTGCCAGTTGAGGCGGCTTTATATTTTGACAAAATCCTGGGATTTGTTAAGAGAGATCCATGTTTTAGATTTTCTCTGATTTTATTTTATATTTCCTGTAATTGAGCAACTATAGAGATCTTAAATGTGACATGCTACTTGTTTTCTATTTATGTAAATGTATAAAACATCTTCTATATCTTTGCTTGATTTGATCAGCTTATTTACCTTTCCATCTGTCTGTCTGTCTTTGTCCCTGTTTCTCTCTCTCTCTCTCTCTCTCTATATATATATATATATATATATATATATATATATATATATATATATAGAGAGAGAGAGAGAGAGAGAGAGAAAGAGAGGGAGAGAGAGAGAGAGGGAGAGAGACAGACAGACAGACAGACAGACGCAATCTTCAGATATATATATATATATAATATATTATATATATATATATATATATATATATATCTGAAGATTGCGTAAGCATGAAACTTAAAGTTATGAGTTTAAATCATCCATAATATCATTACTATTGATTACATATATATATATATATATATATATGTATATATATATATATATATATATAAGTTAAAAGAAAGGAAATGAATCCGACAGTATGAGTATATATAAAAAGATATGAAAACACCACAAAATGCTGTTAAAGTGAAAACATTTTATAACTTAGCTGATATTGAACATAAAATCGAAATATTGTTCAATATCAGCAAAGTTATAAAATGTTTTCACTTTAGCAGCTTTTTGTGGTGTTTTCATATATATATGTATATATATATATATATATATATATATATATATATATATATATGTGTGTGTGTGTGTGTGTGTGTGTGTGTGTGGTGTGTGTATCTGTCTGTTTTAGGGCATATAGCTTTCCACACAGATGTTACACTCTGATCATAGACAAATTTTAAATCCTTTATTATAGCTATTTGCATGGTGCAATGCTTAGCGAGTTAATCAAGTTAGGTTATTGCTAGTGAGTTCGATTCTCACCGATGATCCTTATTTATTTTTTTCCTTTGTACCTAACTATGTGAGATTTATCAAATTATTATTCTTATCCAAGACAAAAATTCAGATCCATACATGAAACAGATCCTCAATTTTTGCGCGCATTATGCTAAAATGTACATATTTACCACCCTTCTGTACAGGTAAGATGTAACACAAGGTCAATTTCTTAAGCGGAGTTTAACAGGCTTGAATTCAGAGTTTTTCTTCTCCTAGACTGGTTGCCTAACCAAGACTAAATAGCCCAGTTTACTCTACTATTTACCCATTGCTGGAGGGAGAATAGTTGGATTCATATTTCCCAAACGTATTAGCGCAATGTGAAATGCAAACAGCCTCGTCTAGGATTTGAACTTGTGTCGCCGAATCCATCATTACACTACACGCTTCCAACTATGCCGTAATGTACACAATGCACAATTATCAAGTTGTAGAGCGTTCGGCTAGAAACCACAAGGTTCCTAGTTCGATACCCGCCCTCGCCAACTCAGCGTATGAGTAGCACAGGGATCTGCGCAGTAAAGTAAGGAGCTGATGGTAGGTGTGGCGATCCACCTCAGACGTAGAAAATAATCTCCTTGGTCTAGCGCTAGTGAAAAGGGGATAGACTCCCTCGCTGCATGGCTGATACCGACATTAGGCCGCCTCAACGACTTTACTTTACTTTTATATCTATCAATCTTGCTAGCTTTCTATTTATAAAGGCTAGAGTAAATTGCTTTTTTTCTATTAATGCTAAAGGAATAAGAGCTAAGATAGACACTTTTATTAGAGATTTCTATGATAAACTACTATGGTTTAGAATATATATGTCATCCACAGACGCCGTATTTCGACGTTTCACGTCTCAATAGTGTGGCTAGACACAACAACTAACTTCGATAAGAGGCGAACACCGACTGACTTTACGCCTGTCCGATCAGTTAACCTCTAGGCCATTGCTAGCTGGCGTTTTAAGAAACGGTGTTTTAACTGTTTTAAATACATACATCTGTGTATATACTTTACGATCACCAGAGAAATCAAATCTGTAAACAGATAACCATTGAGTTTTGCTGATGATGAAAGTTTATTAAAGTCGCTCCTATATATATATATATATATATATATATATATATATATATAGAGAGAGAGAGAGAGAGAGAGAGAGAGAGAAGTGAGTGATGAGAAGAATTCATTGAAACGTCTGCGGCAGTAATTAGATACAATTATAAAGTAAGTAAGTAAAGTCGTTGGGGCGGCCTAAAGTCGGTATCAGCCAATCAGCGAGGGAGTCTATCCCCTTTTCAGTTGCGCTAGACCAAGGAGATTATTTTAGCGTCTGAGTTGACGAGACCGGTATCGAACTAGGAACCTTGTGGTTTCTAGCCGAACGCTCTACCGACTGAGCTAACTCGGCCCCTTATACAGTTATAATCCAACATATAGCAAGATTCATCTACCTCGGAATCACAAAGTTTTTGGTTCAATACCGACCTTCACCAACTCAGAGCACGAGTAGCACAGTGGGGGTTGATAGTAAGTGTGACACTCCACCTCAGATGCAAAAAAACAGTATCCCGAATCTAGCGCTAGTGAAAAGTGGATAGACTCCCTCGCTGTACGGCTGATATCAACAATAGGCCATTCTGCCAATTTTACTTTGTTTAATTCGGTAAAGTGAGGAGTTGATGGTAGGTGTGGTGTCCCACCTCAGATGCAAAACAATATCCCTAGACTAGTGCTAGTGAAAAGGGGATAGACTCCCTCGCTGTCGGGCTGATACCGACAACAGACCACTCTGCCTACTTTACTTTTGTTTCATTCAGTAAAGTGGGGAGCTGATTGTAGGTGTGGTGTTCCACCTCAGACGCAAAATAATATCCCTGGTCAAGTGCTAGTGAAAAGGGATAGACTCCCTCGCTGTCGGGCTGATACCGACAACAGATCACTCTGCCTACTTTACTTTTGTTTCATTCAGTAAAGTGGGGAGCTGATTGTAGGTGTGGTGTTCCACCTCAGACACAAAATAATATCCCTGGTCAAGTGCTAGTGAAAAGGGGATAAACTCCCTTGCTGTCTGGCTGATACCGACAATAGGCCATTCTGCCAACTTTACTTACTTAGTTTAATGGCGCTCCACCTCAGACGCAAAACAATCTCCCTGATCTAATGTTAGTGAAAATAGGATAGACTCCCTCACTGTACGGCTGATACCGACAATAGGCCACTCCGCCAACTTTACTTTTAAAGTATTTCAATAAGTATTACTAGTACAAAATAAAAAAACACCCTCCGGGCGATGTAAAAATATATTTTTGAAACATATTGCCTGAGGAGTAAAAAATTCAATGTCAGCGAGTTTGTATCCTAAGTAAGTAAAATCATCAAATTCATTAAAGGATTAAAAAATAAAACAATTTGAAATATAAACTTTAAATATGTATTAGAATAAAACAAACTATATATAGATATATAATACCAATCATGTATCTATTAAAACTTGTTTAAAAAAAAACAATGAGGACTGTCTAATGTTGCATGTTCAAATTTTGTGTGTATTTATTCTATGTTATGACGATTTTGGGTAATGTGACGTAAGCAGTGACGTAATTTTTGTTAAACACAAAAACCGGAAGCGAATCTCCATTATTAATAGATTAATAGATGTGTATATTCTCCAGAGAGAAAATATCCTGTAAATCAGTGAAGACCATTATTTCCCAGGACCGCCTTGTTAATTATTCGACTGAGTTTCTCAGTAACACTGAACCAACAGGGGCTGTCACTGCATAATCTGCGACTGAAGCTTGGGACACTGATCATGCTATCGCATAATCTTGATCATCTAGATATTTTTAGTGACACAAGACTTGCCCTCAGAACTATGATGCCCCATGCACTGAAAAACCACAATCTTGGCGGGAAAATTTGTTAGAAGAAAAAAAAACTCTTGAAAAAATAATGTTGGACGCATGTCGCAACGGACATAAAGGTTGAGTTAATATAGTTCTAAGTGACAACCATCTGTAGGTTAGGGTTCAATCCTGATTACAGGTGAAAATAACATAGAATAATTGAAATAGCTAAACGCTTGTACCTGGTTATGGTTAAGAGAATGAGAACAATCTACTCTGATGGATTAAATTAAGTTCAGTTTGAAGTTTTGTGAAGACTCTCAATTACGACATGAAGTCTTCAACAAGTTCAACAAAAAAACACCCAAAGAAGGTTGGAGAGCACATTGGCCGAAACGTTGTGTATGTAACAATAAAGATGAAGAAATCAGTGGGAAAAATGTAAATAAACAAATTATCAGCCTCATCTGAGAAATTCAGACTAAAAAAAGTAATTTAGATTCCAACTTATAATGCTCATGTGTTCTGTTGTTTTCCTATCTTTTATTTGCATTTTTGGAGACAATTTTTTTTTAAACAAAACACCAATATTTCAATTAAAAAAAAACGAAATAAAAAAATTAAAAAAACGTAAAGATTTGAAAAGAGGCTTTTTCTAAAACCAAATACAGATCTCATCTTATTATAATGGAGATTGTGTGTTTTTCTGTCTGTAACCGAAACTATATTCCTACTCAAGTCACAATTCTCTTAGTTATTTACATCACATTCTCTATGATTTTGTTTTTATCTAAACCTCAATTATTAATAAAATTGTCTTACATTATTAATACTGTTAACTATGTCTACATACCGACAACATGCAATTATATTTATATATACAACAAAATAGTGGTTTACAGTGTAAACGGGAAGGCTAATTTGCATATTAATATTAAAAAAATCGAGTTTAATAAATATGTGGTTAGTATTATTGATTTCTAACTGTTTGGTTTTATTTTAATGAATATAAGCAAAAATCTCTTCAATAAATCTTAAATGAAATCTATTAACAAGATAAAATAACTGTCATCTTATTCTTTACTTCCTCTTATAACTAAATACTTAAATTAGAAAAAATAACAATGAAAGACGAGAGTGATGGAAGAGTAAGTTTCAGTTGTTCCATTTTTTATTATACTCTCAAATCTACTCTGATGGATTAAAATCAAATTCAGTTTGAAGTTTTGTGAAGACTCTCAATTACGACATGAAGTTTCAACAAGTTCAACAAAAAACACCCAAAGAAGGTTGGAGAGCACATTGGCCGAAACGTTGTGTATATAACAATAAAGAGCCAACATTGCTAGTTGGACACATGGCATAACAGATATAAGGGTCGAGTTAATACAATTCTAGGTGACAATCATCTGTAGGTTGCAGGTTCAATACTGACTACAGGCGGAAATATCATAGAATAATCAACATAGCTTAACACTTGTGCCTGGTTATGGTTAAGAGAATGAGAACAGTCTACCCCCATAGAATTGAATGAGTTCGATTCGAAATTCCATGAAGACTCCCGATTATGACATGAAAACTCTCAAGACGACAAGAAGGTTCCCGAGTTTGAGGGGATGGTTCAACAAGAAACACCTGAAGAAGGCCGGAGTGCACATCGTTCGAAACGTTATGTATATAACAATAATGATGAGGGTAACAGCCCGAAAAATTTAAGTAATTCAAAAACTGTTTCATCTTCTGAACATCTCTGACAGTTTAACCTTAGTATAGCAACCAGTCCAGAGAAAAACTATGAATTCAAACCTGTTAAACTCCGCTGAAGAAATTTACCTTTTGTCGCATCCTACTTCGTGTGGAGAGCTTGGGTAAATATGTATTTATACGAGGACCACAGGGCAAAGCCAAAGATCTTATTCCTTCTAATACTCCTAATACTTTGAAATTAACAAGTAAGGGAACAAGCAAAACATTATAATTCTTACAGCAATGAAAGACGGATCGCCTTATCACAACCTGAAGACTAGACCTAGTATTGATTAACAAAAAAAAAAGAAAACTTGTCAACGGGTAGATTTTGCATTTCCAGTCGATCACAGGGTGAAGATAAAAAAAAACGAAAAGATATACAAATACTTAGACCTTGCTAGAGAATTGAAAAAAAAAGCTATGGAATCTGAGTGTGAAAGTGATACCAATTGTAGTTGGTGAAATTGGAACTGTCTCCCAAAGTTTAGAAAACGGACTGGAGGAACTGGAAATCAGAGGAAGAATTAAGACCACCCAGACTACTGCATTGATGCAATCGGCTGGAATACTCAGAAGGGTGCTGGAGACCCGAGGAGATTGTTGTCACTCAGACTCCAGTGAAAGACCATCAGCTAACGCTGGTATGAAAAACTCACAAGGAGTGAAAGAATAATAATAATGATTTACAATAATCGTTTCCGTAGCACATGTATTTCAGCTCATGAAGAGCAGCCATTATTTTTCGACAGACAATCAGATACAGACGAGATTATTTTTTTGTTGGATTGCTTACATTAAAGATTATAAATAGAAACCAATTAGCATAAAAATGTATAATAAAACAAGGTAAAAAAAACGAAGTTGGTACTTCATTATTTGCAGGATTAAATAAAAACAATAACAGAACAAACAAACGAACAACAAGAATGATGGAAACAGGGAAGAATGAAATTAGAAAATATCTGATTGAGAAAAATTGACTTATCATAAAAAATACAGTTTTTTTCGGATGGTGATAGATTGGTGGACACATGAAAATAATCTCTAAATAATACAGAGAGAAAGAGTATGTGTGTGAGAGAGAAAGAGAGAGAGAGAGAGAGAGAGGGGGTATAGAGGGGGGCAGTGAGACGAATATTTGCAAGCAAAATGATTAATAGTCATATTAGGAATAAAATAATTCGAAGATACGTAAAGAAGACCAGATTGAATAAATCATATTACAAACCTATTAATATGTATATAAAGGGGTATCGTTTTTCTTTCATATATATATATATTTCTTATTATAATGGAGATTGTGGGTTTGTCAGTCTGTAACCGAAACTATATTACTATACAAGTCACAATTCCCTTTGTTATTTACATCACATTCTCCATGATTTTATTTTTTATTTAAACCTCAATTATTAATAAAATTGTTTTACGTTATTAATTGTTGACAATATCTACATACTAATAACATGCAATTGTATTTATATATACAACAAAATAGCGGTTTACAGTGTGAACGGGAAGGCTAATTTGCATATTGATATTAGAAATTTGATCTTAATAAATATATGCTTAGTATTATTGATTTCTAATTGTTTGGTTTTATCTTATTGAATATGAGCAAAAATCTCGGGATAAATCTTAAAAGAAATCCATTAAAAAGAAGAAATAACTGTAATTTTATTCTTTACTTCCTGTTTTAACTAAATAGTTAAATTAGGAAAATTTACCAATGAAAGACGGGAGTAACGGAAAATGATGGAAGAGTTAGTTTCAAAGTTGTTCTATTTTTCAATCATACCCCCTCTGTTCCAAATCTTTTTATCTGCATTCTTATTGAGTTTCATTAGCCTTTCTAATTTAATATGATATTTTATCATATTAAAACTTAAATACTTGCACTCGGAGGGTGCATATATTTGCTAGTATATATAATGGACTCACCCGTCGATTTTCGACGTATGAGGGTTCATACACACAATGAACACCCACACAGTGATTTGTTTATAGTGGTGAAGGCTTGTGTTGGACCAACCACACTTTTTGGCACAGTCGATAGGAAAGAATTGGTGCATCAAAGGTTGCCACAAACCCAATCAACGACCGACCTCAGGAATTTTGAATTCAGAGTTATCCCTCTCCTAGACTGGTTACCTACCCAAGGCTGAAGGGCCCAGTCTGCCCTACTATTCAACCCATAGCTGGAGGGAGAATATATATATATATATATATATATATATATATATATATATATATATATATATATTTATTAAATATATTGCTCTGTCCGTCCACTCACTGGCATTAGGCACATCGAGCTCTCACTGTGATTTGCCTGTATCACTGCGGTTAAACTATACATTTTTCGGGTGTGATTGTCATTTGCTAAGCTTAATTGAATTCGACACAAAGCCATAAGTATGGATCACCTTCTGAGAATCAAACTCAACAATGGTCTACAAGACTAGTTCGACTATAATCCTAATTGCCGCAATTTGGCTTTCTCCAAAAAAGATGTGAAATTGCAGACATACCTACTACACATAGTTACTTAATTATATATATATATATATATATATATATATATATATATATATATATATATATTACCAACCCCGCCACACGAGCAGAATGCGGCACAAGATCAATTTTTTAAGCGGAGTATAACAGGTTTAAATTCAGAGTTTTCCTTCTCCTAAACAGGTTGCCTTACCAAGTCTGTCCTACCATTTACCCATAGCTAGTGGGAGTATAGTTGGTTCCATACCTTTCCCAAGGTTATTAGTGCTATGTGAAATGCAAATAGTTTGGGGTTTTTTTTTTCAGATATGTTCACGTCTTTATTTAGTTAACACTCGATACATTTTATGAAACTTCGTATAAAGACATGGACGTCTTTCACTAGAAACGTATAAATAATTAATAACAGAATGAATGAAAACAATCAAATAATAAAGTTACGTTGATTTTTTTTTATCTATTTAACCTACAGGTTTGTTTTCTTTAATGGCATGTCAACCTCTGTGTGTTATTTAATGCCAACGCCATTGCTTGTAGAAGAACAGTAGTAGTACTATTTAATGATTTGCCTACTTTAAACAGGTCACAACGGCTCTCCAACCACTGCGATCCCACCGTAAGCTGCTGGCAGCGGCTCTCGCACGTGTCACTTGTTTACACTGAAAAATCCCTACGTGAATGGCAAGGGGCCATCTTTTGTTTTGTCTGTGAGTTGAACTTTGAAATATTCCATCAAAGTACAAAAACTGATGGTTAGTTCATTATAATTGAGAAGGAATCAAAATACAATAATGATAAGACTTTATTTGAATAGAATGAGTTCTGAGGTGAATAGATAGTGGACTTTGAAATATCTCCTCATACAACTAAAAAAATACCACAAAATGGTTCTTATTACTTTATCTCATTGAAATGGTCTCAAATTTTAATAGCATGTGTATAAATGACTCAAAATTCTGTTCGTTTACAGAGAAATGCATTCCTATAACTGAAATGAAAAAAAAAACATTAAATATAGAATTTTGTGTTGTTTCTACACATGCTGTTAACTTTTGACTACTTTCTCCCACCACTGCGATCCTATCGTAAGCCACTGGCAGCAGCTCATGCATGTATCACTTGTTTACACTGAGAAATCACTACATGGACACCCCTGACATCTTTTGTTTTGTCTGTGAGGTGAACTTTGAAATATTCCATCAAAGTACAAAAACGATGGTTAGTTCATTATAATTGAGCGAAAGGATCAGATTACAATAATAATCGGACTTTATTTGAATACAATGAGTTCTGAGGTGAATAGATAGTGAACTTTGAAATATCAAGTAAAATACAACTAAAAATACCAAGAAAATTTGGTAGAGCTGTGGGAGAAATTTGGTAAGCAAAAAGTTAAGCTGCCAACAGTAGTTCTCCTACCACACCCAAGCAAAGTACAAAAAATTGGTTCACTATAAATGAGCAGAAGGACTCAGATTACAATAATAATAAGACAGTATTTGAATAGAATGAGTTCTGGGGTGAATAGATAATGAACTTTGAAATATTCCATTATACAGGCAAGAGGCAATTAACTCTTTGCTCTGATGGTTAATTCATTATGATTGGACAGAAGAACTCAGATTACAATAATAATAGGGACTTTATTTGAATAGAATGACTTCTGAGGTGAATAGATAGTGAACTTGGAGATATCCCATTATACAGGGAAAAAATACCAATAAAATTTGCTACAGCCGTGGGGAAAATTTGCTTGGCAAAGAGTTAATCCGCTCACAGCTGCTCTCCCACCACTGCAATCCTAATATAAACAATGTACAAAGATTTATGTTAGTTAATTATAATTGTGTAGAAGGACTCAGCTTAAGCTTACAATAATAATTAGACAGTATTGAATAGAATGAGTTCTGAGGTGAATAGATAGGGAACTTTGAAATATCCCATCATACAGGCAAGAGTCAATTAACTCTTTGCTTACTTTAAGCCACTTGCAGTGACTCTCCCAACACTACAATCCTACCATAAGCCACTGATGGTTAGTTCATTATGATTGAACAGAAGAACTCAGATTACAATAATAATATGACTTTATTTAAATATAATTAGTTCTGAGGTGAATAAATAGTGAACTTTGAAATATCCCATCATATAGGTAAAATATAACAAGAACATTTGGTACAAAAAAAGATAATGTCTAGGTATCGTCACTTTATTATTTGAGTTTTCGGCTATGTGCTTGCTTTTATTTAAATTTAAATTTTAATTATTTCCCAAGATACAACTACTTACATTGAAATCGCATTTAAATTATCTCCCAGCAAGACAAGTGCGATAGTTGTTATCGATCATATTTCAATTAAACAGTAATTAATATTATTGCATTTAACCGATTATGCACACTTATTACGGCTAATATATATTTGATCAGTAGATTTCAGTAATACCAATATTACACGGATTAGTTTTACTACTGTTCATTATCATTTCCCTAATCCTATAATCATTACTATTACTATTATAATCCCGTCACTTAAATAACAAAGCAAAAACTGCATCTATTAATAATGGAGATTCGGTTTCAATTTGTCTGTAACCGAAACTACGTCACTACATACATCACATTACCCAACACCGTCAATAAATAGAAAAAAAGAACATGTATTATATACACACAAAATTTGACTATGCCACACTCTACATACCTTGTTGGGTTTTTTTTAAAACAAGTTTTAATAAATACATGACCGGTATTATATACTTATATAAGTTTGCTTTATTTTGATATATAATTAAACTTATTTAACATACAGTGTTTTACAAGAAAATTATTTACAAACAAGAAATAGTCTTTTTTCTTTCTTCAGCGTCAAGAGCTTAACTAAAAAATTTACAAATAAATAAATACCTCCGACTTTGTGTAAAATTTATGTGTAAAATATTAAAGATAATTATTTAATTAATAAATGATAGATGCATGCAACATTTTATTTTATCGGGACATAACTAAGTTTCTATTTAAAATTGCTTTTTGTTTTTGTTTTTGTTTTTTGTTTTGTTTTTTAATCCTTTAATAAATTTAATGATTTTACTTATGATACAAACCCTCTTGCATTAATTTTTTAACTCCTAGACAATATTTTTAGAAAATTAATTTTTACACCGCCCGGAGGGTGTTTTGTTATAATAATAAGGGACTATTCCGTTTTGATTGTGACGAAAGAAAAAGACATGTAACACATCAGAGAGAGATAGAGAGAGAGAGAGAGAGAGAGAGAGAGAGGGAGAGAGAGAGGGAGGAGAGAGAGAGTGTGTGTGTGTGTGTATGTGTGAGATAGATAGATAGATAGATAGATAGAGAGAGAGAGAGAGAGTGAGAGAGAGTGTGTGTGTGTGTGTGTATGTATGTATGTGTGTGAGATAGATAGATAGATAGATAGAGAGAGAGAGAGAGAGAGATTTAAATCAAGATTATTATAGTTTTTACATATTGAACTATTTAGCAATAGCTCTTAAGTAAACCTACCAAACGTTGTAATAATTGAATTATCATACTGTGGTATATCTACTGGTCTTGCTAGTCGTTTTAATTACTTTAATACAACCAATATTCTTTCCGTGTATTTGAAATAGAAACGGATCACCGAATCCCAACCAGACGTAGTTTTGATTAACAGGAATTCAAGAACATTTCATCTAGTAGATTTTGCCGTTTTACGTTTGTAAATTTTTTAGTTAAGCTCTTGTACTTATGATAATTTTGTTATGATGAATATACTCTCTCTAATCAGACTCATATACAATTCTTTTCTTTTTCCTCCTGTTTCATTTGCTCTAATGGTCAAAGGGTGTATCAACCCAAAGATATTTCTTGTGACAAGAAATATTCTGATATATATATCAACAGAAAGATTTTAAGTGAAGCAATAGCTGAGTTCATATCAGATATTTATAAAAATATTTAAATTAAACAACAGCCCAATTTGAACCCAAATATCTATATTTACTTATATTTTCTTTACAATGATTCCAGCAACATGGCTGCTGATTTAGAAAGAAAAGATTGAGTGATTAATCATAACTTTTCACATATGCACACAGCCAAAATGTTTGTTTTTTTTAGTTTTAGAGCATGTAGCTGTAAACTTAATAGATGTTTTTTTCTAACAGCATATATCTTTTTTTTTAATTAGTCATCAGTAAAAAATAAATAAAATAGATAAAATTTTAGAATTAAGTTTATATACAAGCAAAAGTTAAATTAAATTTTCAAAACATAATTACAAAGTGAATGAAAAAGCGAAATAAGACTAATAACACAAACAAGAATTAATAAAAAATAAAAAGTAAAAAATAAAGCAAACTATATATAAGTATATAATACCGGTCATGTATTTATTAAAACTTGTTTAAAAAAAACAACAAGGTGGGTAGAGTGTGGCATAGTCAAATTTTGTGTGTATATAATACATGTTCTTTTTTTCTATGTATTGACGATACTAGGTAATGTGACGTATGTAGCGGATGAATGCAGAGAGAACAGTAAAGGTATTCAGAGAAGGACCACGTCCATCCCGAGAGAAGAAATCCTTAGCAGCCACCACCACTCACTACTACAACGACCACAGACTACCCCCTAAATGTGGGTGAACAAACATAGCAGCAGAACTAACACCGAAAGGTCTCTACATCATAATTCTTCACCCTAAAAGAACTCAGCAAAGATAAGTGTCAAGACTTGTTACTTTTTATATATATATATATAAATATATATATATATATATATATATATATATATATATATATATATATATATCACAGTTAATTGCCAATACACTAAGCAAACAAATATATTTACTTCTGGATTTATTAAAATCGATTTAAGAGTACTCAATAAAAAGAGCTAAATATACGTTTTAAACACGAATGATTTAAAATACTCCGACTGCAGTTTCATGCAATAGCGAATCTTCAGGGAGTTGCGTTGTCCAACCATCGACCTGTATTTATATCTGGGTTGTACCAATTCCTAAGTAAGTGGGTGTGCCACCTAGCTTCCTTTTCCCCTTATGTAATGACTGAACCTACTAGACATAGTCTATGTTTGTTTACGTGCCTACATTTATTTGTTAACTCCGATCGCGAGTTCAATATCATGTCTGGGTCCCTGCATTCAGCTATTTTTAGTTTTTTGTGACTTGAAGACCGCTAAAAACATTAAGTTTTAGCAAAACCCTTCGCACTGTAATAAACCCTTTTAAACACAATATATTTATCTTGTCCTTATTCCTTTCTTATGACAGAATTTCTGTGAATAGAAGCAGCTGGAATGAGGTTAAAATAAAGATACACAATGCAAAATACGCAAACTGAAAATGAAAGAAAGCGTAAAGATAGACAAATACTTGGATCTCTCGAGAGAGATGGAAAAAAAGCCGTGGAACATGAAAAAGTCTGGAGTAGCAATTATAGTTGGTGCGCTAGGAACGGTCCCCAAAGGCTTGTAAAAAAGATTTAAAGGATTTACCCCAGAAAGGTTACAAAAATAAATGCGATATATGAGAGATGATCAACTGGGGATTATTCAGATGACTGGGATCTACCTCTGAAACCCAATGATACATGCACAAAATAGGGAATGGTCCATAGGGAATGGAAAAAGTAGAATTATCCGAGACTTGGAAATTCAAATCTTTTGCTTAATCCAGGCCAGAAGACTACATCTAGACAATGTAAACAAAAATAAAGAGGGTTTCCCCGTGGAATAATGGCTAAACTGCTGGACTGCGTAATTATAAACATCTTAGGTGTCGTAGTTAACGAGTCACGCTATTGCGTTCAATTATACACACACACACACACACACACACACACACACATATATATATATATATATATATATATATATATATATATATATATATATAATCCAAAAGTCCAGAGAAGAAATCTTCCTTACGACACAATAGTTTTATTTAAAAAACTGTCGCAGTTTGAGAGCTCAATGTGTGCTCTTACTGTTAGAGTCACAGAGCAAATATATAAGTAAAGAAATAACAAAAGACTTAGAGATTGAGCATTATAGTCTATTTCAGGGAGCTTAGACAAAGTGTCTAACTCTCCCAGCTCATCAGATGCGAATGATGGATTTCATCATTAGCATCTGATGAGTTGGGAGAGTTAGACACTTTGTCTAAGCTCCTGAAATAGACTATAATGCTCAATCTCTAAGTCTTTTGTTATTTCTTTACTTATATATATATATATATATATATATATATATATATATATATATATATATATATATATATATATATATAGAGAGAGAGAGAGAGAGAGAGAGAGAGAATGTACAAATTTGATGGTTTCGACTTCCCCACTGGAAAGAATAGAATCAGATGAATAACTTATGTCTGATTTAGTATATTAAAGAAGTAGTGTATGCACAATTGTGTAGCTGTGGATGTATATATATTTACCAACCCCTCCGCACGAGCAGGATGCGACACAAGGTCAATTTATTAAGCGCTGTTCAACAGGTTTGAATTCAGAGTTTTCCTTCTCCTAGACCGGTTGCCTAATCAAGGTTAAAGAGCCCAGTCTGCCCTACTATTTATCCATAGCTGGAGGGAGTGTAGGATTCATACCTTTCCCAAGAGTATTAGTGCAAAGTGAAATGCAATTACCACATCCAGGATGTATAGCTGTGACAGTGATCGGATTTAACACTGACCACGGAATGGCAGATGCTTGGTCCTGGACTCAGTTCACCCAAGCGCCGGGAAGCCCCAAAAGATTCTCGGTTGATTCCATGTTGTCATCCCCTCAGGCAGCACCTACTCCCTCACTTAAAAGTAGCAGGACTGGGTTATTGCTCGGTGTCCAAAGTGCTCCAAAATGAGATACCGGTGGAAATTTGTATTTTCCTTTTTTCAAAAGAATTCCCCTTATCTATTGAATGTTCCTGCTATGCGGAATTTGTTCTGTTTGAATAATGAAGGGCCATGTCTTAATCTACCAAAATAGTTACCATTCACGTTGGGACAGACATCTTTTAATAATGGAGATTTGCTTCCGTTGTTTGTCTGTAACAAAAATTACGTCACTGCTTACGTCACATTACCCAAAACCGTCATAACATAGAATAAATACACTCAAAATTTGAACATGCAATATTAGACAGTCCTCTTGTTTTTTTTTTAAATAAGTTTTAATAAATACATTACTGGTATTATATATCTATATATAGTTTGTTTTATGACTGGTATTATATATCTATATGTAGTTTGTTTTATTTTAATACATATTTAAAGTTTACATTTCAAATTGTTTTATTTTTAATCCTTTAATGAATTTGAGATTTTACTTACTTAGGGTACACACTCGCTGACATTGAATTTTTTTACTCCCACCCCTAAGGCAATATGTTTCAAAAATCTATTTTTACATCGCCCGGAGGGTGTTTTTATTTTGTACTAGTCTTTTAAATGGAAACGCTTGTTGTATAATGGTTATCGTCGAAGGAAAATGACTCGGCGACTCGGTTGCATTTTACACAGCATTAATACCCTTGGAAAAAGTATGAATCCAAATATTATCTCCCACCCCACCCCTCACCAGCTATGAGTAAACAGTACCTCCCTCCGTGCGTAAGTATTTAAGTTTTAATGTAATGAAATATATTAAATTAGAAAGACTAACGAAATTGAATAAGAACACATATAAAAAGATTATACTTATTTCAATTATATTTTAATTGGTTTCTATATAAAATCATTCATAGGATTGATTTTAATATATTGGAGAATATTCTCCCCCACAGCTATGGGTAAACAGACTGAAATATCAAAATGATACCCGATAGAGATATTAGAAGATTTTTTTTTAAAGAACCATGCAAAAAATAAGTCAGTGTAAAGCAAGAATTAAATTATATGTACTAGAAAATATATGTACCCTCCGGGTGCAAGTATTTAAGTTTTAATGTAATAAAATATTGTATTAAATTAGAAAGGCTAATGAAACTAAATAAGAATACAGATAAAAAGATTTGAAACAGAGGGAGTATAATAAAAGATTTGAAACAGAGGGAGTATAATAAAAAATGGAATAACTGAAACTTACTCTTCCATCACTCTCGTCTTTCATTGTTATTTTTTCTAATTTAAGTATTTAGTTAAAAGAGGAAGTAAAGAATAAAATGACAGTTATTTTATCTTGTTAATGGGTTTCATTTAAGATTCATTGAAGAAATTTTTGCTTATATTCATTAAATAAAACCAAACAGTTAGAAATCAATAATACCAAGCACATAATTATTAAATTCGATTTTTTAATATTAATATGCAAATTAGCCTTCCCGTTCACACTGGAAACCGCTATTTTGTTGTATATATAAATACAATTGCATATTGTCAGTATGTAAACATAGTTAACAGTATTAATAATGTAAGACAATTTTATTAATAATTGAGGTTTAGATAAAAATAAAATCATGGAGAATGTGATGTCAATAACTAAGAGAATTGTGACTTGAGTAGGAATATAGTTTCGGTTACAGACAGAAAAACACAGAATCTCCATTATAATAAGAAGATTTCACAATAAAGATGCGGGCAAGAGTCTGAAAAATAAAAAATACTACCCAATAGACATTTAAGAAAAAATGCAACAAGCGCAAATAATTAAAAAGAGTTAAAATTACAAAATAATTTTTTAAGACTTACCAAATACCACTGTTTCGGATAGAATGGGTCGGTTGGTTCTGGCAACATAGAAATGCGTTTGTTGACGTTCTTCATGTCTTTGGTCGTTCGAGAAATAACATTTGTGTTATGTTCTACAGGGAAGAAATCAGTCAAGGATTTATAACCGCGTTTGTGTCGTAGGAAGCCGCTCTGTTGAACAGCCAATTTAACCTGCAATGTCAAATACAAACATTTTTCTTTAGTGTGTATGAAACAATATTTTTAATACTAGCTGGACCAGTGGATATATCACAGTATGATGATTTAATTATTACACGAAGTTTACATAATCCAGATATCATCATATTGATAATGTAGAACATGTCATTCATTAAATTCATTTTTAATAATTGAAAAGTATTTCATTTGACTAAAGTCGTTAATATTCAACATTATCGATCATTAGAACTACCAGTACTTGATAATTTTATTATTTCAACGTTTCATATGTTTACTAAAGAGCTATTTCAAAATAGTTTGATTTGTAAAAAAAAATTATAATAATCTTGATTGAGCTCTCTCTCTCTCTCTCTCTATATATATATATATATATATATATATATATATGGGAGAATATGTGCTTAATTGAAGTCGTACCTAATTTTGAAAATTAATCAATAATTAATGAATTAGGCGGCCTACCTATTCAAATGTAAGGCTAAACAAATCGAGAAAAATCAATCTCTGTATGTACATTTCGGCCTATTAGGCCTCATCAGCAGAGCTTTAGACAGGAAGACCGCTTTGTGTGTGATTCGAACCCTGACTGTCAAGCTGACAGGCGGGGACTAACCATTACACCAACTGGCCTTTCCCAGATTTTTCGTTTGCTTAGAAGTAGGTTATATTCCACTATATATATATATATATATATCACTCTTTCTTCTTTCCTTCTTTTCATCTTTTCATTATGTTCGATTGAAACAGATTTTCGTTATCGCTTCCGCGCGCTCACACCCTCTTTTATCTTTCCCCTACTCTCTT
The DNA here is from genome assembly GCA_023376005.1 of Doryteuthis pealeii. Classification (NCBI taxonomy): domain Eukaryota; kingdom Metazoa; phylum Mollusca; class Cephalopoda; order Myopsida; family Loliginidae; genus Doryteuthis; species Doryteuthis pealeii. Next base: position 9,203,584 of record CM042179.1, on the reverse strand, counting down.
TCTTTATTTCTTTATCTTTCTTACATTTTTCTGTTTATCATATCCTAACAAACATTTTCTTTGGTATACCGGGATGTACATACATACATTCATGTTGATTGCGATGTTTTGTCAGACGAATGTCACTCCTTAGACATGTCATTGTCTGAAGGGTTATCTGTATATAGATGGATAATATAGAGATATAGCTTTATACGACAGCTAAGTCCCTCTCCGGGTTCAAAAAGTTGAGATTGAACAACAAGCAGAAGCAAGATAACCGAGAACAAATCAAACTGCAGACAAACAGGATGCGGGGAATGGTTGTCCGCTAGATTTTTTCCCAAGGAAATATACCGGCTTTATCAACGTCTTTCTACATTGAACTGTTTATTTCAAAATGTATATCGTTATTGTCCGTTGATTGAATATGCATATATACTTTGTCGTTAATTGTTTTATTTTCGTTGTTTCTTCCGGACATGCATACACACGCATATGTTGTTGTTGATTGTGAAATTTTGTTAGACAAATACCACTCCTTAGACATGTCATTGTCTGAAGTAGTATCTGTACATAGATGGATAATATAGAGATATAGCTTTGTACGACAGCTAAGTCCCTCTCTTGGTTCAAAAAGGTTGAGATCCAACAACAAGTAGAAGTAAGATAGCCGGTAACTAATCAAACTGCAGAACTACAGGATGCTGGATTTTTTTATCAGCGAAATATATTGTATTTATCAATGTATTTCTACATTGAATTGTTTATTTCAAAATGTATTTCTTTATTATCCGTTGAGAGAATATTTTCTTTCTTAAGAGTCACAAAAATCAACTATCTTGGCTAGACGGGCGGTCGGAGAGGCCCCCTCCGATAAATCGGCTAGTCAATCAAAGCCCTAGCACCTATATGATTTTCCAAACCCTATTGCCCTTATGGCAACCCCAACCCCTTTTTATCATATGGGTGCTAGAAGGCGGTGGCTGCGGGTCTACATGTCCTGGGAATGACGTTAAACTCTATCTGATGGTGAGGTTCCAGTTTTGGAGGTTTAGGGAATGTAGAGCACCCCTTCATCACCATTGCTCCCTGGTCCACTCTGACCCGGAGTGGTAGTGCCTGTTAGGGTCCCATCTATGGGTTAAATAGAAAAATGTATTTATAAAATAAAATTGTATTATCCATTAAGAATTGATTCATTTCAAAACTTTATCGGCATTAAATGACCCACTGAGTCATAAAACAAAAGAAAGAAACAAACAAAAATCAACGTCTTTCCACTTTGAATTGTTTATTTCAAAATCAATCAATCAATCAATCAATCAAACAAACAAACAAACAATTAATACATACATACATACATACATACATACATACACTTGTAAGTAGGTAGGAAAAATGTCATTTTCTATGAAGCTGATATGATGGTCAATTTAATGGATTCATACTAGGATTGGCCATTGGACAGCATGTGGTCAAGCATTCAGCTGGAACGCAATTATAACTTATTTGGACCTGACAATTGGCGCTTATGATACTGATTGTATTTATTTATGGACACAACTGAGACCTTAATTTGTTGAAAGACTCCAGGTTGTCCGTCAGTGTAGATTAAATGCATTATTAAATGAGGTTAAGATGTTTCTTCTCTTTATGGGCTCCGTTTGCAGGAAATACGAGTGGTGGTTATGCGCGGTGCTGGGTGTGAGAGCAAAAGTCGAAGAATGGCATTTCAGTGAATATGATTAGGATGAACAATTAGTTACACTTATCTGTTATGAGGATTTTATAACGACATCTTGTATATATATATATATATATATATATATATATATATATAAGGTGTGTCATAAAAGTATCAAGATTGAAGCTGTATTTACCAAGATAGAAATGAACAATGAATGGGACGTTAATTGTTTTTTCAGAATACAAGATGGGTCATAAAAGTGCCGAGTTTGAAGCTGTATGGCAAGATAAAAATTAACAATAAATGGAACGTTAATTTTTTTCAGAATACAAGGTGTGTCAAAAAGTACAAAACTATCGATACCTTTTTGACATACCTATATATATATATATATATATATATATATATATATGTATGTGTGTGTGTGTGTGTGTGTGTGTGTGTGTGTGGAGAAGGTAGACAAACACGGGATGTTGTAGAAAATGGATGTTTATTGTAGGTAGTGATGTCGACGATGCAACGTTTCGGACTGTTAGACCTTCTTCAGGACTTTAGGAATAGAGTTCTTGTGAACATTTTCTTTCTGGAAGCAAGACCAATATTCCTAAAGTCCTGAAAAAGGTATAACAGACCGAAAGGTTTCATCGTCGACATCACTACCTACAATGAACATCCATTTTCTACAACATCCCGTGTTTGTCTACCTTTCTCCACATACTTTCGGATTAATCTCCTCATATTTCTCATATATATATATATATATATATATATATATATATATATATATATATATATATTCATGTTTTTGTTCATGGCTGGTGATGCTGCAAAAAAGCAGTTGAAATAAATTTTTGCAATGAAACAGATTTAAATTTTTTTCCATCATTCATTATATATACATGGTGTGTCAAAAAAGTATCGAGATGTTCGGTACTTTTGACACACCTTGTATTCTTGGTAAATACAGCTTCAATCTCGATACTTTTTGTACACACTTTGTATATATATATATATATAGAGAGAGAGAGAGACAGACAGACAGACAGACAGACAGACAGACAGAGAAAGCGAGAGCGGGAGGGAGAGAGAGAGAGAGAGATGTAATTTTGTGTATATATATTTGATTACATGGGTATATTAGCTGCGACTTTGGGTTTCATGCCCGTCTCTTCGGCACTCATCAGGCAGAACTGATGATTCTGTCTAATGATTACCGAAGATACGGTCATGAAACCCAGGGTTGCGGCTAATATATTCCTGTAATTAAATATATATACACAAACTAACAAATATTAACTCTTAACTCGCTTTACTCTTTGTCTACTTTAAACCCCTCACAGCGGCGATCCCATCATTGCGATCCTACCGTAAACCGCTCTCGCACCTCAACATGTTTACTCCGAAAAATCATTGCCATCTTTTGTTTTGTCTGTGAATCAAACTTGATATCATACAGGTGAAAAATACCAATAAAATTTGGTACAGCCGTGGGAGAAATTTGAAAAGCAAAAAAGTTAAAAGTCGACCTTGTGTCACATCTGTGCTTTGTGCGGAGGGTTTGGATAAATACATACCTAGGACACCAGCGTGCAGTGTTTACGTGGGATCTGCCTACGGTTGATACTCTATTTTTTTTTTTTATAAACCTATTCACGTTTTGATTTGCATAAACGATAATTTACTGCAGTGAAGATATATTACCTGTACGTTTAACCTTTATTAGATTGAAACACTTAATTAAGGTGTTACAGTTTGTGTATATATATATATATATATATATATATATATATATAGAGAGAGAAGAGAGAGAAGAGAGAGAGAGAGAGAGAGAGAGATAAAAAATTGGTTTATAAAAGCATTTTTTGTACAAGTAATCCAAAAATGCTATAAAAAAAGTCTTCAATTTAAGTCATTGATAATTCTTTTTATTTTTTCATAGCAAAATCAATATCCCGATGTGGTATGCATCTATGACAAAATTTATTTTTCTATTATTATTACACATATACGGAATATTATTTGTACCAAAAAGATAGTTTGGTTTCTTCTCAGAACCGAAGCTACAACAACAAATAAATTTTTGCAAATCCGAAATCTTTATTATGATTTTACGAATTATACACGTAAAAGATATATCTCATTATTAACAGTTATAAAGAATTGTCGTATATCTACTGCCGTCGTATATCTTTCATAGATATAAAGGTAAAGT
>CM042179.1:9162203-9194703 GCA_023376005.1 Doryteuthis pealeii | reverse complement strand
TTTTGTTTTGTTTTTGTTTTTGTTTTTTTCGTTAAAGTGAAAATCTACATATGCTATAATAAAAAAAATGTGTTAATTAATGAAATTGAAATTAGAATCTCGAGATAGGACATAGGAATTTAGCCGTTAGCCATTTCCGATATTAAAAAAATATGTTTATGTGGCAAAGAAATATGACTGAACAAAAAAAAACATTAAAACTAAGTTTGAACATTTTTTTTTTTTTTTGTATTAGTCCAGATTGAAAGCGTGATAAGGGTAAATCCAAAGTCGAACTTTTTTAGAATTCATTTTTTCGATGCAGGTATCATTGGGGAGCAAGCAACGTTTTGGTAAACGGATTTTCATGTCTATCTATCTATCCAAGTCTGTTAATATATATCCATCTGTCTATCAGTCTGTCTGTTGTATCACAAGGTGGAAAGATACACAGAAGAATGGTGTGCTTAATACATTTATTAGCACCTGCTAAACGGATACATACAAACACAGAACAAATAAGTACAAACAATTAACAAGACAAACTTAAACTAAAGAGGGGGTCAATTCAGTATAGCCAACGCAGCAAAGTCAGTCTGAATATTATTCAGCTAGTTAATCTACTTAAATTGTAGGCTATTTCATGGCTATGAGCCAGTCCATCTGGTAGAGTGCTGAAGGATGTTAGCTACTCTACAACAATGTCTATCTATATCAGTCTGTTAATATCTATCTATCTGTCTCAGTCTGTTCCAATCTATCTCTATTTATATCTATCTATCTATCTATCTATCTATCTCAGTCTGTTCATATAAATATATTAGTCTGTTTATATCTATCTCAGTATATTTAAAATATTAAAATTTGGTTTCTGTTTCTTTGTTTAATGGCATACCAACTTTCCTGAGTTTAACAAAAATTTTCTCGTTCCCCGATGATACCTGCATCAGAAAAATAAAGTAAAACAAAGTTCGGCTTTGGGTTACCTTTACCGCACATTCAACCTGGCCCAAATTCAGTTGACGTTTATTGTTCTAGAAAAGCAAAAATGGACAACGACGAAGATACTTTCTAAAGAAAAAAAATGATTTTCTCGTTCTCCAATGATACCTGCATCGGAAAGGTAAGATCTAAAAATGTCACGGCTTCGGATTACTCTTACCACGCTTTTAACCTGGGCTATACTAAATACTACAGGCGGCTACCCAGCATCGCCTGGGTAGAGTTGGGGACAAAAAAAACCTACTCTATTGATTTGTTTATTTTTTAGATTTCATGAATGCTGGGCATTTTAAAGTAGAATTTCAATGCTATTTCTATGTATATTCTAATTTTTAAATATCTTTGAATATAAATCAAATCTTCATCATTTTTGCTCAAAACGCAAGAACCGACGATATTTAATGTGTATATAAGACCGCACCTAACATCCGTATACAGTTCCCATTCAGCCTTTTCTCCAAGCGTTTCGTTAGAGTCCAAGTGGTGCAGCCATACAGTAGCATAGACACGGCTACAGCTTAGAAGAATTATCCCTTCATTTTATCAGTGTTGGATTATTTGTGGCATATAAGCCGTGCTACAATACACCACTTAAATTTATAGACTGGGGTCACGTGGTTTAAACCTCATTCCAATCAACAGCCCGAATGCGTGGCTGGTTGACTACTTAATCGCTAATACTGAGAGACGTCCGTTTGCAATCATTGAAGAGGAGACACTTGCAGAACTGAGGAGTACACCAAGGAAAAACCAAAGGATTCTTTACCAAGGATTTCCGCTGGACAAGCGCTCTTGCTTGAAGCCTAAAAGATGGCCACTAAAATCGTAACAATCAGAGAGATATTGCGCGAAATATGTATATTTACCAACTCCTCTGCACGAGCAGGATACGACACAAGGTCAATTTCTTAAGCGGAGTTTAACAGGTTTGAATTCAGAGTTTTCCTTCTCCTAGACTGGTTACCTAACGTTAGTTAAAGAGCCCAGTCTGCCCTGCTATTTATCCATAGCCGGAGGGAGAGTAGGATTCATACCTTTCCCAAGGATATTAGCGCTAAGTGATTGCGCGAAATATAAACCCCTCGATAAATAGCTGTAGTTGTGAATATATACTTTTTTTATTATACATTAAAATCTTTGAGAATTAGAGATAATCGGCTTAATTTGATGCGAATTTAGATCCCTATAATTTGTAGGTATCCTCAATAATGATACATTGCAATCTAAGGTTATAATTATATAGAAATATAAGTATTTGGACGTGTTTGTTAGAAGACGCCATCCTGATTGACAACTTGTGAATACTAATGTACTAATTTTGTGTTGTATGTGTGCGGGGGTGGGGTGCTCCCTCATTACATGCGTGCATTTGAGAAGTAAGATATGAAAATAAATTTGCAGTGTTTATACATTTATCATGACGTTTCGCTACATTTATTATGACCTTTCGCTTTCTTTCTTTCTACATCAGTCTGCTCATATCCATCAATCTACCTACTACAGCATGGACATGTCTTTTATTTGAAAACACACACACACACACACACACACACACACACACACACACACACACATACAACAATAACAATAACAACAGCACTATCACAACAACAGCAGCATCAACAACAACACGAATAACAAACCACTACAAAAGACACAAAAACAAAAAGATTTCGTAAGTAACTATATCAGTGTGTTAATTATCTATCCATCTATCTTTCTATCTATGGTTCTATCTTTGTCTGTTCATATCTATTTCTTTTCTTTTTCTTTTTTTTTTTTTTTTTTTTTGTTGTTGATTTTTTTTCCCATGTTATTCTGTTATTCTAACAAATGAATTGAGGAACATTAGCGTCTATGAGGTTGTCATGGCATAGTTATTAGGATCTCCAATCGTTATGAAAATTTTAAAAAGTGCAAATTGATTTGCCTGTATCCGTTGTTGGCCGCCCAAACACTTCGTCTTTCGCAACCTCCATGCTTCCTGTAATTCGACAACACTATATCTGATACCCCCTCCATATGCACACACACACACACATACACACACACATACATATATATGTATTATGACTATGCTATTCATGTTCCTGACGTTAGTACATTATTCTATGTACTATACATGAGACTTCGATAGATAGTAGAGAGAGATAGGGCATGGAAGGGAGACAGATGAAGAGAATGGAAATATTGATGATATAGAGAGTGTGTGGGTCTCTATACATGTAATGTGATAGGGGGATAGATATAGAGAGAATAGGAACGTTTAGCGATATATATAGATGTAATGAGAGTAGCTAGTTAAGGAGAATGGGGGTCATTTTTTTAAAGCTATGAATCAAAGGATTGAACAATATTGATGTTGTATGGGAACTTAAATATTGTTAGTAAGTAAGTAAAGACGGGGGAGTAGCCGGACAGCGGGGAATCCCCTTTTCACAAGCGCTAGACCAGGGTACCATCAGTTCACCACTATACCGCACAGATCCAACGTGCTACTCATGCGCAATGTTGGCGATGGTCAGTATCGATCCCGAAACCTTGTGATTCCGAGGCGTGGTTCCTCTCTACCGATCATATCATATCTTGCTCATATGTAGAGGTTGGTATATTTTTTTCGTCTCCGCTCTCGATAAGTACGGAGTAAAAAGACAAGCTCTGAAGATGATTGTTATAAATCGAAATATCGGTCAATATTAGCTATGAATATGATATAAAATGTTTTCACTTTAACAGCATACTGTGTTGTTTTCATATCCTTTTTATCTATACTCATATATATATATATATATATATATATATATATATATATATATATATATATATATATATATATAGAGAGAGAGAGAGAGAGAGAGAGAGAGAGATTGAATTTGTCTGTGTGATTTTTCTAGGAATAAGAAATATATTACATTTAAAATATCTACACTGCTTTGATACAAACATTAAAGATTCATAATACAATTAATGATGACTTTTTGAATTAGCAAATCTATACTTTATAATAATTAGTGAAATTGGTACTTACTTCAGGGTGGCTTCTGAGGGATCTTGTGTGTACAATGCTTCGTCGTTTTCTTGCGTGCATAACGGCATTATGCTTGAAGTGAAATTCAGTATTTGAATCTAGTATCTGAAATGCAAATAAAGGAATTTGTGAAAAATAAGGCATTTTGAAGAAAAAAAAAGGTTTTTTTTTTAAAGTCATTCTGAAAAAAAAATGATATTTAAAACAGATATTGAAAAAGGTATTTGAAAAAGGTCATGTAAGAAAAAAATAAATAATTAATTAAGAAATTGAAAAAGAAATAGAATGTTTACCAATCTTAGATACGAAATATTTCGGGGTAAATCGAACTTAACGGACCTAATTTCCATCTTCGTATGTAATCCTGCTGAAAGAAAAAATACCAAAAATTAACGAATTAACCGAATTTAATGAAATTTTCAGTGTTGATATATTAATGAATAAAATATATAATGCACTAGCTATTTTATTTTAAAACTTTTACAGTTTTTCAGGTCAGTTAACTTTGAACCACATTTGAGGTGTAACACAGATTCTCAAAGATACGTGTTACAAAGTTAACTGAGCTGAAAAAAGTAAAAGTTTTTAAATGAAATAACTGGTGCATTATATCTTTTATTCATTAATATATCAACACTGAAAATTTCATTAAACTCGGTTAATTCCTTGATTTTTGGTATTTTTTCCTTTCGGCGGAGTGACATAAGATGGTGAAATTTAGGTCCGTTAAGTTCGATTTAACCAATATTTGTTTTTATGTTTAAGTCATATCAACCCTTTAGAGACATTTAATGCCGAGTCAAATGATTTTGATATTCGGTTTCTTGCTGTTGCTTAAATGGTCACCCATCTAAGTATTGAACGGGCTCATCGCTACTTAACTTCGGTGATGTTGCGGGAATTGGTGCTTTTGCCGAGATTTGACTGTAAATTCTTTTTCGGATCATTCAATTCAAGTCGTTTTGCTAAACATGGAACTCAGGTTGCTTACATTACTTGCTGTTGTCTAAATGGTCACCCATCTAAGTATTGAACGGGCTCATCGCTGCTTAACTTCGGTGATTTAGCGGGAATTGGTGCTTTTGGCGAGATTTGACCGTAATTGTCTTTTTCGGATCATTCAATGTCCAATCAAGTCGTTTTGCTAAACATACGATTCAGGTTGTTTACATTACTTGCTGTTGTCTAAATGGTCACCCATCTAAGTATTGAACGGACTCATCGCTGCTTAACTTCGGTGATGTGGCGGGAATTGGTGCTTTCAACGTGTTTGGCCGTAAGCCAAATATTTTTCTGTATGCGCACTAAAATGTGAAAACATAAACCTGTCTTGGTAGTTGTCCACGCACCCTTGCGCACACTATCAAATATAAGACACTGGGAAAGCTGAAGACCGAGATTGACAAGCGTAAATTCCAGCATCCGAAGGGTTTTCTATGCATGGATGTTTCCCTTACAATCAACTATTAATTATCACCCAGAAAAATGTGGAAATCCGAACGGAATTCACTGATCCAGCATTGACGAAATATCTGTGAAGGCTTTTGACCCATACTTTCACTTTCTCTATCTAAGATACTACTACACGAGAGGAATTGGGCATAAACAATTACACTCTAAATTCTTTTCGCAATATCATTAAAACTTTCACAGTCAAAGATCGATATATTGAGCTCTCCTTATGGTCTACCTGCATCAGCTTGGTTAAACCACACGTGGAAAGATCCTAACTACGGAAAAACTATATATATATATATATATATATATATATATATATATATATATATATATATATATATATATATATATCAAATACTATATATTATGGATTTAATATTAGTTTCATGCTCACTGCAATCATCAGACAAGAAGGTCAAAATCTTAGCATTGAGCATCTTTATATGCCAATATTTTTCTCATTCATTTTATATATATATATATATATATATATATATATATATGGGAGAATATGTGCTTTTTAATTTTATTCAGACCTAATTTTGAAAGTTAATTCATTTATGTTTAATTAGGCGGGATTTAAACATAAATGAATTAGGCGGGATTTAAACATAAATGAATTAACTTTCAAAAATTAGGTCTGACTAAAATTAAAAAGCACATATTCTCCCAAATATACTGTCGGCTGAAAATAGCTAAAAGTTGTTTACATATATATATATATATATATATATATATATATATATATATATATTGCTTGTTTAAGAATCGTAAACAATTGTTATTACAATTATGGCTTTGTTATTTGTTTTCTTGTTCCTACTTTTATCTTCTTTTTTCTACGCTAATCAGAATATATCAGATAGAGTTAATACTAGACACACGCAATGAATATTCGCAGGTGTTTGATAATTTCTTTTTAAATAAGTGTAGGCGTACCAAGTAAGTACAAAACAATCTGCATGTACGTACCAAATTTTCTCTTATATATATTTTCTCTTATATATATATATATATTAACACAATCTACATATACATATATATAATCTACATCTGTCATTTTTATATTTCCCTATATATATATATATATATATATATATATATATATATATATATATATATATATATATATACACTTACACAGGTACAAATATACATACATATTCCCATATCTACATTTATCTACAAATACACAGCAACGCAGGCAACACCCACAAGTACACCTACAATAGTATATATATATATATATATATATATATATATATATATATATATATATATATATTTATATATATATATATTTATATTTACAATGTTTTCACAGATCAATGTTCATTATTAACGGCGACCCAGGTTTCATGCTAAATAGCAATCATCAAAAAAATGCAATTTTGAAAAAATTTATTTTTAATAAATCCGGACTATAACAGCGTCCGCGGAACTAACCGACGTTATTTACAATCCAAAATGTGACATTGAGTAAAGAACTCCAACAAACACCATAGGATCTTGCTCAACAGCCTGATGATTGCTATTTAGCATGAAACCTGGGTCGCTGTTAATAATGAACATTGATCTGTGAAAACATTGTAAAATAAATAAATATTAGCTCTTACAATTTGTGATTGAGCACTGTATTTTCTTTGTTTCATCACAAAAAAAATTGTTTTTACATATATATATATATATATATATATATATATATATATATATATATATATATATATCGAATGAGAGGGATGGGAGAGAGAGAGGGGGGTAATTTTATCCATATATTGACTATATTGCGTAAACATCTGACGCTAAAAGTTGTCCTTTATCTCTGTTCACTTGTACCACGCAATATTTTTTTTTCTTATTTGAAATCAACATCAATTACCAATCAAACACAGCAATAGCAATTAACGTTCACTTCCGTTTTGTTTTTTTCTTCTCTATATTAAGCTCGCTGCATCGTATCTAGGACAAAGGTCTAATTAGACTTTAGACTGATATCTAGTGACGTTATCACCTTCCAAGTGGGACTTAGTATGTTCACCCACACACGCGCACGCGCATGCGCAAAAAAAAAAAAAAAAAAAAGATAGCGCGTACCTTTTTAAAAGGCTTTCTAATCCACTATTTCAACCGATAAAACTACAATACTTCCGCACCGACAAAGGGAGTGCCTTTTTTAATGATAACTATACATCAAACCAGGCATTTCTCTTTGTGAGCTATGAATATAGTTTTTGTTCTGAAGTACATGTTCGCCTCACAATTATTTTCCGTATAGAAAATAGGAATTTATAGCAGTGTAGCGTTATGGGGTTCCATTTAAGAGAGTGATGACGATATAATGGTAATAGTAATATAGTTGGGGTTTTTTTTTATCCCCAAGTCAAAATGCCTTGGAGAAGACACCCATTCTATTCCCTTCAACGACTCAGTCCAGACTGACAACTTCTCACTCTCCTCTCACTACCTCTCTTCAACTATTCTCCTCTTCGTATCTATCAACATATCAGAAATCGATAATGTCGCCTTTTTTCGTCATCCTTAAAATCATTGAAACTTTCATTTAAATTTTTTTGATTTTTCCAACTCATTATATAACAGCAGTCTGAAAATAAGTATACACTTTCTTACAATTTTATTTCGTAATTAGGTTTGATTTGCTTGGTTTGTTGGATTTTACGGCATATCAACCATTGCTGGGTTATTCTATGTCGAAGACGGTTTGTTCTATTCATGCTTGGAAGGTATTTAAAAAAGATATTTTCAAACTCAAGATTTTAACACATTTTTAAAACTCTTTTTTTTCTATTCAATCCATAGATAGGACCCTATATGTACTAACATTAGAGTAGACCTGAGATTAATAACAATGGAGGATTACTCCACACTACCCAGAACGCCAGAACTGGGACTTCACCATTAGATGCAGCTTAATGTCATACCCAAGACACTTTGTAATTAGAGATTTTTTAATGCAGAACTGTTTCATGATGAATGATAACTATTAATATGTATTTCGATTGTATGATTTTCTATTTGAAATATAAAATAATGGCGGTACGTTTGGTTTAGAAGAAAACTGACTCTTTATAAAACATTGTAGGGGTTATGATTATTTGTGAGCGATACTATGTATATAATTCAAACTTCAAGTTATGAGTGTAAAACCATAATATTACCATTGTATATATATATATATATATATATATATATATATATAGAGAGAGAGAGAGAGAGAGAGACTTATTTACTTTCTTATAAATAAGAATATATATATATATATATATAGTCTGCCTTACTATTTACCTATAACTGGTGGAAGAATAGTTGGATACATACTTTTCCCACTATGTGAAATTCAAACAACCTCATCTAGGATTCGAACTCGGGTCTCCGAGTCCATTTCTTATAACGATGTTTGAAGACTGGGAAATAAAGAATAACAGGAAAGAGAGAAGTGGAGACAAACAGAAAGAGAAGACAGTGAGAAAGAAGAAAGAAAGAAAGATAGAAGGGTTGAGAGAGAGAAAAAAAACAGAAGAAAACAGTGAGAAAGAAGAGATAGACAGAGACAGACAGAGGCAGAGACATTTGGGTTTTTGTTTAACTTCTTATGGGTTATTTAATTCTGTAATTTGATTACAATCCTAACTATTTATATTTTTAACGTTCCATAACAAATACTTTTAATCGCACTTTTATTTTTATTTGGCTATTATAATTGTCTGTTTGTATAGTTATATGGTATTAAGTTTGTTGTTTGTTTGTTTATTGATTTTAACGGCATATCAACCCATCTGGGGTTATGTCATGCCTAACGGTTAGGAAGTTATATATATCGTGTATTTATATTTATACTTTTTAGTAATTGGTTTTAATAATGTGTTAGCATTATTGGGGATTATGTTGTATGGTATTGATTTGTTTCATGTCTATATTCTATGGTATAATTTTATTTCCCGCAAAAAAGAGAATATCCTCCATGTTGACATTTTCAAACAGATCTTTCATATTGTTTGCTTTAAAATAACGGTTTCTGATGTGAGCAAAAAACCTGCATTCCATGAATAAGTGTTTAACTGTCAAAGGTGTTTGACATGTTCCACATTGTGGTTGTTGTTCTTGTTTGAGTATATAGGAGTGCGTTAGTCTTGTATGACCAATGCGTAATCGGGATACAATGACTTATTCCTTTCTAGACTTCCTTAAAGTTAGTAAGTGTTCCTGTCTAATACTAATCATTTATACACAATTATATGGTTTAAGATAACTATTCTTTTTTAATAAAAATCATTTGTTTGCACACAATTATATGGTTTCAAGCAGCGATGCGCCTGTTCCTATTTAATAATAATAATAATAATAATAATAATAATAATAATAATAATAATAATAATAATAATTTGTTTGCACAAAGTTATATGTTTTTAAGTATTCATATCAATGTGCTTGTTCAATATTTAATTGAATGACCAATTAAGTAACCAAAGTATTACAAGAAATCTGATTCCTTTGTTTATCAAATAATGACTTGATTCGATATTAAATTGCCCGAAATGGTTAATATACCTTAAAACAAAAACAACTATGTACTATTAGCTGCTGAAGAGGTCGTGTAAGAAATGGATTCGTGTCTTTCCTAAGGGTATTAGTGTTAGATCCCATTCTTACTATTTTCTTCCAAAGTTAAGCAGCGATGAGCCTGTGCAGTACTTAATTGAGTGACCATTTACTGGTCACTCAATTAAGTACTGCACAGGCTCATACTGTAAGCTGGTACTGTAAGCAAGCTGTGTAGTTTTTGTTTAAAAAATAATGACTCGAAAAGGGTTGATATGCGGTAAACCAAAACAACCATACCAAACCAAAATAACCCCAACTCTTAAACACATTACCTAACTATTCACAATTAAACACGTTATTAAATTAAACACGTTATTTTAAGATTAATAACAGGCCATGAAACAGAGAGAAAAAGATTAAAGAAACAGGTTAGCGTTATTGTTTCCTTTCTATATATTTCCCCTACTCTCTTTCTTTCTTTCTTAAACTTTTCCTGTGTAGCATGTCCTTTTCTTCCCTTTCGTTTTTTATAATAAAAACAGAATGTTCCATTATTTAGCTAAGATGACAACACTCATAATAAATAAGAATTCAACGGATAAGCAACACCAAATAATCAGGATTTACATTTTTGCATTTCCTTATGGACGATTTGAACAATATCATTTTTAACCAGAGTGTATTGCGAGATGATAACGGTCGTACTTATAAGGAACACGAGTATTTATATAATATATAGATTGGGGGAGGGTAAAATTTATATGACGGTCAATTACACTATCTATGCTAGGCTAACCAATACACTTTGGCACACACGCTCCCGGGAACAGCATCACATTATCTCAGCGTGCCCCTTTTTCTAGATTGATTCAAGCAGCTGCCAATCAATTAACAAAGTTGAACGAGGACACTGCAGTGTTAAAAGGTCATTGGTCTTACCTTTTAAATTAAATGCTGCAATTCTTTCACGGCATTTTGTTAAGTCCTCGGTAACTGACCTATAAATTAACAACAATCTCGTCACCTGTCGTAAAATTCATGTCAATCAGAATCCAACACGCAATACTATTATTAAGCAAGAAAATTTCGGAACTATATGACCTTAAGGTGCCCCTTTTAATCTCGATTAAGAAAGGACGTGTTTTTCATTTACACCGTCAATATCCGGTTGTTTTAACAGACGATTTTTTAGATTTTTTTTTAAATTATAAAACTAACCCCTATCCATAACCATAACCCTAACCCATAACCCATAACAAACAACCGGTATTGACGGTGTAAATGAAAAACATGTCCTTTCATCGAGATTAAAAAGGGGTCAATGATCCAAATTTCGACTTGAAATTTCGTGGTTCCGCCCAGGAACCACAAGGTTTCTGGTTCGATACTGGCCCTCGTCAACTCCGCGTATGAGTAGCACAGGGATCTGTGCGGTAAAATAAGGAGCTGATGGTATGTGTGGTGCCCCACCTCAGATGCAATAACAATCTCCTTGGTCTAGCGCTAGCGAAAAGGGGAAATACTTCCTCGTTGTCTGTATGATACCGATTTTAAGCCACTCCAACGACTTTACTTACCATTTAAAAACAGCTTTGGCATTAAAATAAACCATGAAGGTTGATATGCCATTTAGCAAAGACACCAGACCTATCAGTAAATTACATGACTGCAAAGAGGAATTAATGTCGCGGATTTCGGATGCTGCACAGGAGACCTCTTGGGAGCGATGACCGATAGAGAAGCTCGACGAGATTAATGTCGCTTATATCATTTTTTCCTGTGGAAACCTTCACATGGATACGCCCCTTGTCGGCCGTCCAGCAAGCACTTACATAGATCAGCTCTGCGCGGATTTCGGATGCTGCACAGGAGACCTATCGGGGGAGATGACTGATAGAAAAGCTTGGCGAGTTTTTCATCGATATCCGTGCTGCCAGCGCGACCTGATGTTGATGATATAATTATAATTGTAAACATGATCAATGCCATACAAAGTATTTACCCAACCCCTGGTACAGGATGCGACACAAGATCAATTTTTAGCGGAGTTTAACAGGATTGAACTCTGAGTTTTCCTTCTTCTAAACTGGTTGCCTAACCAAGGTAAGAGCTATTTTCCCCAAAGGTATTAGTACTACTAATAAAATTTAAAAAAACACCCTCCGTGTAATGTAAAAATAATTTTTTGAAAGATATTGCCTGAGAGATGGGAGCTGAAAATTCAATGTCATACCATAAGTATGTAAAATCGTCAAATTTATTAAAGGTAAAAAATTTTTTTAAAAACAAAGAAAGAAAGACAATTTGAAATGGAAACAGTTCCGATAACTTTAAATATTATATTAGAATAAAACAATCTATATATAAATATATAACACCGGGCATCTATTTATTGAAACAATGAGGATTGTCTAACGTTGCATGCTCACATTTTGAGTATATTTATT
Source organism: Doryteuthis pealeii (assembly GCA_023376005.1). Classification (NCBI taxonomy): domain Eukaryota; kingdom Metazoa; phylum Mollusca; class Cephalopoda; order Myopsida; family Loliginidae; genus Doryteuthis; species Doryteuthis pealeii. The sequence continues at coordinate 9,182,229 of CM042179.1, read as the reverse complement.
CTATGTTATGACGTTGGGTTATGTGTTGGGTAATGTGACGTAAGCAGTGACGTAATCTTTGTTACAGACAAAAACCGGAAGCGAATCTCCATTATTAATAAATATAAGATGCAAACATCCTCGCACTTTTTATTGTTCTCAATTCTATTCATATTTTTCAATGCCTAACTTGTAGAGACAGTACATAAAACTGTCTGTGATTACATGGTGATCACGAAAATTCAATCATAACAATATAAACTATTTGGGGCCTTATCTATACATATATAAAGGGCAATTGTGTGTATGTGTATGTCCGGAGGAAACTTAGAAAATAAAACAATTAACGACAAAATAAATATATATTCACATTAAATATCACCAGGGCTTGTTTTTTGGGCAAAAATAATGGAGATTTGATTTATATTCGTGAAGATGATTAAAAAATAAAATGTTAATGATGACAGCATGGAATTTTTTTTATTTAATATTTTAGATAATAGACATTAACATATAGACATATAGACGTAAATATATATACACATTAAATATCACCAGGGCTTGGTTTTTGAGCAAAAATAATAGATTTGATTTATATTCGTGAAGATAATTAAAAAATAAAATTTTAATGATGACAGCATGGAATTTTTTTTCATTTAATATTTTGTCTAAATTGCTTGATAATTTGCATTCCGTGATGGCTCCCGATTACGGCAAAAAGGATCCCGTGTTCGAAAAGAAGGTTTAATATTTTAGATAATAGACATTAACATTTATTTTCAGAGTAGCTGGATCAATGCAACCTTCATTTTTTTTTTTTTTTTACATTTTTTTAAATGGGGCATCCCACGAGGATTCAACTCACGATTCAGTAATTATGGATGCGCAGGACTAACTTTAAAAAATAATATAACGATGAATTTAACTTTTGATAACTGTGTAAGGTTTAACAGGTTTGAATTCATTTCTCCTTGTTAGTTTCCATACCAAGGTTAACGAGACCAGTCTGCCTTACTATTTACCCATAGATGGAGGGAGAATAGTTGGATGCCTAAGTGTATTAACGACTTGATTCTGAATTAAATGAACCGAAAAGGGTTGATATGCTAATTAGTCGATAGAGCATCCGCCTAGGAATCGCAAGGTCCTTGGTTCGATACCGGTTCATAGCTTGGGTGATCTGATTTGTGCGATAAAGTACGGAGCTGACGGTAGATTTAGCGCTCCACCTCAGCAAAAAAAATCTCCCTAGTCTAGCACTAGCGAAAAGTATATATTCCTTCGCTGTCGGTCTGATAGGTCACTCCGCCAACATTACCTTTTACTTTATTAGGTATTTCCTAGCCTCTTTTTCAGTATTCTAACCATTGAGCTATTACTTCGGAACGCGATTCTTTCATTCTTCTGCTGTGCTATTGAACATAGTTTTTTTTTTTCAGTACACATTGCATTGTGTGGTCAGGGTATTGTGGAAATACATTTTGTAGTTGCATTTGGTTTTCATTATGCGAGATGATAGCTATTGCTAGATATGCGCTTTCTTTTCTCAATATAGCTGATATTTATAATCTTGGTCGGCATGAGTCATCATGTGTGTGTGTTACCGATATATATATATATATATATATATATATATATATATATATATAGAGAGAGAGAGAGAGAGAGCGAGAGAGAGAGAGAGAGAGAGAGAGAGAGAGAGAGATTGGTAATTTTTCCGAGATGAAATAAAGGAAAATAATTACAAATATAAGAGCTGTATTTATTAAATATAACTGTTTATGCAGAGGTTTTAGGGAGCATTTACCTAAGGTTTCTGGCTTTTGCCTTCTTCAGAAAGGCGTCATCTCATGTCTCTCATGTGTTGGTAAACAAACTATTTACGGTTGAAACTAAGAACGCTACCAACCCCTCCACACGAGCAGGATGCGACACAAGGTCAATTTCTTAAGCGGGGTTTTAACAAGTTTGAATTCAGAGTTTTCCTTCTATTAAACTAGTTACTTAGCCATGATTAAAGAGCCCAATCCGCCCTACTATTTACCCATAGTTGGAAGGTAGGTATTTGGATTCATACCTTTTCTAAGGGTATTAACACTATGTGAGATGCAGTTTCGTCCAGGATTTGAACTCGTCTGGTCGAGTCCATTTCCGACTAATATATATAATCATCTATTAATAATGGAGATTCGCTTCCTGTTTTTGTGTGTAACAAAAGTTACGTCACTGCTTACGTCACATTACCCAAAATCGTCATAACATAGAATAAATAAACTCAAAATTTGAACATGAAACATTAGACAGTCCTCATTGTGTTTTAAAACAAGTTTTAATAAATACATGACTGGTATTATATATCTATATATAGTTTGTTTTATTTTAATACATATTTAAAGTTTACATTTCAAATTGTTTTGTTTTTTAATCCTTTAATGAATTTGATGATTTTACTTACTTAGGGTACAAACTCGCTGACATTGAACTTTGTTACTCCCACCCCTCAGGTAATATGTTTCAAAAATCTATTTTTACATCGTCCGGAGGGTGTTTTTTATTTTTGTACTAGTTTTACTAATATATATGATCATTTGGGATTTTGAGATAAAAACGGATCATCCAAACCCAGACAGAAGAACAGACTTAATGGTTATCATCAAGAAGAAAAGAACATGCCAACTAGTGGATTTCACCGTTCCGATCAGAGAGAAAGTGAAGAAAAACAAACAAAAAACTATATAAATACCTGGACCTTACTAGAGAACTAGATAGTTTATGGAATATGAAGGTGACAGTGATATCAATAATACTTTGAGCCCTTGGAACAATGCAGGGTAACCTGGAAAAGAGACTAGAGGAGCTGAATTGGTTTCGTTTGGTTTGGTTTCTTTGTTTAATGGCATATAAACCTTCATAGGTTATTTATGGCCAAATGGAAATGGTAGCGCATGGTGTAATAGTTAAAGTCATGGGAAATGGACTCGTCGCCCCGAGTTCAAATCCTGGATGTGGTAATTGCATTTCACTTAGCACTAATACCCTTGGGAAAGGTATGAATCCTACTCCCCCTCCAGCTATGGATAAACAGTAGGGCAGACTGGGCTTTTTAACCTTGGTTAATTAACCGGCCTAGGAGAAGGAAAACTCTGAATTCAAACCTGTTGAACTCCGCTAAAGAAACTGACCTTGTGCCACATCCTGCTCGTGCGGAGGGATTGGTAAATATATATAATCGGAGACCATTTTTGTTTAACTGACTTCGGCATAAAATAACCCAACATGGGTTGGCATGTCAGCATTAATTAACCTATAGCTGGGGTATGAGGAGGTTCATGCCTTAAAACCCGAAAGTATTAGTCTGAAAGTTATCGAAATAGCGTATCTGGAGTTCGAACTCACTTACTAAAAATATTGCAGTCCAGCACGTAAGCCACTACATGACGGGAACTCCCCCCCGGGTGAGCTGGAGATCTGAAAAGGGGACTGAGTCTGCCCAGATCACCAACACTAAGATCAGCTAGAACACTGAGGAGTCCCGGGGTGCTTAGGAGCCTTCCTGTCAGCTAAACATGGTCTGAAATGTCGCAGTTGAGTGGGGAAAGTGATCCACTAGAAACTGTTCAAGAAACTGAAGTTTGATTGTCCTGACAAATGACATATGCCACTATGCTTCAGGGAGAAACTTTCCCGATTTACATAATTAATATTTATTAATAATGGAGATTCGCTTCCGGTTTTTGTCTGTAACAAAAACTACATCACTGCTTACGTGACATTACCCAAAATCGTCATGATATAAAATAAATACACTGAAAATTTGAACATGCAACATTCGACAGTCCTCATTGTTTTTTAAAACAAGTTTTAATAAATACATGACTGGTATTATATATCTATATATAGTTTATTTTATTTTAATACATATTTAAAGTTTACATTTCAAATTGTTTTATTTTTTTTTTAATCCTTTAATGAATTTGATAATTTTACATACTTAGGGTACAAACTCGCTGACATTGATTTTTTTAACTCCCACCACTCAGGCAATATGTTTCAAAAACCTATTTTTAAATCGCCCGGAGGGTGTTTTTTATTTTGCTAGTATATATAGTTTAGAAATTTTCAATTAAAAGATTTTTTTTTCGTTTCAGTCAATCCAGAGAATCTTCTTTTTCCTCACCTTTACTTCAAATTGTCTTTTATGTTCACATGTAAAGACTATCTAAAAACCCAAATCCCCTATGTAATTACTATTCTTGCATATATATATATATATACTACGAATTATAATATTGAGTGATATGTTTGTGAGCAAATAGTGCTCAATATCATGGACAGAGCATGTATATGTTCACATGTAAAAGCTATCTAAAATCCCCTGTGTAACTACTATTCTTGCATATATATATATATATATATATATATATATATATATATATTATATATATATATATATATATATACTTTGCTATATTTATAAGTAAAGAGTGCGTAAAATCATTGATCGCACATGTATATCTTCATGTCTTCGCTACACTAATATATATATATAATATATATATATATATATATATATATATATAAAGTCGACGGGGTGGCCTAAAGTCGGTATCAGCCAATCAGCGAGGGAGTCTATCCCCTTTTCAATAGCGCTAGAAGGAGATTGTTTTAGCATCTGAGGTGGAGCGCCACACCTACCATCAGCTCCTTACTTTACCGCACAGATCCCTGTGCTACTCATAACGCTGAGTTGGCGAGGACCGGTATCGAACTAGCAACCTTGTGGTTTCTAGCCGAACATTACGAATGATGATATTGAGTGATATATTTGTGAGTAAATAGTGCTCAATATCATGGACAGAGCATGTATATCTAAGTTAGGGTAGCGTGGATATCAAGACGACGACGCTTGTTTGCTGAGAGTTTATCACATATTTCAAACAAAGTATCTTGTTTGAGAATCGCATATGCAAGGACCTGTCAAAGTGTCATAATCAAATTCTGGAAATTTTCTTTAGCATCGTTTGCAACTGCGTCTCAAAGACATTGAAGCTGATCAAAGGAATCGGAAAATGGTTAAAAAAAATAAAAAAGTGAAAGAAAATTAGTTCAAGTGTTTTAAGAGTGAGGAATTTCTTTTTTTTCTTCTTTGAAGCCAACACTTGAAATCTTTAAGAGGTTTCAGGTTGTTGAAAAATTGAAAAACACCAAAATGTTTAACATTGCGTGAACATTAAAAAGATACTTTATGAAAAAAAAAAAGATACTTTTTATATGTGTGTGTGTGTGTGTCTTTGCGTGTGCGTGTGTCTGAGTGTCAGCTTTTGTGTGTCTGTAACTGTGCTGGGTGGAGGAATCTGTTGTCATGCGAGATTTTGAAACTGTGTCCGAAACTACCTCTAAACGAGATGTATGTAGTACCATTAGTAAACCATGCAAGTCTCTTCAATTCATGTCACCCATTTGGTCAATTAGCACAGTCGGTAGAGCGTTCGGCTAGAAACCACAAGGTTCCTAATTCGATACCGGTCCTCGCCAACTCAGCGTATGAGTAGCACAGGGATCTGTGAAGTAAAGTAACGAGCTGATGGTAAGTGTGGTGCTCCACCTCAGATGCAATAACAATCTCCTTCGTCTAGCGCTAGTGGAAAGGCAATAGACTCCCTCGCTGACTGATACCGACTTTAGGCCGCCCCGTCGACTTTACTTTCGAGTTTTTTATATTATACAGTCATATATATATATATATATATATATATATATATATATATATAGCGGACTCCGACTCCGATTCCACACGTCTGAGATTATCAAGACACACCAGTCTTTTTACTCTTAAGTAGCCATTACATTCGTGTTCGTAGACTTATAAAATCACCGTAATGTACTAGATATGTGTCCATGTATATGTGTGCGTTTGTGGGTACATATGTCCGAATCTTCATTGATTCTGTATCCCATCTTAAGCAACTTTGCTTTCTTTCTTTGCTTTTTTTCGTCTATTTATTGCCACAATGCCATCACGTCTAAGACACCGCTGTGATTCAATTATTTCTGACAACTGGTCTTTACGCCTCTTTTCAATATATTTATTTATCTCCTTTACATTCCTTCTCTTTCATCAAAATCGAGCAACCTCTTCATACTTTATTTCATTACATGTACGATTTATATATATATATATATATATATATATATATATATATATATATATATATATATACAGGTGAATAATATCAAATAATATCAAATATAAGTACAATTTATATATATATATATATATATATATATATATATATATATATATATATATATGCAGGTGAATAATATCAAATATTTCTGTAATAGGATTCAACAAAAATAGAGAACTCAAACTTACATATAAATAAAGTTTACATACATACATATAAACACACACTCTTAAATGATTAAATGAGTAAATGAAAACCTTAAACTTATCAGATATAAATTTATTTCGGTTTCTTTGGTTTTTCATATCTGAAATCAGATTTGAAAAAGCTAAGTGGCTGAAATGAATTTATATCTGATAAATATAAGGTTTTCATATGTGTGTGTGTATGTATGTATGTATGTATGTGTGTGTGTGTGTCTGTCTGTGTGTGTGTGTGTGTGTGTGTGTGTGTGTGTGTGTCTGTCTGTTTGTGTGTATGTATGTATGTCTGTGTGTCTGTCTGCCTGTGTGTGTGTGTGTGTGTGTGTGTGTGTGTGTGTGTGTGTGTGTGTGTGTTGAACTATAAGATAGAATAAGATCAGGATAAAACCTAATAAGGATAGCAAAAAATGTTGAAAGCATATATAGAATTCGTTGTGAAGAAAGGAAGTGAATCCGACGGTATGTAGTATATCAAGAAAAATGAAAAAACACAGGTTTAAATGGGTTAAGTGGTGAGTTTATTGGCCGACGCTGCAGTGTTTCGATCTATTAATTAGATCATCTTCAGGGCATAAGATAAGAAATTATTTATCACAGAATAACGAGAAAAGCGAGTGGTAATCTTTGTCTTTCAGTCTGTTTAAATTTTTTTTGAAGTTTGAAAAAGGAGACGGTTTTGAAATATGACATCAAATATTCTATTTTATGGCGTGAGTATGTGGCGCTGTAAGTGTGTGTATCGAAAGGAAAGATTGTGCATTTTTTTAGGTATGTGGTTGTGTGTGTGTGTGTATAAATGTTTTCTGTTGCGATAAACGACAGCGGAAGTAAAATAGAATTCGTTGTAATCTCTTTTCACCGATCAAACAACGACCCGAATTTGCTAAAAATTTCCACCAGCACAAAAATCCAATTATAACGTTATCTGCTTTTGTTTGTTTTGTTTGTTTCTTTCTTTCTTTCTTTCTTTCTTTTCTCTTTTCTTTTTAATCATATTTGCATTCTAGCTGTTTTGTGCGACTCCATCACCAAGTAAGGTGAGAAATTGATCAGTGGCTGAAATTAATTTATTCAGAAAATTTCCAAAGCAATTTAAAGCGTTAATGAAAAACTTCAGAAACAATTTGACAATTTAATAGAAATTCTGTGAATCCTGTTAGCTAAAAAAAATTATCAGTATTATTAAAAAAAAAAAAATAAAAAAATAAAATGTTCAGTAATATCATTGTTTTAACTCTTTTCCTACTTTAAACCGGTCACAGCGGCTCTCCCACTATTGCAATCCTACCGTAAGCCACTAATGGTTAGTTCATTATGATGGAACAGAAGGGCTCAGATTACAATAATAATAATAATAATAATAATAATAATAATAATAATGATAATAATAATAATAAAATTCACTGGGACTTTGAAATAAAAACGGATCACCTTATCCCAGCAAGAAGACCAGACCTAGTGTTGATAAACAAAAAATATAAACAAAAAATTCTCTGGAACTTTGAAATAAAAACGGATCACCTTATCCCGGCAAGAAGACCAGACCTAGTTTTGATAAACAAAAAAGAAAGAACTTGTCAACTGGTGGATTTTACAGTGCCAGCAGATCACAGGGTGAAGCTAAAGGAAAATTTAAAAATGGACAAATATCTGGACCTTGCCAGAGAACTGAAAAAGTTATGGAATATGAAAGTGAAAGTGATACCAATTGTAGTTGGTGCACTTGTATGTAAGGTAGCACACAATATGACAATAGCCACCATACAACACTAGCTGTATGTATGGTAGCACATATTGCAACAATAATCACTATACATCACTCGCTGTGTGTATGGTAGCACACAATATGACAATCACCACTATACAACACTAGCTGTATCTATGGTAGCACATAATGTGACAATAACTACTATACAAAACTAGCTGTATGTACGTATATAGTCACATATATTAACAAAGTTTCCAAGATAATTTCGATCCCCAACACTGTTACAAAAAATGAATTGCCCCAGCTATCTTAGCAAGAAAAAATAAAAGAGATGTTATTCTTTTTAAAATACTAAAGACAGTGCCCCGCCCCAGACGTAACAAAATCTCTTTGCGAAACGGGGATGAACTCGCATTATTAGGATTATTCGGACTATTGTCCTCATCTTTATTGTTATCTGTATAACGTTTCGGTCGATGTGCCCTCCAGCCTTCTTCAGGTATTTCTTGTCGCACTCGCGAACCTTCTTTTCGAACACGGGAACCTTTTTGTCGTAATCGGGAGCCATCACGGAATGCAAATTACCAAGCCTCATCGAAGAAATTCAGACAAAATATTAAATGAAAAAAAATTCCTGCTGTTATCATTTAAATTTTATTTTTTAATTATATTCACAAATATAAATCAAATTTCTATCATTTTAGCTCAAAAACCAAGCCCTGGTTATATTTAATGTATATATATATATATTTACTTTGTCGTTAATTGTTTTATTTTCGAATTTTCCTTCGGACATACACATACACACAACTACCCTTTATATATGTATAGACGGGGTGATGATGTGTTGATAATATAAATATTCAATATACTTATCTCTGGACCGATACTACATCGGAGGGGCTCGAAACTTCGTTGCTGAATCGATGCTAGAGTTAGCTGGAAATTCCAGGATGTTTGGAATCTAATTGAAGGGGAATGTCGTTTCTATACTCATCTGGATCTGTGATTCAGTTAAGTATAGAAACTTTTCGGCTGATAATGACCATGGGCTACTCCACCGACTTTACTTACTTTACATAAAGGTTTAGGCTCTGATAATTTACTGTTCTTTTCACAAATTGTTAGCGAGATCTTATTGGCTCATGTCCACAATCTGAAGTGTACGACTGTAAAGCCAACAGTTGCAATAAACCTGTCTCGCAAAATAGGAAAACAAAAGGAAAATGTCCCTTTGAACCAAATTGAAGTATTATATGAAGTATTTCGAAACCGGTATTCATGAGTCTCTATAACCATGAAACCTTCCAGCTCAAGACCGCGAAGGAGAAGAAATGCAACGCCTTTGACGGACAGCAGATACCTACTGGGCATCAAAGAAAACGGCTATATGTCAAACGAGGAGGTCAGAGATGGATATTATCATAGCAGTTCCCGTATCAACCATCATTTGCAAAACGTTGTCTCTGCTGGCTCGGGCGTGTCTTTAGGCTATCCAACAACAAGACCTGCAAATTACGCCGTTAAATGGACAGAAATATGCCGCCAATACGAGATAAAGAGGGTCACCAAAGATTAGTTGGTGACAGATAGCGGACAATGAACTCGTACTGGTCAACAGAAGATGAAACGACACTAGCAGACTTTGTACACAGGGAAGCCTTTTGAATATATCATGTTCGCACGAAACGGGGGTTGGAATTAAATTGACAATATTTCTAAATTTGTATAATCTAAGTTAACATTCTGACTTGTAAAAGTAGAAAACAGTGAATAATAAAGAAGACTCTTCTTTTATTACAACATGAAAACCTGTTGATAAAATAGTGAAAAAAAACCTAGTACAAACCATTAGAATATATAGCCAAGATATAGGGATTGAATTCGGAATCGAAAATGTGCTATGTGTAATAAAACAGGGGCAAAGAAAATTAATAGACGGAATACAACTACCCAATCAAGACATTATAAAATCACTTGATGAAAAAGAAAGTTACAAATAATTAGGAATTTTAGAATCAGACAATATCAAGCAAACAGAAATGAAAGGAAAAGTTTTTAAAAAAGAATACCTCAGGAGAACAAGAAAACTCCTCGAAACCAAGCTCAACAGCAGAAATCTTATCAAAGGAATAAATACCGGGGCCGTCCCCATTATAAGATACTCTGGGCCATACTTAAAAGAAAAACTCAGGCTCATTGACAAAAGGACTAGAAAATTAATGACATTGCACACAGCTTTATACTTTAGAGACGATAGAGATAGACTATATGTATAAAAAAGAACATTTTTGTATGGGTAATGGTGTAAATATGTATCAACTTGAATAGAGTATGCAATGATACTTTGCAAGCAAGTTTGTGTTGAAAAAAATACGTCAAAGATAGGGAGGGTGACCCAAGATGAGTTGGTGAAAGATAGCGGATAATGACCTCGGACTAGTCAACAGAAGGTGGAACGACACCAGCAGACTTGATACACAGGAGAACCTTTTGAATATCTCATGTTCGTGTGATTCCTAGCCCGAGTTATAAGTGCATTGCATACATGGCACAAAGAACAATCAAGAGGGTCGGATTGTTATGCGGAGGGTCAGGTTGTTATGTTAACGCTGCGTTGTTGACCAATTGAAATTTGTATATATGATTGTTTTTTCAGTCACCTACCATTAGTGTCATTTTTAATAAGCTCGAATAAAACTTATAGTTTATCTAAATATTCTGAAAGAAAAGCAACAAAATTAAGATGTGAGATAAACTAGTATAAAATTAATTAATAATGAAGATACTTCATCTAAAAAATTTGGGACCATATGACCTTTAGGCACCCCTTCCGCGATCTCGATTCGTGGGCACACATTTCTCATTTACACCGTCAAAATCCGGTTGTTTGTTAGGGATTAGGGTTAGGGGTTAGGGTTAGGGTTAGGGTTAGGGGCTAGTTTTATAACTTACAAAAAAAACTCTAAAAACTCGTCTGTTAACAATTAACCGGATTTTGACGGTGTAAATGGAAAAAATGTCCCCACGAATCGAGATCACAAAAGGGGTGCCTAAAGGTCATATGGTCAAAAATTTGGGAAACTTACAAAATTTTCCGTGTGACAGTAGATCACCCTCACTGCCTGGATCTAGTCTTCATGACACTTTGGTTATTTAGTAGGCACTGCTTTCATTTTTTTAAGTGTGCTCTATGATATTTTTTTACTATACACTGAGGAAGTCCATGGTGTAATGGTTATTGTCTTAGGAAATTGACTCGGGTTAAAATGATAGATGAAACTGTTTGCATTTCTTACATACCCTTGGGAAAGGTATATAGTCAACTATTCTATCAATATCTATGGATAAAAGAAAATATTGTTGATTTTAAAGTCAGCATTCGAAGTTTTTGCTCCAACATCAAATACTGTAACCGGTAGGAAAGTATATGAATTAGTCAATCAAACATAATCCCCGGGGGTAATCCCAAAAGTAAGGTATCCAACGCGTTGGGAACTCGGGGAAATGGTTTCGGCAGCTATTAACAACTCCGTTGTGTTTGTGGTGTAATGTGTTGAGCATCCCTGACTGCCACGCTCAGTGTTGGCTTGGCAGTCGTTCATGATGGAGCTCCCGATTGACGCTACCACCCAATGTGAAGGGCGCGCAGTTATTCGGTTTTTGAACGCAAAAGTCATTAAACCGATTGAAATTCATCACCAATTAACGGAAGTGTATGACAACTCATGCAGGGATTTCAAAAATATCCACAAGTCGTATAGGGAGTTTGCAACGATGACGAGGTTCAACGCTTCCTTTATGACATGGCGACGAGCAGGTATAACATGGACATACAAAAACTGGAATAGCGCCAACAACAATGCATCGGTCAAAATGGTTATTATATAGTAAAATAGATACATGTTCAACATTAAGATGATGCAAATTATGGGTAAAACTATATTATATTATATTAATTTTGTATCTTGCGCTATTTCATATTATTTTGTACAATACTATTTCATACTATTTTGTACTATACTATATCATACTATTGTACTATACTACTATATACTATTTGTATCTTATACGATTTCATATTATTCTATACAATAAATGATGCAAATTTTATGGGGTAAAACTATATTATATTATATTATATTTTGTATCTTACACTATTTCATATTATTTTGTACAATACTATTTCATACTGTTTTGTACTATACTATATCATACTATTTTGTACTATACTACTATATACTATTTTGTATCTTATACGATTTCATATTATTCTATACATAAAAATGATGCAAATATTATGGGGTAAAACTATATTATATTATATTATATTTTGTATATTACACTATTACATATTATTCTGTACTATACTATATCATACTATTTTATACTATACTATATCATACTATTTTGTACTATACTACTACATACTATTTTGTATCTTATACGATTTCATATTATTTTGTAGTATACTATTTGATACTATTTTGTATATATTTATGTTATTTACAGTTAGTAATATATGAACCGGTGCCTTCAGAGTAACTTGACTGTAATCACCCATGGTTGTCACACTTGTTAAGATATTTGTAAGTGGTAAAAATACATATTTTTACCACTTACTAATATCTTAACAACTGTGACAATCATGGGTAATTACAGTCAAGTTACAGCAAAGATATACATTTTTACCACTTACAAATACCTTAACAAGTGTGTCTGAATTACGCTGAAAGCACCGATTCATATATTACTAACCGTAAATAACATTTTGATATACAATAATCTTTCAATTTAACGGATTAATATGAACAGATATCCGTTAACAGAACAGAAAGCACCGGTTCCTACTAGATCCCCAAAGTCAAGCAGTGATTGCTCAATACTTAATTAGGCAACCACTTAAGCAACATCAGGTACTGTAAGCAACCTAAGTCATTTCTTGATCAAAATGACTTGATTCGGCAATAAATTACCCCAAAAAGGGTTATTAGTATTAATTCGCGCTGGAAGCACTGGTTCACCTTAGATCACCAAAATTAAGCATCAATCTAGATGGGAGCTGCACAAGAATGCTGCGTGCAGTCTTGAACAAGTCGTGGAAACAGCACCCTACAAGGAAACAGCTGTACGGTCACCTGCCCCCATCTCACAAACTATCCAGTGAGAGGGACAAGGCATGCAGGACACTGCTGGAGAAGCAAGGATGAACTCATAAGCGACGTTCTCCTGTGAAGCTCCCTGGTGCAATGAATGATAGGGAAGGTTGGCGAGAGATTGTCATGGATACCCGTGCTGCATGCACGACATGATGATGATGAAGCATCAATAAGCATGTTCAATACTCAACTGGATGACCACTTAAGCAACAGCAGGTACTGTAATCAACTTGTCATTCCTTGATCAAAATGACTTGATTCGGCATTAAATGACCCGAAAAGGGTTGACATGCCATAAAACAAAACAACCACCTTTACAAGTGACATACGGTCAAGTCACGTTAATATCATCGATTCCCGCAAGATCACCAAAGTTGATCAGTGATTAGCCTGTTCAATAATTATTCGGGTAGCCACTTAAGCAACAGCAAGTACTCTTAGCAATCTGAATCCTTTGTTTATCAAAATGATATGATTCGGCATTAAATGACTCGAAAAGGGTAGATATGACGTAAAACAAAACAATGAACAACAGCCTTGGATGTAAATATCAATCTCCCTTATCGCAAATGAAATGTTACTGAGGGCGTCTGCGCATGCGTGATGAGCATGTACTTGAAAAGTTTATTTTTGGATAACTACACCTACTCATATTTAAGTTTTTAAAACTATATATATATATATATATATATATATATATATATATATATATATATATATATATATATATATATAAAGTCTTATAATTTGCTTGAAGCATTGTGTATATATTGGTTTGGAGGTTGATTTTGAAGGCTATCACAATGTAGGTGTAAAGAAAAAATAATAAGGTAACAATGGTGTTGTTTGTTAACCTGTAATTTATTCTTGATATTTCGAAATAAAATATCTTTTTCAGAAGAACACTGGAACTGAAATAGTTGTCGTTTTGTTATGGCATTTTTAGTTAAAACTAAAAATGCCATAACAAAACGACAACTACTTCAGAATAAATTAAGAATAAATTACAGGTTAACAAACAACACCATTGTTACCTTATTATTTTTTCTTTACACCTGCATTGTGATAGCCTTCAAAATCAACCTCAAAACCAATATATTATATATATATATATATATATATATATATATATATATATAGAAGAGAGAGAGAGAGAGAGAGAGAGAGAGAGAGAGATAGATATTTTTTTTAATTTTTGAGATGAAACAAAGAAATCACAGTGCTCAACCACACATTTGTAGGAGCTTTATTTATTTATTTGTTTAATTTTTTAAATAATTTTTTAATTTCTCTCCTTTGCGTATGAAAATAGTCTACTCACTACCGTTAATTGTTCTGAACAGAAGTGTCAGCGCTTTCTCTCAGATTTCTAACATTTTTTTTTTCATCATTGTCTGTTTTGAAATGAAATATGCAAACACATGCCAAGAAAATTAATTTACTTTCTCAAAACAAACACTCAGTTTCAATATTTCTTCATTGACATAAAACAAATCAACTATTTCCTCATAATAAAACTGAAAATATTTTAAAATAAAATAATTTCTTTGTCAAATATTGATAACCAAAATCTTATTTTCATAGATTACCTCAATAGCTAAGAGTTAATCAAAAATAAGTGTATACATATGAACAAATATGCACTTCTCTCTTATCAAATTGTATCCCTCTTAACAAACTTATAAAAAATGGCCCTTTTAACGATTGCATATCAATTGATTGCAAATCATTTCCTTTTTCTTGTATCCGTATATCGACGTGACTTAGTGGCAATGGGAGTTGTATTTACAGAAAGATGAGAAAAGAGAGGTGGTGGTTGGAACTTTCATAGGCTGGAAATGATTGTTGTTTGTGAGTGCTCCTATAATAAGTTCGTCCCCGGGTCCATTAAATTTCAGTGTCACTTTGCCGTATTTTTTAAGGATGTCCTTTCCTATGACAACGTCGATAAATAGGTCTTGGATCACCTCCACCATCATGCCAGAATGTGTCTCGTCATTCAGAGATACATCCACTATTGTTTCACCAACAATTTGTGCATGTTGAATAGGATCTGCCAGAGCTATTTTCTTTTGTTTTGGTATAATGAAAAGGTTTAATTTTTTTTGCGGTACCCACACTAATGAAGGTACCCACACTACCGGAGTCTATCATTGCATTTATGATTTTCCCATTAATTTTGCACTTTGTTAGGGTTACATCTTTTGCTTTGATTCTTAGTCAAGCGAGCTCCGGGGGGTCAGTATCATAAAGTGCAGCCGTCACTACACTAGATCTACAGGCTTTGGCCCAATGACCTCTTGTTACACACTGGACCCGTCAAAAAATACAAACACTTGTATTTAGGAAAATATAAGAGATGTTTATTTTCCCCGGTTGTGTACAGCTGAGAGTCGTGGGCAGGGTTACGCAATGTGGAGCCTTCGGGAGTTCTTTTCAATTGATCTCGAACTTGATCATCGTCTGTCTAATCGATCTCTACGGGCTTCTTTTATTGTAGTCTGACCCCCGGTGTCACGCCTCCTTGTTCGTAACACCTACGCAGTTTTTCTGTAGACACGCATCTTCGCCCACGCAGGCTGTTTTCATTGGCTATGGGCTACGCCTACAGATTTCTGCACCGAAATCATGACAAACATCCATCTGCATTTCCAGGTGCAAAAGGTCAGGTCGGGGCCACATCCTGTTTTCGTTTCCAGGCTGCACCTGGCCCCCATGCACTTCCTATTCAGCCCGGTCCTTGGGTGCACTTATCAGACAATATATTACACTCTTTTATTACATTTTTTGCATTCAGCGTTACGGGCCGGACATGGTGTGTGTGACTAGTGTATCATGCCGCGTAATTACTCGACTGTGTCGGTCATGGCACAAGGTCAGAATAAAAAAACAAACCGTTACTTTCCGGCCATTTTATATATTTACTCCACTTCGGTCTATGTTTGGGCTAGACTGGTGGTCAGAGAGCCCCAAATCGATCAATCGGCTGGTCATGTCAAGCCCTAGCAACTATATGATTGTCCTGACCGTATTCTTCAAATTGCCAACACTCAACATTTTTTATCATATAAGTGCTAGAAGGCGGTGATTGAAGGTCAATCGCCAGTATTTATTGATACACATGAATTAATGAAAGTAATGTTTGCCTTTTCATTAATACACATCAATGAGGATCAACATCTACATACATTAGAGCATTATGAATTCAAAAAATCAATATTTCACATAGGCACATGCCCATATGAGAAAGAAAACAAAGGTGAGAGAGAAAGGGAAAAACTGCGCTTGTGTGTGTGTGTGTGTGTGTGTGTGTGTGTGTGTGTGTGTGTGTGTGTGTGTGTGTGTGTTGTGTGATTGAGAAAGTGAGAGAGAAAGAGAGAGAGAGAGAGAGAGAAAGAAAGGAGAGCAGGTTTATATGCGTATTAGAAGTTGCGTGGGTGCTGTGTTTACCCAAATAACACTACAGCACTTAAAAGTATGTGTGTATGTGTGCATGTCTGTGAGAGATAGAGAGAGAAGTGTGTGTGTGAGAGAGAGAGAGAGAGAGAGAGAGAGAAGGGAGAGAGGGTAAAAGCTGAGAATATACCAAGATAGAGAAAAATAGATTGACTGATAGATAAATTACTAGATAGATTGCTAGATAGATAGAGAGAGGTGGAGGGAGATAGATATATATAGCATAGAAAAAAATAACCTGGGAGGGAATTCGATTTCGGAGACTTCAGAAAACCACCCACTGACAGCCAAATATTGAACAGCCTGCAACAATTACTTAACCTCAATAAAGTAATACAAATATCCGAGTGACCCAACAATCACACATAAACACAAAGTTTTTTTTTTTTTTACTTTATCACAAACACAATAAATTGTCATTTGCGAACTTTATTTGAAACTAGCAAATATATGCACCCCCGGGTGCAAGTATTTAAGTTTTAATGTAATAAAATACTGTATTAAATTAGAAAGGCTAATGAAACTAAATAAGAATGCAGATAAAAAGAGGGGGTATAATCGAAAAATAGAACAACTGAAACTACTCTTCCATCACCCCCGTCTTTCATTGTTATTTTTTTCTAATCTAAGTATTTAGTTAAAAGAGGAAGTAAAGAATAAAATGACAGTTATTTTTTCTTGTTAATGGATTTCATTTAAGATTCATTGAAGAGATTTTTGCTTATATTCATTAAAAAAACAAAACAGTTAGAAATCAATAATACTAAGCACATATTTTGTAAAATCACAATTTTAATATCAATATGTAAATTAGCCTTCCCATTCACACTGTAAACCGCTATTTTGTTGTATATATAAATATAATTGCATGTTGTTAGTATGTAGATATGGTTAACAGTATTAATAATGTAAAACAATTTTATTAATAATTGAGGTTAAAATTAAAATAAAATCATTGAGAAGGTGATGTCAATAACTAAGGGAATTGTGACTTGAGTAGTAATATAGTTTCGGTTACAAATAGAAAAACACACAATCTCCATTATAATAAGATATCAACATGATGAGATATTTGGCTCACGCCAATGTAACATTAACCATCGTTTTTGACACTCATCGATTGTTCATCAATAGTCATATTACTCGCATCCTGTGTGATAAAGGACGCAACATATCGTCGCGGTTTAAATAAGATTTTTCACACAAATAATATATATATATATATATATATATATATATATATATATATATATATATATATATATATATATATATATATAGTTTTAAAAGCGAGACAACGGAAACATTCCACCAGTTTGACACCTGATGATGGCACAAAGACGTACAGAAAGCGCTCATAAAAGAACCTTTAGTGGATTGCTACACCAATTCCACGGAGATATTAAAAAGATGGTCAGACAGTTAGAAAGGATCGTACAAAAACTCGTCCGACAAGAATTGTCATTAGAGTATATATATACACACACACACACACACACACACATATATATATATATATATATATATATATATATATATATATATATATATATATATATATATATATATATATATATATATATAAAATGTTGTTCTGGTTCCAACGGGAGAAAATTCAATATTTTATTTAAAAAAAGAAGGTCCGCAAAATGTATTTTGTTCTCAGAAAAAAATGTTTTAATTCTTTTTGTTTTACATATGCAACACGTGTTTCAGATCTTCTGGTATCTTCTTCAGGCTTTGATTGATAATAAGAAAATGAATTCTTAAATGCATGTGTATATATATATATATATATATATATATATATATATATATATATATATATATATATATATATATATATACATGAGTATTTCACTCTCTCTTCCTGTATATATATATATATATATATATATATATATATATATATATATATATATATTGTCTACATTTATTTCATGATTATTTCCCTGTGCTTTGATAGAGTCAATACATATACATTTATACGTACAATAACAAAACAATGCAGATTAATTTAACCAGAAAATTGTGACCAATAAACGAATAGATTGGTCACGTTTGAAAATAATTTTTTGTAACTGGTCATTTTTTTTTTCTTATATTTTCTCCTGATGATGACTTAAGGTCGAACCTAGTAGATATCTATTCAAATAACATAAAACCGAATCAAGTTAATGAAAGTTATTGATATCAATTTAAAAATATTAAGAACTTGAAACTTAGAAACGTTTATTAAAATGACTTATTTCGGCATTAAATGGCCCGAAAAGGGTTGATACCCGTAAAAAAAACAAAAAAAAATAAATGAAGTAAATGAAAATTATTTATACCAATTTGAAGATATTAAGAACTTGAAACATAGAAACATTCATCAAAATAATTTGTTTCGGCATTAAATGACTCGAAACGTGTTAATATGCTGTAAAACAAACAAACCAAATCAAATGAAGTTATTTATACCAATTTGAAGATATTAACAACTTGAAACATAGAAACTTTTATCAAAATGACTTGTTTCCGTATTAAATGACCCACAAAGGGTTGCTATGCCGTAAAACAAACAAACCAAAGCAAATGAAGTTAATGAAAATTATTTATACCAATTTGAAGATATTAACAACTTAAAACATAGAAACTTTTATCAAAATGACTTGTTTCAGTATTAAATGACCCGAAAAGAGTTGATATGCCATAAAACAAACAAACCAAATCAAATGAAGTTAATGAAAATTATTCATAGAAATTTGAAGATATTAATAACTTGAAACATAGAAACTTTGATATCCCATAAAACAAACAAACTGAACCAAACCAAATGAAGTTAATGAAAATTATTTATACCAATTTGAAGATATTAAGAATTTGAAACGTAGAAACTTTTATTAAAATGACCCCTGTGGTTAACGAGCCAGACTAGTAGACTATTTTTGTGACGTTGGGAAAGATATGCACCCAACTATTCTCCCTCTAACTATAAGTAAATAGTAGGGCAGACAGGGCTCTTTAGCCTTAGTACGGAAACAGGTCTAGAAGAAGGAAAACTCTGAAGTAAAACCTGTTAAAACTTGGCTTAAGAAACTTCCAGAACTGTAGCCTCACCATCAGTTGCAGTTTAGTGTCATATTCAGGACACACTTTTGGGGAGAGGTCTTACACCTCTGCAGGAGATACAGGGTGATGGAATACCTTTCTAACCATTGTTTTATGTTGAGCTTCTTTTACCTGAACTAGTAGTAACGATTTCAGCTCCGAGACCACGTTTGAATTCATGGGTAATCGTCTGAAGATGACTTATTTTAAGGTAATTTTGTTAAAAAAATACTTGAACAG
>CM042179.1:9127203-9159703 GCA_023376005.1 Doryteuthis pealeii | reverse complement strand
GTTACTGTCATTAGTTTACTCAAGTTTATACTTACCATATATCTTCACCAGATTATTTAGGATTATTTCTATGAATTTTTGAGTCTTGATAATTTGGATTATTTGTATTATTCGGACTATTGTCCACATCTTTATTGTTATCTGCACAACGTTTCGGCTAATGTACCCTCCGGCCTTCTTCGGGAACCTTCTGTTTGAACTCTGGAACCTTCTCTTCGAACTCGGGAACCTTCATGTTCCCGAGTTCCAAGAGAAGGTGAAGTTCAGCGAAAGCTCCCGATTACGACATGAAAGGTCCAGAGTTCGAGAAGGCTCCCGAGTCTGACAAGAAATACCTGAAGAAGACCGGAGGGCACATCAACCGAAACGTTGTGCATATAACAATAAAGATGGCACCATCTATGATTGATTTTACTGTTACCTTCATATTCAAAATACTTTTCCACCACATTGGCAAGGTCCAGATTATTATTATTATATTTTAGTACTAGCAGGATCTATGGATATACCACGTTATGATAATTCAATTATTACAACGTTTAATATGTTTACTTAAGAGCTATTACAATTAGCTCAATATGTAAAAAGTGTAATAATCTTGATAACAATAAAGATGAGGACAATAGTCTGAATAATACAAATGATACTAATTATCAAGCCTCATCTCCAAAATTCAGAGAAATAGTGCAGATAACAATAAAGATGAGGACAATAGTCGGAATAATCCAAATAATACTAATTATCAAGCCTCATCTCCAAAATTCAGAGAAATAGTGCAGATAACAATAAAGATGAGGACAATAGTCGGAATAATCCAAATAATACTAATTATCAAGCCTCATCTTAAAAATTCAGAGAAATACGTTGTTGGAAATTAAGGTTTTATTTAACACAGGGTAGAGCAATGCTTTTACTGTTACCTTCATATTCAAAATACTTTTCCACCACTCTAGCAAGGTCTAGAATATTATTATTATAGTTTAGTACTAGCAGGATCTATGGATATACCATGTTATGATAATTCAATTATTACAACGTTTAATATGTTTACTTAAGAGCTATTACAAATAGCTCAATATGTAAAAATCATAATAATCTTGATTTAACCCTCTCTCACTTTTTTCTTTATTTCCTTCTCTTCATGTTTTTATTATGTTTTATTAAAACAGATTAGTATTACCGATTCCATGCGCTCATCCCCTCTATCTTTTCTCTTACTCTTTTTCTTTCTTTCTTATATTTTTCTGTGTAGCATGTCCTTTTCCTTGCCTTTCTTTGTTTATAATAAAAACAGAATGGTCTATTACTTAAATGTTGAGAAATAATAAGGACTAGCAGGAACTGTGGATATACAACAGTATGATAATTTAATTATTACAAGGTTTGATATGTTTACTTATGAGCTATTTAAAAATATTTCAATATGTAAAAAGTATAATAATCTCTCTCTCTCTCTCTCTCTCTCTCTCTCTCTCTCTCTCTCTCTCTCTCTCTCTCTCTCTCCCACACACACTTTTTTCCTTCTTATCCTTTTTTTCATAATGTTGGACTGAAATAGATTAGCGTTATCGCATCCGCGTGCTTACTCTCTCTCTCTCTCTCTCTCTCTCTCTCTCTCTCTCTCTCTCAATTTCAATCTTCCCCTACCCCCTTTTTTCTTTCTTTCTCATTATATTTTTCGGTGAAGCATCTCCTTTTTCTTCCCATTCTTTCTTTATAGTAAAAACATAATAGCTAAGGTGACGATACTCATGAGAAATAAGAATTGGGTAGATAAACAACACCAGATGATAACGATTTACAATTTTTGCATTTTTATCTTGGACGATTTGCACGGTCTCATTTTAACAAGAGTATGTTGCAAGATGATAACGGTTGTACAATTAAGGAACATGTGTATCAATATATAGAAAGTTATAAGTACAGAGGACATTGCTTCTAAACTCTTGTTAAAGAATATGATTAATGTATACTATACAGTTTACGGTCAAGACAGCGATTACTGCTAGATCCCCGAAGTTAAGCAGCGACGAGCCTATTCAATATTTAGATGGGTGACTATTTGCGCAACAGTCACACTAGATAATCGAAGTTAAGCAGCAACCAGCCTGTTCAATACTTAATTGGGTGACCACTTAAGCAACAGTCACATTAGATCATCGAAGTTAAGCAATGACGAGCCTATTCAATATTTAGATGGGTGACTATTTACGCAACATTCACACTAGATAATCGAAGTTAAGCAGACCAGCCTGTTCAATACTTAATTGGGTGACCACTTAAGCAACAGTCACATTAGATCATCGAAGTTAAGCAATGACGAGCCTATTCAATATTTAGATGGGTGACTATTTACGCAACATTCACACTAGATAATCGAAGTTAAGCGACCAGCCTGTTCAATACTTAATTGGGTGACCACTTAAGCAACAGTCACATTAGATCATCGAAGTTAAGCAACGACGAGCCTATTCAATATTTAGATGGGTGACTATTTACGCAACATTCACACTAGAATCGAAGTTAAGCAGCGACCAGCCTGTTCAATACTTAATTGGGTGACCACTTAAGCAACAGTCACATTAGATCATCGAAGTTAAGCAATGACGAGCCTATTCAATATTTAGATGGGTGACTATTTACGCAACATTCACACTAGATAATCGAAGTTAAGCAGCGACCAGCCTGTTCAATACTTAATTGGGTGACCACTTAAGCAACAGTCACATTAGATCATCGAAGTTAAGCAACGACGAGCCTATTCAATATTTAGATGGGTGACTATTTACGCAACAGTCACATTAGATCATCGAAGTTAAGCAGCGACCAGCCTGTTCAATACTTAATTGGGTGACCACTTAAGCAACAGTCACATTAGATCATCGAAGTTCGACAAGTTAAGCAGCGACCAGCCTGTTCAATACTTAATTGGGTGACCACTCAAGCAACAGTCACATTAGATCATCGAAGTTAAGCAACGACGAGCCTATTCAATATTTAGATGGGTGACTATTCACTCAACTAGATGTACTATGAGCAACCATATATGAAAATAACTGGGGTGCGTGGTCTAATGGTTAGAGTCGTGGGAAATGGACTCGTCGACCCAAGTTCAATTCCTGGACGAAGCTGTTTGCATTTCACATGGCTCTAATACCCTTGGGAAAGGTATGGATCCAATTCCCCCTCCATCCATGGGTAAAATAGCAGGGTAGACTAGGTTCTTTAACCATGGCTAGGTAACCAGTCTAGGAGAAGGAAAACTGAATTCAAACCTGTTAAACTCCGCTTAAGAAATTGACCTTGTGTCGCATCCTGCTTGTGCGGAGGGGTTGGTAAATATATATATATATGAAAATAACTGGGGTACGTGGTGTAATGGTTAGAGTCGTAGGAAATGATCTCGTCTTATAAAAGGTAGGTCAAATATTCGAAATGAGAAAAAAGGGCCAGAAAATGCCTGGAGATGAAACCACATGCAGACCGTGTAGCCTATCTGAGAAAGCAGCCTTTCTTTATTTCTTTATTTCTTTATTTCCTCTCCCAAGTTTCAAGTCATAAGTTTACTATCTCTAATTATGCCGATTCTGTTATTATAAACACCTTTCTATCTCTTGGTAATTTGGATTCTTTGGATTATTCGGACTATTGTCCTCATCTTTATTGTTATCTGCGCAACGTTTCGGCCGATGTGTTTTCAAACTCGGGAAACTTCTCTTCGAACCTTAAGTATTCGAAGTGAGAAAAATGGGGCAAAGGCCAGAGAAATGAGTGCAGGCCAGAAAATGTCTGGAAACGAAACCACACGCATACATTTTAGCCTATCCGAAAAAAAACAGCCTTTCTTTATTTATTTCCTTTCTTTTCTTCTCGGCATAATTAGAGATAGTGAAATTATGACTCTCCCGCCTGTCAGTTAAGTGTCATTAACTGACAGGCGGGAGAGTCATAAGTTTACTATCTCTAATTATGCCGATTCTGTTATTATAAACACCTTTCTATCTCTTGGTAATTTGGATTCTTTGGATTATTCGGACTATTGTCCTCATCTTTATTGTTATCTGCGCAACGTTTCGGCCGATGTGTTCTCAAACTCGGGAAACTTCTCTTCGAACCTTAAGTGAGAAAAATGGGGCAAAGGCCAGAGAAATGAGTGCAGGCCAGAAAATGTCTGGAAACGAAACCACACGCATACATTTTAGCCTATCCGAAAAAAAACAGCCTTTCTTTATTTATTTCCTTTCTTTTCTTCTCATAATTAGAGATAGTGAACTTATGACTCTCCCGCCTGTCAGTTAAGTGTCATTAACTGACAGGCGTGAGAGTCATAAGTTCACTATCTGTAATATTGCAGATTCTGTTATTATAAACATCTCTTTATCTCTCTTTGCGCTGATGACTACCACAGATGATCACTGCCATAACAGATTTGTTAACAAAGAAAAGAGCTGCGTTCGAATTTGTTTTTAATCATCACAGGGTTACCACGGATCTTAATTTAAGGGTTGTTTTTCCAACACGAAGAAACGAAGACCCGCTACGTTACATTTAGAGCTTCGTAATCGCCTGTTTGTTCAACCGTCAGTTATATTGCATATCCTGGCTAGCAGGATTAATTTTTCATTACTCTGCCCTTGTGTACCCCTTAGATCATTTGCCAGTGAGAAATCTTAATTACCTCTTTCCTTTTTCACGTCCAATATAATGACGTCGTCACTTGGATACAACGTTTTATGCATATAATAATGAAGCGGGCACCAAAATGTTGTATGAGAGTTGATTGATAAATAAGGTATTTTATAAAGGAGATGACTATTGTTGGTATCAGCCAGACAGCGAGGTGTTCTATAAACTTTTCACTAGCACTAGATCAGGTAGATTGTTACTCATCTAAAGTGGAGCGACACACATACCATAACCTAAGAGCTTAAAACATGAAATATGTATATTTTATATGAAGCAATAGAATGTTGAAGATTGTTATCTCAAACTGAAGCCATTAAAACCAAACTAATTTAAATCACCGAAGTTAAGCAGTGATGAGTCCGTACAATTGGGTACAGCTTTTTATGCATATAATAGTGTTGTGATGTTAATCCAACAGTAAAAAAGAAGTCAAGTCGAGGTAGGGTAAAATGAGACAAGTGTATTTACAATAATGGTACAAGAACGGCTAGCTTGCCGTTAAACGGTAAAAGTACAACCTTTTCACTCGGTGTCTCACTATTTATAGTGAGAACCGGTGTATATTCTCCACTGTAGGAACGGCCGGTACAACAAATAGAATAGAGTGGGCACCAAAATATTGTAAGAGAGTTTATTCATAAATAAGGTCTCCAATCCTATAAAAGGTGTTTGGGTCCATAAAAGTTGTTTGGGTCCATGCAGAATAATGAAACTGATATTAAAAGAATTATTCAGTTTTTCACACCAACGTTAGTTGATGGTCTTTCACTGGAATTTGAGTGACAATAATTCTCCTCAGGTCTCCAGTTCTCTGCTGAGTATTTCAACAATCCTATTGTCTGGGTGATCCCAATTCTTCCTCTGATTTCCAGTTCCTCTAGTCTATAAAAGGAGTTTGAGACCATATAGAATAATGAAACTGATATTAAAATAATATGAGATAACTGATAAATAAGGTCTCCTATCCTATTAAAAATGTTTGAGACCATATAGAATAATGAAACTGATATTGAAATAAAGAATGAGAGTGGACTCATAAGTAAGGTCTCCAATCCTATTTTTTTTAAATTGAGACAATTGGGAGTAAAGATTTCAGGTAATACTTTTTTAAATGTTGGTCAATCATTCTAATTTTCTATTGTTTTCCATTCTTGTCTTCTCAAAACGTAATCTAAAAAACGACATTTCTTACTGTTGAGTCCAGGTGTTGTTTTTCCCTATAGGTTCTCAATTTACCTGTCTGTATAATTTTATTTCCATTATTCTAAAATAACTGTTCTTAAACTTTGGACTGTGAAAATGGGCTGATCGCTGAGTATCCCTTAAGAATGAATTTATTTCAAAACATATTCGGTATTAAATGTCCCACTGAGGTTGATATGCCGTAAAACAAAACAAACCAAATAAGATGTAATATCAAATGCAAATAGGGTTGGTGAGGGGGGGTTTTGTATACTATCAAATTCTGTAATTGATCAATTTAAGATAGAAAATATTGTTCTTTTTTATAGTAAAAATCAAATTTTGAATAGGATTTATGTTGCCTTAGTAATCCTAAGTGGGTGGGAGTAAAAAATTCAATGTCAGCGAGTTTGTACCCTAAGTAAGTAAAATCATCAAATTCATTAAAGGATTAAAAAATAAAACAATTTGAAATGTAAACTTTAAATATGTATTAAAATAAAACAAACTATATATAGATATATAATACCAGTCATGTATTTATTAAAACTTGTTTTAAAAAACAATGAGGACAGTCTAATGTTGCATGTTCAAATTTTGAGTGTATTTATTCTATGTTATGACGATCTTGGATAATGTGACGTAATTTTTGTTACATACAAAAACTGGAAGCAAATCTCTATTATTAACTCTTAACATCCTGTTGATTTTCATTTATTTAAAAATGTTTCATTGTCTTCTAAATATGTAATGTGATTCTGTCGGGTGGAATGAGGTTACAGGACTTTTTAATATGATTCTCATATGGAATGTTATAGTCTTTAATATGATTCTCATATTGAATGTATATGTATAGTAAGGATTAATAAGGATTATCATTATTAGTTTATATAAAATACTTTTATCATTATTAGTTTATTGGAGTAAAAGTATAACTCCAGGTACCTATTCTGAATACAAACAATTTACACACAGCATTAGTATTAAATACTCCTATCCAACACGAATAATTTTCAAACGTGTCTATTTGGACCACAGATAGGACTAATAGGTTGGTTGGTTGGTTGGTTGGTTGGTTGGTTAGACCTTACAGCGTGTCAACTCTTGTTGGGTTGTTTTATGGCAAAAACGTTTGGTTTTGTTCATATATATATATATATATATATATGTGTGTGTGTGTGTGTGTGTGTGTGTGTGTGTGTGTGTGTTGTGAGATAGAGAGAGAGAGAGAGAGAGAGAGAGAGAGAGTGAGAGAGAGAGAGAGATGAATAGATAAATAGATACACAGATGAAAATTACAATGAGATTTGTATATTTGTGCAGATATATGTGATTACTGCAATAGAATGTCTCTATATCTCATTTTGGAAAATCCTCTGTCTACCTCAAATCTTGTGTGTATCTTTATCGAGATCCGTATTAGTGTCTTTCTCTACCTGTCTGTATCTCTACCCGTGCCTGTATCTCTGTTTGTAGATATCTATATCTGTGTCTACGTGGGTATCGACATGTGTATTTCTATCTAATTGCATCTGTATATATTGTCCAGACCTGTATCTGTATATCTGTATGTATCTGTATATGTGCCTTTATATGTGTATGTGTATGTATATGAATTTCAATCACAAATACACAATATTTACCATTCCACACTACTAAGTCCTGCAATATTTATATATCTAGCAACCCCTCCGCACAAGCAGGATGCGACACAAGGTCAATTTCTTCAACTGAGTTCAGCGGGTTTGAATTCAGAGTTTTCCTTCTCTTAGACCGGTTGCCTAACCAAGGTTAAAGAGCCCAGTCTGTCCTACTATTTACCCATAGCTGGAGGGAGAGTAGGATTCATACCTTTCCCAAGAGTATTAGCGCAAAGTGAAATGCTATTACCACGTCCAGGATTTGAACTCGGGGGGACGACTCCATTTCCCATGACTTTAACCATTACACCACGCGCTTCCTAACTGATGTATAATAAGTGTGATCCTTTGGTTTGAATTCAGCTTTCCTTCTCCTTGACTGGTTGCCATACCAAGGTTAAAGAGCCCAGTCTGCCCTACTATTTACCCATAGCTGGAGGGTATTAGCGCTAAGTGAAATGCAATTACCACGTCCAGGATTTGAACTCGGGGCGATGACTCCATTTCCCATGACTTTAACCATTACACCAAGCGCTTCCTGCAATATTTGGCTAGTCATTGCCCCTGGAATTACTGTAATTTCATGATGAATAAGATCTTTCAGGTTCATTAGTTGCCTGTATCCAATGTTTAAATATTTGTATACAACTGAATGTTTGTGTGTAGTAATAGTAATAAATAGCAGCTACAATAATTCCACAAGTAAATGTATTGTTTCTTTGAAGAGTAGAATTTATTATATGTTTTACTCAAAGTTCAGCATATGAAAAACTATTGTTTTCTAATTCCTGAATTATTTAATGCCAACATTTGATTAATTTCAAAATGTTTGATTGTAATCATAAATAAAAAGAGCTAAAAAAAATTTTAAAAAAGACTGTGGAACATGAAAGTAAAGAAAAAAACCAGAACGGTAGTCTTACCACTGGGATCAATTTAGTTACATACACAGAACACCTTTATATATTCTAAGCTACGGTGATATGGTTGAAATTCAACACTATGTCAATTTAACGTACGGTCTGCGTACGCGCGAACAAATATTAAAACTGCTAAAATCCTTGCAAATGTCTCACCTTATAGCTCAGTGGGGAGGTGTTGCTTCGAGGTTAAAATCCAAAGGACCATGATCACTCGAGTATCTTTACTTTTTTTTTTGTTTGTTGTTTTTTTTTTGTTTTGTTTTTTTTTTGGGGGGGGTTATCGCATTTGGTTCCAAAATGAGAACACGCCTAATATATAGCACACATATGTATTCAAGTGTATAAGCTTCCTGAGAGCCAGAAAGAAGGAAAGACAACAACAAATCTAGTAAGCATTACTGTTTGTGTGCAGTCACTGCACCAGAGATTGCCATTCAAAAATTGGCCTGTTCAGTCACTTGCGCAGATGCAGTTAAGAAAAAAAAAATTGGACACGACGCCATTGTCTTTAGCAGATGGAGGGATGCCAACAAGCTTCCTTGAATAGTCTACAGATGTAAATAAGACCCCAGAGGAAGTAATTACAGGGAGATCTATGTGCGGCCTACGATTAAAGACTTGAATCTTCAGGTGTCTCCAGAGGAAGCAATCACGAGTACAGATCTTGTAATTGAGCTGGCCACAGGAAGTTGCTACACTGCAATGATAGTCACCATTTTAAAATTACAACGGGATTGATCTGGTGATCAAGCCTGTCACGGAATGTCACGACGTAATGCGATGAGCTTTAATCACAAACGAACGGTGATCACGATTTCATTCCAACTGAAATGGTATGAACGTAAACGTACTTCGCATCAGTTCATCAATACCTTTACTTCGCACCCGCTCACTAGTGCCTTTACCTAGCACCCACTCACTAGTGCTTTTTTTTTTATCCCGCATCTGCACACTGGTGAGAAATGGCCTGTTGTCGGTATCAGTCGGACAGCGAGGGAGTCTATCCCCTTTTCGCTAGCGCTAGACCAGGGAGAGAATGCATCTGAGGAGGAGCGCCACACTTACCATCAGCTCCCCACGTTGTCGCACAGATCCAAGTCGTTCTACCTGTGCGCTGAGTTAGTGAGGGTCGATATTATACCGGAACCTTGTGGTTCCTAGGTGGATACTCTATCCATTGAGCTAAAGCGACACCTGGTCCCTAATGCCTTTAATTCCTAAGATAACGGTCAAGTCATGTTGGTCAAAGGGTTTATGCCATGAGATGGAGGCGCATTGTGTAATGGTTATCGTCATGCGAAGTAAACTCGGCGACCCGAGTGCGACCTGGTATTTTAGTTAATAAATTAAAGTGTTATCTGATGACCATGACATTCAAATACATTATCTAAATATCTACCAACCCACTGCATGAACAGGATTTTTTGTTTGCTTAATTTGTTTAATGGCATATCAACTTTCGTAGGTTATTTAATGCCAAAGCCATCCTTGTAGAAAGGACAGCGGGAACTATTTAACCCATAGCTAGGGTGTGAGTGTGTCTATACCTTTCCCAAGGATATTAGTAAAGAAAATGAGCCTAATAGCGGGACTTGTGTTCAAACTGGCTTACAATGATGTCGTAGTTCTACACGTTAGATGTTACACCACCGGTAATCCCTCCGTCTATATGTATATATGTATGTATGTGAAGAGAAATAGAAGTGAATCCGACGGTATGTAGTATGGTGAGAAATTTGAAAAACACACAGGTTTAAATAAAATGAGTGGTAAGTTTATTAGCCAACGCTGCAGTGTTTCAATTTATTTAGTAGATCATCTTCAGGGTTTTTGTTATAAGGAAAATAAATTTATCGCAGATAATAAGGAGATTGTGAGTCTTTTGTTGATCAATGCACCTAAAAATACTGAATGAATGAATGTATGTATATATATATATTATATATATATATATATATATATATATATATATATATATCTTTACCCCAAGACACATCCTGATGAAGGTTCAAAGAAACCAAAATGTTTAAACGTTGATAAATAAATTCATCCTATTTTCGGAACACTTGTTTTTTCAAATTTCTTATATATATATATATATATATATGTATGTGTGTGTGTGTGTGTGTGTGTGTGTGTGTGTGTGTGTGTGTGGTTTTGATTGGTTTAGTTGTTTAATGGCATATCGACCTGCGATGATTATTTAATGCCAACGCCATCCTTGTAGCAATAAAGTAACTATTTAACCTATACGTAGGGTTGAGTGGGTTCATATCTTTCCCAGGAGTATTAGTTCGAAAGTGAACATAATGGCGTGACTAAAGTCTGAATTAGCTCACTACGATGTTGCAAGATCAGGCAAAAACTGCATTTATATTAAATAATAGATTGGCTGAATCTCTTATTTGGCATGTAGTGTATGTATTTCCCTAACACCTCCATAAGAGTAGGATGGAATACAAGGGTGTAAAAAAGAAAAGAAATTTAAAAAAGATGGGACCTAAAAGTGTAAAAAAGAAATAGATTACAAGCAAATGATAAAACTATTTTATAATTAATAAGATTATCATAATTCACTTATATAAGCTTGTTTCGAATCTGTTAAATTTTGTTTTGAAACTTACGCCCAGGGGTTAAAAACTTCTTATTGATATGTTAAACTAGCGGCGGCTACCCGACGTCGCCTGGGTAGAGGGAATTTTTTTTTAAATTAGTCCCGTAGATCCATTATTACTGAATCATGAGTTGAATCCTCGTGGGATGCCCCATATAAATCCGAATGTAAAAAAAAAAAAACCTTGCATTGATCCAGCTATTCTGAAAAGAAATGTTAATGTCTACTATCTAGAATATTAAATTGAAAAAATCCATGCTGTTATCATTTAAATTTTATTTCTGAATTATCTTCACGAATATAAATCAAATCTTTATTATTTTTGCTCAAAAACCAAGCCCTGGTGATATTTAATGTGTATAGATTAATAAAAATTATTTTATCAAATATCATAACAGTGTTATTTTCTTAGCCCAGCATATTTTTCAGGGCACACCATTGTTTATCTTGTATATTATTTCTAACATCATGACCGGTATAGGGAGGTAACATTACCTCCACCTACCTGTTAATCTACAATATACAGGTTATCCAGGATTCTGAGTACTTTTCAGATTCATAAAAACTGGCAGGACCTATGGATATAGATAATCTAATTATTACAACGTTTGAGATGTTTACTTAAGAGATATTGCAAAATTAGTTCAATATTCGAAAAAGTGTAATAATCTTGATTTAAACTCTCTCTCTCTCTCTCTCTCTCTCTCTCTCTCTCTCTCTCTCTCTCTCTCTCTCTCTCTCTCTCTCTCTCTCTCTCTCTCTCTTTAAAAATGTATTTCTTTTCATATTTTCATAATGTTCGATTGAAACAGATTAGCGTTATCGTGTTTGCGTACCCAACCCCTCTCTATGAACAAACTACAATTGATAAATTGATATGAATAGACTGCAATCGATAGATAGATAGATTGATAGATAAATAGATAGATATGAACAGACTGCAATCGATAGATAGATAGATTGATAGATAAATAGATAGATATGAACAGACTGCAATCGATAGATAGATAGATTGATAGATAAATAGATAGATATGAACAGACTGCAATCGATAGATAGATAAATAGATAGATATGAACAGTGCAATCGATAGATAGATAGATTGATAGATAAATAGATAGATATGAACAGACTGCAATCGATAGATAGATAGATTGATAGATAAATAGATAGATATGAACAGACTGCAATCGATAGATAGATAAATTGATAGATAAATAGATAGATATGAACAGACTGTAATCGATATATAGATAGATTGATAGATAAATAGATATTAACAGACTGCAATCGATAGATAGATAGATAGATAGATAGATAGATAGATAGATATTAACAGACTGCAATCGATATAGATAGATAGATAGATAGATAGATAGATAGATAGATAGATAGATAGATATGAACGGACTGCAATAGATAGATATCAGCAGACTACAATATAGATAGATAGATAGATAGATAAATAGATAGATGGATATGAACGGACTGCAATAGATCGATATCATCAGACTACAATATATATATATATATATATATATATATATATATTATATATATATATATATATTGTTATCAATTCTATGCCCCTACTAATTCATCACGATTCCTTGTGAGAAATTCCTTTTGATTTTTACAACATACAGACAATTACCTAATAATCACAATATCGTTCAATAGATTTTCTCCATATTGAACAGTTTCCTGTCATTTATTTTTTCCGTGAAGGTTTTAACATCCTTTTGCAGTATAACAAGAATGATAATAATGCCTGTCATGTATTTATATATTATATTTGATATATAATATATAATAAAGTTATTACAGCAGAGATCCCTGTTTCTCTATTTATCTGTATGTCTATCTCCTTAGATTAACAGATGCATGCATACACGGAATAAGATAGATAGATAGATAGATAGATAGACAGACAGAAATGAACAAATATATATATATATGCATACACACAACCACACACACACACACACTCTTTTTTCCTTCTTATCCTTTTTTTTCATTATGTTGGACTGAAATAGATTAGCGTTATCGCATCCGCGTGCTTACTCTCTCTCTCTCTCTCTCTCTCTCTCTCTCTCTCTCTCTCTCTCTTCTCTCTCTCTCTCTCTCTCTCTCTTAAGCTGTACAAAAAGAAACCACCAAATCCTTTTCAGACATTTTAAATAGAATATGCATACAAGAAAATCTGCAGCCTAAATACATACACACACACACGTGTGTGTGTGTGTGTGTGTGTGTGTGTGTGTGTGTGCGAAAAGACTGCAGTTATACATTGATAGATATCAATAGACTGTAATAGATAGACAGATATGAACAGTGATAGATAGATAGATAGATAGATAGATAGATAGATAGATAGATAGATAGATATGAACAGACTGCGATACATCAATATAAACAGACTGCGATAGATAGATAGATAGATAGATAGATAGATAGATAGATAGATATGAACCGACTGCGATAGATAGATATGGAAAAAACTGCGATAGATAGATATGAACAGACTGCGATAGATAGATAGATAGATAGATAGATAGATAGATAGATAGATATGAACAGACTGCGATACATCAATATAAACAGACTGCGATAGATAGATAGATAGATAGATAGATAGATAGATATGAACCGACTGCGATAGATGGATATGGAAAAACTGCGATAGATAGATATGAACAGACTGCGATAGATAGATAGATAGATAGATAGATATGAATAGACTGAGACAGATATGAACAGACTGAGATAGATAGATAGATAGATAGATAGATAGATAGATAGATAGATAGATATGAACAGACCGAGATAGATAGATAGATAGATAGATAGATAGATATGAACAGACTGAGACAGATATGAACAGACTGCGATAGATATATAGATAGATAGATAGATAGATAATAGATAGATAGATAGATAGATAGATAGATAGATAGATAGATAGATAGATAGATAGATAGATATCTTTGTCGATAATGTATTTGATAACCTCAACAATTAAGACAAACTCAAGTTGTTTATTCTACTTCTCGATTTGTCATTACGCTTAAAGACAAACACATATAAGATAAAACAGCTGCTAAAATCTAGGAGCAATAAATAACATGAAAATATCTTAAGTCAAAACTGATATGTTATACTAAACTGAACCTGTCAATAATGCAATACATCTGTCCCACAATAGTTATTACATTTGTTTATATGTTTCATACACTAAATGTAACATCTTTTATGAGACTCGTGTAATAATTTTGTACCTTCTTTTGGTTAGTCTCCAAATAATGAAAGGAAAATTGCTTATATGCCAACATTATGGTCTGCCAAAATAATAATTGTGTAATTTTTAGAGGGTTCGATCGATATTGCCAACTTGAATATATTTTAAGCCAGCTACTTTATTTTGGTTTTTTCTCTTTTTTTTTCTTTTTTTTCTTCCTTTTAGTCTTCTTCTTCTTCTTCTTCTTCTTCTTCTTCTTCTTCTTCTTCTTCTTCTTCTTCTTCTTCTCTCTCTTTCTCTTTCTCTCTCTCTCCCTCTTTCTTTCTTTCTTTCTTTCTCTGTCTTATCCCTCCTTATGTATTTCGACGTCTTTCCTTTTCTTTCGTCACGTATTTTGGTTTATTTCTTTTTTATATTTTTTCTTTCCTTTTCTTTCCTTTTCTTTCTTTCTTTCTTTGTCTACCCTCCCCTTATGTATTTTTCTCCTCTTTCCTTTTCTTTCTCTTCCTCTTCATCAACGATTTTAGTTTATTTCTTTTCTTTATTTGTCCCTTTCTTTATATTTCCCTTCTTAGTGTGCTTTGCTCTTTTCTTTTTATTTAATTCGTTTCTTTTCCTTTTTTTCTTTCTCTCTTTGTCTCTTTCTTTCTTTCTTTCTTTCTTTCTTTCTTTCTTTGTCTTTCCCTTCAGTACGTATTTTAGCTTCTTTTTTATTTATTTCTTTTCTTTCATTTTCTTTTTTTCTCTTTCTTTCTTTTTCTTTTTTTTTCTCTCGTTTTTGTCTTTCTCTTCTTCGCGTATTCTAGTTTCTTTATTTATTTTCCTCTTTCTTTCTTTCTTTATCTTCCCTTCTCCACGTATTTTAGTTTCTGTATTTCTTTGTCTACCCCGTAGTTTTATGTTTGATTCTTTTTTTCTCCCCTCTCTCTCTCTCTCTCTCTCTCTCTCTCTCTCTCTCTCTCTCTCTCTCTCTCTCTTTAGCTTTCCCATTGTCACATATCATGTTTTTCTTTTTACTTTTTATCTATTTCTTTTGTTTCTTTTTTTCCATCTTTCTATTTCCCTTCTTCCAATATTTTGGTTTCTTTCTTTCTTTTTATTTATTTTTTGTTTCATTTTATTCTATTTTCTGTTTTTCTTCTTTTTTCTTTTCGTTTCTTTCTTTCTTTCTCTTCCTTTCTTCATGTATCTTAGTTTCTTTCTTTTAACTTGTTTAGAATTTGTACCTTTCCATCTTCCCGTAGTTCCTTGTTCTATGTTCCTTTCTTCTTTGATTTCTTTGTTAGTTTCTCCCTTCTGTCTTTTTCTTTCTTTCCTTTCTACTTTTGCCTTTTTTAGCAATTTCTTATTTGCTATTTTTCACTGTCGTTCATTTCAATTTACTTCTATCTATTCATTCATTTACTTATTCTGATTTCGTCTTAGAAAATGACTTATCCGCCAAACTATTCAGTAAAAAAAATATAAGGCAGTCAAGTAATCTACAATATATATATATATATATATATATATATATATATATATATATATATAGAGAGAGAGAGAGAGAGAGAGAGAGAGAGAGATAAAGATAAACCTAATGAGTCAGATAAACCTACTTAAAGTTTCGCTTAGTGCTCTTCAGGGCTAAGATCTGACTAATATATATATATATATATATATATATATATATATTATATATACCAACGAGCAGGGTGCGACACAAGGTCAATTTCTAAAGTGGGGTGTAATAGGTTGTAATTGTGAGGAAAGAAAGAAAGGGAAGAAAAGGAACGTGCTACAAGCCAGTAAAAGCAAAGCAAAGAAAGAAAGAAAGAAAGTTAAGAGATTGAAAACGATAGCATATATCGTCTGTTTGAATGAAATAGAAAAAAAAGCAGAAAAGAAAGAAAAATGCCAATTCAGGGTTTTCTTTCTCCTAGACTGGTTACCTATCCAAGGTTAAAGATCACTGTGAATTTCATATTTTACTAACTGTACTTGTTCATATCTGATATGAAGCAACAGCCATACGATAAATACGATAAATTGTCCAATCTTTGTATACAAATAAATTAAATAAGATAATTCATTTTAGATGATAGCAATTATTCATATTCAATTTTCTTTTTAAGAACATATATTCACTTGGTTCTCGTAGGTTTAAAAGCAAAATATGGTATTTAGTTGTGGCTAATTTTAATAAACTATATTTTGAGTGTGTATGTCTGTGTCTATGTGTGTGTGTGTGTGTGTGTGTGTGTCTGTCTGTCTGTTTGTGTGTCTGTTTGTGTGTGTTTGTGTTTTTGTGTCTGTCAATTTGTGTTCTCTCTCTCTCTCTCTCTCTCTCTCTCTCTCTCTCTCTCTCTCTCTCTCTCTCTCTCTCTCTCTCTCTCTCTCTCTATGAGTGTGTCTATGTGTGAATCAACCAAGAAAATCAATATTTAGCAATTATCTTCTAGATCAGTCATGGGCAAAATACGGCCCGCAGTGCTTTCTGAATTGCTCAACCAATTTGACGAAGAAAATAACGTTCATTAAAAAAAAAAAATTTTTAAATATCTTTTCAGCGAAGAGGAAAAAAAGATCAACTTTTTCCCATCTATAAGAGAGATACTTACGTGTATGTTCTTCTGTAGTTAAAATGGTTGAGGCACCTTCAACAAAAAAATAAACTTGATTTTTCTTTGGTAGTGCGTTCCACCAGATGATGAGCTATGGGGGGGGGGAATTTACCACGTATCCCACGTGTACGGGTTAGGCACAAGGTCCTATTAATGTGGGACCACCCACAAACCGAGGCTCATGGTATAGCGGGTGCAAAAATTACATTGATCCCGTCGGCATTCCCCCCAAGGGGGGCGCCTCAGTCACCGGGCAATACACACATCCCTGCCCCTTTAAATCGATGGACAGGTGTTGCCTGGGCGGATGCCCCCCCCCTGGGATCAACGATATTAATTTACTCTGTAGGACCAGCGGCCGAAGCACACTGGACCTTCGGCTTGACCGGAAAGCAGATTCCTGATGATGAGCTATGTCTCACTTGGCCCGTTTCTCGAAAAACCGTCTCCATACCTGTCCTAGCTCAATGTGTTATAACTTTAAACAGATTATAAGTAAGCAAATTAAAGTCATCCGGATGGCCTAATGTCGGTATGAGCCATACTGCGAGGGATTCTATCCCCTTTTTACTAGCGCTAGACCAAGGATATTATTTTTTTTTAGTCCGAGACGGAGCTCCACACCTACCAACAGATCCCTGTGCTACTCATACTCTGAGTTGGCGAGGGTCGGTATCGAACTAGGAACCTTGTGGTTTCTAGACGAACGCTCTACCGACTAAGCTCATCCAAATAAAATAAAAAATATTCCCTGATTCTTGTTTAAAAGGTTGTTTACTAAAAAAAAAAAAGCGCATCTCTGTCCTCAATATGAGGGTATCTGCCAACTTCCTCCCTCTGGGTGATTAGATATTTACCACGTACCCCACGTGTACGGGTTAGGCACAAGGCCCTATTAATGTGGAACCACCTACGAACCAAAGCTCATGTGTGGCTTATGCAAAAAATGTGTTGATCCCGTCGGAATTCCACCTTAAGGGGGGCGCCTCAGATACTGGCTAATAAACCCAGCCCTGTCCCTTTAAATCAAGGGGGCATGTGTTGCCTGGGGTGATTGCCCCCTGGGATCAACGATGTTAGCTTGTACGGTCCCGGGTAGAAACCACCGGACCTCCCGTCGAAACCGAAGTTAGATATGTTGGACATATCTACATCCTGGGTGATTAGATGTTATACGAAGTCGGTATTAACGTTGGGTCCTACCCGCAAACAAGAGGACAGAAACAAACATTTCCATCCCCCGACAATATTTCTCTATTCTGGGTGCGAGAAACTAGATCCTAAACCTTTTAGTTGAAGCGAGTAGATACTACCTGGAGTGACCTCCACTTAGGACGGAACACAATTTACTTCCCAGAAAATGTGACCCACTGCTGGTGTAAGAGAGAAAAGCTTTTAACCCATTACCTCTTGTACAGCATAACATAGTATCTCATTCTCAGTATAGTTATATCGACAGTTATTTTGTCGATAAAAACCACAAGATTTATACTATTCAAATAGTAACCACTTTAAAGTAGTAATGTATATTGCCCATACTTGTTCTAGCCCAGTACCTACCTATGCGTGTCATTCCTGTCATCACCCCAGATGAATAATGGACCATTCCGTTTTGATTCATAAGATATGAATGCATGTGTTCAAATGTTATGCTCTGTCATCACCACAGAGAAATAATGGACTATATCGTTGTAATTGTGAGGGGAAAAAAGGGAAGAAAAAGAACATGCTACACGTCAGAGGAAAAACTCTGAAATCAAACCTGCAAAACTCCGTTTAAAAATTGACCTCGGCTCGGATCCGGCTTGTGCAGAGGGGTTGGTAAATTCATATGGGTAAATAGTAGGACAGACTGGGCTCTTTAACCTTGGTTAGGCAACCAGTCAAGGAGAAGGAAAACTCTGAATTCAAACCTGCAAAACTCCGCTTAAAAATCGACCTCGTGTCGAATCCGACTATTACGGAGTGGTTGGTAAATTCATATGGGTAAATAATAGGACAGACTGGGCTCTTTAACCTTGGTTAGGCAACAAGTCAGGAGAAGGAAAACTCTGAATTCAAACCTGCAAAACTCCGCTTAAGAAATTGACCTTGAAACATTCAAGCTTATTTATAGCATTTAGAATGTGGAAGTAAGTAAAATTATCAAATTTATTAAAGAGTTTTCCATCTCTTAGACCGGTTGCCTTACAAAGGTTTTTGAACTTGCTGAGAAGTCAAGCTGAAAGAATCGGTTCCTATCAGATTACCGAAGTTAAGCTAGAGCTGTGCCAATTCAACACTTGGATGGGGGACCATTTAGTAAAAACATATACTAAAAGCAGTCTAAAGCCGATGTGCCAAACTAAGTAAAGCATAGGAAGTAACAACAAAAAATACATTTATTAAATCTGATATAATATGAATGTTCGATACTTAAAATTATTTGAACGTGTTTTTTAAACACTCTCTTGTAATACATTTGATATGTAAGAAAATTTCCAAAAAAAACGAAACAATTTTAAATGGAAACTTAGTTCTGATAACTTTTAATATATATTAAAATAAAACAAACAATGTGTGAATATATAATACCGGGAATGTATTCATTAAAACTTGTTTTACAAAATAATGAGGACCATCTAAGGTAGTAGGCTCAAATTTTGGGTGTATATAATACAATGTTGTTCTTTATTCTATGTATTGACAATTCGGGGTAATGTGACGTAAGCAGTGACGTAGTTTTGGTTACAGAAATAGAGACCAAATCTCCATTGTTCATAGATAAAATCAGTACAACGTCGTGAGACAAAATGTGACTCATCAAAACCAAAATTACTAATGTTGGAATAGAGAACACGATGTTGGGGCCATGATTGGGGCTTGGCAAATCGTAAAAATCTGTGGGAGTAGATTAATACCACCGATGTAAAAACCTCCACAAAACAAAAAAGTAGCCATAATAATCTATTATCATCATTATCATATCTCTCTCTCTCTCTCTCTCTCTCTCTCTCTCTCTCTCTCTCTCTCTCTCTCTCTCTCTCTCTCTCTCTCTCTCTCGTCACCTGTCTCTATCAGCCATCGCACACGGCATCCAGAATACGTGCAGAGCTTATTAATATATGTTTTTGCTGGTCGTTCTTCTACACTGATGTGTCCATGTGTAGGTGTCCACAGGGGAACGTCACTTATGAGTTTGCTAACCGTTACACCAGTTGAAGTGCCCATGGTTATTTCCTAAGATTAGCTTAGATGAGAAGGCCGGAAGTGTGGAACACAGAGAGGGAATCAGACTCAATAACAATGGTCTACTGAATCAGCTTGCTAACCGGTAAACTAGTTGAAGTGCCCATGGTTATTTCCTAAGATTAGCTTACATGAGACACAATGCCGTAAGTATGGAGCACCCGGTGAGAATCAAACTTATTTACTATGGTCTGCTAACCCAACTTGCTAACTGTTACACCACGTGAGATGTCCATAGTTATTTCCTAAGCTTAGCTTGGTTGTGGCACAAGGCCGGAATTCAATTCAGTGAGAATCGAATTCACTAACAAATGGTCTGCTAACTCAGTTTACTAACCATTACACCACGTGAGGTGTCCATAGTTTTTTTCCTAAGCTTAGCTTAGTTATGGTACAAGGCGGCAAGTATGGGGCACCCAGTGAGAATCGAATTCATTAACAAATGATCTGCCAATCCAGTCTGCTAACCATTACACCACGTGGGGTGTCCATAGTTATTTCCTAAGCTTAGCTTGGTTGGGGTATAAGACCGGAAGTGTGAGGTAAACAATGGTCTGCTAATCCAGCTTTGCTAGCCATTAGACCACAAAAAAGTTCCTTGCGAATGATAAGGGTACAAAGCGGCAAGTATGGGGCACACAGTGAGAATCGAGTTCACTAACAAATGGTCTGCTAATCCAGTTTGCTAACCATTACACCACCTGAGGTGTCCATAGTTATTTCCTAATCTCAGCTTGGTTGGGGCGCAAGACCGGAAGTATGAGGTAAACAATGGTCCAGCTTGCTAGCCATTACACCACATAAAAAAACTTCCTTGCGAATAATAAAACCGTGGAACATGAAAACGAGTCGTGTTTAATCTCGTTTCAGTCTCGTTTAATTTCGTTTCAATCTCGTTGTAAACAAAAAGTAGTTAAGAACACAACACTAAATAGATTTTATAAAATTGACCGGATAGACACTGGTGGGAATGCATAACCTCAGATGAGTCGGATCACAGAATGAGATTCCATATATCATGATGATTTGTAATTTCCCTGGCGTGTCATAACACGGAATAAAGTCATGGACATTTGGACAAATTACTGTTCAATAGTTTCCAAATTACATTAGGCATCTTAGGTATATTGAATCCGAACCTATACCTCCTGCAATTAACTCTGTATTGCCTCGGGAACTACTGGCTGTCTGTTCTCTGATTCTTTCATTACGAATTCTTTGATGACATTGCCCGAAGGGTTTTCCAGTTTTCTTATTCACGACTGATAGCTAAAAGCACATCGAATAACTAACGTAAACACTTTCATATATATATATATATATATATATATATATATATATATATATATATATAATGTAGAATGAATGCGAAAAGTATAAGCATATGAAGGTACTCAATGCTACAATAGCAGAGTAAATTTAAAATCAGAGATGAAATACTATGGATTTAATATGCCGTAACTGCAGTTTCATGCGTACTTGCAATCATCAGACGGTCAAAATGTTTTTTTTTTTTTTAAACCGTGGTTTGGTCAGCGTTTATATAACGTGAAACCTGTTCCCACCAAGGAATGTTATAACGCTAAACCTTTTTTTAAATAAACATGCTTAGGTTTTAATGCACGCGGTGTCCAGATGATTTTTTATACATGAATACAGGACGAAAAATAAAGGATTAATTAGGGTCAGGTGGTAAATGACGTAATAAAAATTTGTTTAAATGTCTACATTTAGAAACGAGTTCGCTTCTCTTGTTCAATAAATTTACATTCGTATTTTGCAGAATACACAATTGTTCTTCAATTCAAAGTCCACAGTTGCGTTGGCCACCTTTGTAAGCCTGGACCTTTTTGATAATTTCCTATTTTATCATAGGTGTTTTGCTCGTTGTGTCTTTAAGGTGCCATGCATGCTTGGATAAGTTGGTACTGTTTGTATATCTTCTGTTGTTGAAGATACGAACAAAATTTGCAGACACAAAATGTCTGCACAGTTCAACCAAATATGTTTGAAAGGAGGAATGCTGCCTAATTACACACAAACTAATACACACACACACACACACACACACACACATATATATATATATATATATATATACCTTTGAAAGAAAGGAAAAACTCAATAAACCGTCTGTAACAATAATTACATTACTGCTTACATCATATTACCCATAATCGTCATAACATAGAATAAAATTTATTCTACGATTTTTGGCATGTTCAAATTTTGAGTGTATTTATTCAATAAATACACTCATTGAATTTTCAACTCCCACCCCTCAGGCAATATGTTTCAAAAATCTATTTTTCCATCGCCCGGAGGGTGTTTTTTTATTTTGTTCTAGTATATATAAGAAAGTATTAACGTTATTTATTCGTTGTGCTTTTAGCTGTTAGTCGTGAACAAGAAAATAAAAAGACCTTTAGATGTCAGTCATGAACGAAAGAACTCAAAAAGCAATTTTCTCTGTTATCAAAGAATTCGTAATGAAATAATCAGAGAATAGACATTATATTAATTAAATGAATATACAATTGACTCACAACTTCTTATAAAGAACTTATAAAACAAAGAATTTAAGGATGAATACACTAATCAGTATTTAATTAGTAATGAATTTAAAACTATGTATAATGCAATTATTACTGCTAGCGGGAACAGTGGATATAAAAGTAAAGTGAAATCGTCGGGGTGGCCTAAAGTCAGTATCAACCAATCAGCGAGAGCGTTTATATCCTTTTCACTAGCGCTAAATCAAGGAGATTGTTTTGGCGTCTGAGGTGGAGTGCCACACCTACCACCAGCTCCTTACTTTACCGCACAGGTCCCTGTGCTACTCATACGCTGAGTTGGCGAGGACCAGTATCGAACTAGGAATCTTGTGGTTTCTAGCCGATCGCTCTACCGACTGAGCTAAGCCGGCCCTTAATTTGACTATTAGAACGTTTGAAATGCTTACTTAAGAGCTATTACAAAATAGTTTAACAACCACTGGTGAAATTCTGTCTTTCTGTCTTTATTAGAAAAGTAGTACTGATATTAAAGGGACCACCTATGATTACAATAATGTATTGACAGGGGTGTTGACAGGGGTATATATATATATATATATATATATATATATATATATATATAAATGTAAGGTATCCAAAACTGGTAGTAAGGGATGATTCTACATGGGATCTTCAAAATCTCACTGTATAATTATTGCATGTTTTAGTAGGTGCAAATACAAC
Source organism: Doryteuthis pealeii (assembly GCA_023376005.1). Lineage (NCBI taxonomy): Eukaryota > Metazoa > Mollusca > Cephalopoda > Myopsida > Loliginidae > Doryteuthis > Doryteuthis pealeii. The sequence goes on along the minus strand of CM042179.1, from coordinate 9,136,350 downwards.
GATTTTTTATAAATTCCTAGAGAGAGCTCAATGCATAATAATCTATAATTTAGATTAAACACAGAGCAATATTTACCTTTGAAAGAAAGGAAAAACTCAATAAACCGTCATTCTGTAATAAATTTATTTCAACCAAAACTTAAAAGGATTTTAGAAATTTAAAGAAATTTCTAAAACTCCTTAGAAGTTCAGTCTCATCAGACAGTCACTTTTTTAAAAACCTGTGACTGTAAAAATAGATTTTTAAAACATATTGCCTGAGGAGTAGGAATAAAAAATTCAATGTCAGCGAGTTTGTACCCTAACTAAGTAAAATCATCAAATTCATTAAAGGATTAAAAAATAAAACAATTTGAAATGTAAACTTTAAATATGTATTAAAATAAAACAAACTATATATAGATATATAATACCAGTCATGTATTTATTAAAACTTGTTTTAAAAACAATGAGAACTGTCTAATGTTGCATGTTCAAATTATAACGATTTTGGGTAATGTGACGTAAACAGTGACGTAATTTTTGTTACAGACAAAAACCGGAAGCGAATCTCCATTATTAATATATATATATATATATATATATATATATATATATATATATATATATAATATGTGTGTGTGTGTGTGTGTGTGTGTGTGTGTGTGTGTGTGTGTGTGTTTGTGAAGAAAATATTTTCAAAAAATATAACAAACACAGGATGTTACGATCAGAGGAAACAATATTATGTGTATATATATAAGTATTTCGGTATTATTGTTTCCTCTGATCGTAACATACGGTGTTTGTTATATATATATATATAATATATATATATATATATATATATATATATATATGTTTAGATGTCAGTGTTATTTGTTAACCACAAAAATATTTTGGTGGTGGTGGTTTAGTTTGGTTTGGTTTGGTTTGGTTTGGTCAGTCGGTAGAGTGTTCGGTTAGGAATCATAAGATTCTTGGTTCGACATCAGCCCTCACCAACTCAGTGTATGAGTAGCACAGGGATCTGTGCGGTAAAGGGAGGAGCTGATGGTAGGTGTGGCGCTCCACTTTAGATGCTAAAAGAATCTCTCTGGTCTAGCGCTAGTGAAAAGGGGATAGACTCCTTCGCTGTCTGGCTGATACCGACATTAGGCCGCCCCGACGGCTTTAGATTTTACAAATATTGAAGGAGGATTTTCTTTTTGTTTTGTTATTTATTTATTTATTTATTTATCTATCTATTTATTCTTAAAATGATAAAGAACAAAATTTGGAATATTGAAGATGTGTACCCATTCCGTTCGCCACGGATAGGATGTGTCGCAACGTCGCAAGTATGGGGCATCCAGTGAGGATAAAACTCGCTATTTACTAGTAATGGATTTACAAGACTAACTTACTAATCATTATATCGCGATATGACACCCCTTTTACCGAACCTGTTCGCCAGGAATAGATTGTGACACAGGGTTGCAAATGTGGGGCATCCAGCAAAAACAAAAATCCCCCGTTCCGTACATTTAACTAGGGTTGTTATAGTTTTGTTTTGTTTTTTTATTTTTTTTATTATTTTTTTCATGAATTTGTTTTATTTTGTTATTTTTTATTCATTTATTTTATTCTATTCTATCTTATTTTAATAAAATGTTAAAAAAAACCGTATTATGTAGCTATTTATGAAGCCCGTTCGCCACGCAGATTATATGAAACAGGGTCGTAAATATGGGAGCATCTAGCGAGGATCGAACTCACTATTCACTGAAACTAGTTTACAAACCATTACACCACGGTGGGATGCCAACGCTAAAGATATGTATAGCAGAAAGATACGAACATATATACTGAATTATATACATATACATATGCATGTGTGTGTATGTATGCGTGTGTTTGTGTAGTAACAGCGTATACGTGTATGTATGGATTGGGCCCATCAGCGGAAGTTGGAAAAATATGAAGACCTACGTGAACAATGCGCCAGAAACGGATGGATCACAGATGTATTTCCCATTGAAGTCGGATGTCGGGGGTTTATTGCCAACTCAACCTCGGCATTTTTGTCTAAACTTGGACTTTCTCTACCAGACAAGAGGAAATACCTAAATAAGATCCAGGAGAAAGCTCTAACCGCATCAGCGTGGATATGGCAGTCCTATTTTGTGACATCAAACCGACAAAGTCTGGTGGTATCGTGAGATACTGCTGGGGCGCTCTGGGTTAGTGCTAATGATGCTTCGGCCCCGAAACCATGCCTGAACCCAGAGTCATCATCTGATGAAGGCTTTGTTGGTTGCAATGCTACTGTGTAAATAGCAGTCATTGTATGAAGATTATGTATGTATGTATGTATGTATGTATGCACTCGTGCGCATGTGTGTCATATTTGTAAAAGGGGCCAACGAAATCATGTCTCTCTATAAGTATGTGGCCTACCTTTTGAATGTGGCCAACGAAATCATGTCTCTCTTATAGTATGTGGCCTACCTTTTGAATGTGGCCTATGAAATCATGTCTCTCTTATAGTATGTGGCCAACCATAAAAAGCATATTATAAGGTAATAATAATAACTGCTAACCCTAACCCTAAACCTATTTCAGAATTTTAGAATATTTTAGAATTAAATAGATCTGATTCATGATTGAATTGCATTTCTTGAAATTGAATATATGTGAAAAATAATTAGTTTCAATAAATTACCTATTACTTATATCTATAAATATACTCTTACTGCGATAGGACACATTCAAACCAGGTAGGCCACATACTATAACAGAATAAAAAAGGTAGGCTACATACTATAACAGAATCAAAAAGGTAGGCCATATACTATAACAGAATCAAAAAGGTAGGCCACATACTATAACAGAATCAAAAAGGTAAGCCTCATATTATAACAGAATCAAAAAGGTAGGCCATATGCTATAACAGAATCTAAAAGGTAGGCCATATACTATAACAGAATAAAAAAGATAGGCCACATAACAGAATCAAAAAGGTAGGCCAATACTATAACAGAATAACAGCCACATACTATAACAGAATCAAAAAGGTAAGCCTCATATTATAACAGAATCAGCCATATACTATAACAGAATCAAAAAGGTAGGCTACATACTATAACAGAATCAAAAAAGGTAGGCCATATACTATAACAGAATCAAAAAGGTAGGCTACATACTATAACAGAATCAAAAAGGTAGGCCATATACTATAACAGAATCAAAAAGGTAGGCTACATACTATAACAGAATCAAAAAGGTAAGCCTCATATCATAACAGAATCAAAAAGGTAGGCCATATGCTATAACAGAATCTTAAAGGTAGGCCATATACTATAACAGAATCAAAAAGGTAGGCCACATACTATAACGGCACCGATCTTAAAATATAAACTGGAGATTGAATATCTGTGAGTGTATTTGTGAATAAGTTGAATCAGCATCAATATGGAACATACATATTTATATGACTACTAGAATACATACTTGCCTAACCCGTACTAATTGTGATATTTAGGGAACGGTGCTAAATAACGTCTCTAGAGACACCGTGAAGAACCCAGTATTGTACCCTGGCAGTTTCTCTTTCCTACCCCCTTTTTGGAGGTTTTTACGACATGTCAACCCTTGTTGGGTTATTTTATGCCGAAGACGTTTTGTTCTATTTATTCTTGATGGGTACTGAAAATTCTATTTTTGAACTCAATTTTTTAAGCAAATTTTTGTTAACTTATTTTCTTCTATTTAACCTATAGATGGAACCCTAACAGGTACTACCACTCCAGGTCATGTTGAACCTAGGAGTAATGGCGATGAAGGAGTACTCTACCTTCTCCCCCTAGCTATATATAAATAATAGTTATAAATAATAGAGACGTCATAGTGGTATTAGTGCTATGTGAAATTCAAACAGCCTCATCCAGGATTTGAATTAGAGTCGCCGTGTTTATTTCCTACGATGATATCCATTACACAACGAACACTTCCATTATTATATATATTAGTATGATAATTTGATTATTACAACGTTTGATATGTTTACTTAAGAGCTATTGCTAAGTAGTTCAATATATAAAAATATAATAATCTTGATTTAACTCTCTCACTCTTTTTATCAAAAGAAAGTACTGATAATTTATGCGAGCAAACTAAATACCTACTTCAAATTGAAAGTCTGTGAAAGGATCCGGAAAAAAACGCCTAAAACACCCACATAAACACAAATAACGGCAAAAAAGGCTATGGGAAACATTCTCATTTTTAAACCCCCCCCCCCTGTCTTTCTATCTTTCCGCTCCTCTCTTTATTTTTTTAGTTCTTTCTTTCTTATTATATTCTTTCTTGTACAATTTGGAGGGTCTCATTCGGAGACGATAGGGAGAGGTTAAAATTGGGTAAAAGAAATGGTAGAAATAAGTATTTGGTATTTAAGCGAGACCAGATAATTCAGATTTATATTTGTGCATTTCATCTTGGATGATTTGGACGGTCTCATTTTTAACCAGGGGGTGGTGCAAGATGATAACGGTCAGAAGATTAAGGAACAAGCATATTATCATATGCTATACTTGCACAGTTTTTATATTATTACATTATGGACAGAATGTTTATTAAATACCATAATTTTCCATGGGTGAGACTGTTTACTATAATTTACGAGAATATAATTTATGGTCTCATATATGTACCATCTTTTGGAGGCGCGTGGTCTAATGGTTAGAGTCATGGGAAATAGACTCGTCAACCCGAGTTCAATTCCAGGACGAAGCTGTTGGCTTTTCCCATGGCGCTAATACCTTGGGAAAGGTATGAATCCAATTCTTCCTCCAGCTATGGGTAAATAGCAGGGTCACCTGGGCTCTTTAACCATGGCTAGGTAACCAGTCTAGGAGAAGGAAAACTCTGAATTCAAACCTGTTAAATTCCGCTTAAAAATTACCTTGTGTCGCATCCTGCTCGTGCGAAGGGGTTGGTAAATATATATATATATATATATATATATATATATATATATATATATGTACCATCTTTTTCAAGTACGCAAACGTAGAGGCTTCTTTAAAAAATAAACTTGGGGAAAGGTTATTTTTTAAAGAAAACTGTTTTAAAGGAAACTGTTTTACAAAAATCGCGTGGTTTCTCATAACATACGTTTTACGTATACGTATTTACCTAACTCCTCGGCCACTATCTGTATGTGAGACAAGGTCAAGTTCACACACGCATACAAGTTTCAGCCGTTGAGCTATGATCAACAATCTAGTCTCGACATACCATTTGCTAGTGTTATGATTTCGATCATAGCAGAGTGATTTAGTCTTATGTACCGATACAAACTTAATCTTTATATATTTTTTGTTAGAGTACCAACTTGATTCTAAGGGACAATCATCAATATGTAGGTTGTTGGTTCAATCCTGACTAAGGGCGAAAATAAAATAGAATACTTAAATGTGATGTTTTTTACATACAAATAAATTCAAAGCACTTAATGAAAATGTAAGATCCGATTGATGGAAATTAACAAGGTTTTATTTCTTCATGTCCACACTACCCTAGATATATTTAATATATATATATTTATATATATATATATATATATATATATATATATATATATATATATATAATCATCTAAATATACTTATAAAGTTCATTCATACAAAATTTGGATAAAATATTTAATTTTATTTTATTTTGCTTCCTGGAACGTATTTTTCACGGATCAATAGTCGGTTTCAGTCAACAAAAATAAATGACCAGCAAGCTGGCCCTCCCCAGTTGGAAGATTGGTGCAATACAACCTTCCAAGGAGGAAAATTCATCAATAACATAATCATGGGTTATAATGGTGAAATTAATTTTCTGCCAATTTTTTTATATAATATTTTAGCAGTTTCTTTTTTTATTTAAGTGTTTATTGTTTTCTGAAATAGCTCACTCCTTCAGTAGGGTATATGTATTATTAAACAGAGTACATCTGGTTTGAATCCAAAGTTTTTCTATCTGACTAACAAATATATATACAGATACATGCATACATACATACACACATCATATATATATATATATATATATATATATATATATATATATATATATATATATGAACAGACGGACATAGATCGATATATATATATATATATATATATATATATATATATATATATATATTGGTTGAGTTTTACCCAGTAATACAATTTATTGTCCAACACCCACGCTGAGTTGATGTGAAAGAAAGCACTGACTCGATAAATTGCACGCCTATGTTCCTTTCATCAATAAATGTGCTGATATTACATGGCAACAAACATACAGACATACAGACATCCATTGCCAGATAAAATCAATGATATTTACTAGGGTTCCATTTGATCAAAAAGAGAGAGAGAGAGAGAGAGAGAGAGAGAGAGAGAGAGAGAGAGAGAGAGAGAGAATAACTAGGAAAAAACACTCTGCACCCGTTTCTACGCTGAAAACAAAAAATATTCAGTACGCGGTTTGGGGAATTGGGGATTACGCTATTGGGTGATAAATAAACCAGAGTGAGTAAAAAGTTTTGCAATATTTTTGGTTTATTGGTTGGTTGGTTGGTTCGTTCGTTCGTTCGTTCGTTCGTTGTTTTTATTTGGTTTATATCATTTTATGCCGAAGATGTCTTGGTTGATTCATTCTTAGTTATTTTTTTAAACACATATTTTAGAACTAATTTTGTTTTATGTAACCCATAGATGGGACCCTAGCAGATACTACCACTCCGGGTCAGAGTGGACGAGGAAGCAATGGTGATGAAGGGGTGCTCCACATTCCCCAAACCTCCAAAACTGGAACCTCGCCATCAGATAGCGTTTAACGTCATTCCCAGGACATGAAGACCCTCAGCCACCGCCTTCTAGCACCCATATGATAATAAGGGGTTGGGGCTTGCCATTAGAGCAATAAATGTGGGACAATCATATAGGCGATAGGGCTTGACATGACTGCTTGATTGATCCGACTAATATTTTTGGTACATGTTTTATTTGAAGCGATGGAATGGTAAAAATTGTTACCTAAAACTTAAGTACCTTTGTTTTTTATTTGTTTTTGTATTGTGTTATTGGTTTTTAATGTTTTGTTTTTTGTTTGTTTTTTATTCGTTTTGTGTTGGGGGGGTACAAATTAATACTTATATGCATGATAAACAGTCTTTGGAATCAGGCAAGGGATACGCAAAACCCAATTCCTTAGTTTTGAAAAATGGGTCTCACCCCCACCCCCCATGTACCCCATTGTTGGTATCAGCCAGATAGCGACGGAATCGATACCCTTTTCACTAGCGCTAGACCAGGGAGATTCTTTTGCATCTGAGGTGGAACTCTATAACTACCATCAACTAAGTGCTTAAAGCAGGAAATATGTATATTTTATATGAAGCGATGGAATGGTGAAGGTTGTTACCTCAAACTTATGTATCTTTGTTTTTTAGTTGTTTTTTTCTTGTTTTTGTATAGTGTTATTGCTTTTTGATGTTTGGTTTTTTTTAGGTTTTTGTTTTTGTTTTTTATTCGTTTTATATGTGTGGTGGGTACATATTAATACTTATATTCCAATCTAAATGATCAGGGAAACAGGCTTATTGTTGGTGCCAGACAGACAGCGAGGTGGTCTATAAACATTTTAACTAGCACTAGATCATGTAGATTGTTACTCATCTAAAGTGGAGCTACACACCTACCATAACCTAAGAGCTTAAAACATGAAATATGTATATTTTATATGAAGCAATAGAATGTTGGAGATTGTTATCTCAAACTGAAGTTCTTGAAAGAAAGCCATTAAAACCAAACTAATTTAAATCACCGATGTTAAGCAGCGATGAGTCCGTTAAATATTTAGTTGGGTGACCACTTAAGTAACGTTAGGTACTATAAACAACGTGAGACCTGGACCATATATAAACAAAGCTTAGTAAATATAACAGCTAAAGTATTATATATATATATATATATATATATATATATATATATATATATAACAACCCCTCCGCACGAGTAGAACGTGACACAAGGTCAATTTCTTAAGCGGAGTTCAACAGGTTTGAATTCAGAGTTTTCCTTCTCCTAGACCGGTTACCTAACCAAAGTTAAAGAGCCCAGTCTGCCCTACTATTTATCCATAGCTAGAGGGAGAGTGAGATTCATACCTTTCCCAACGGTATTAGCGCTAAGCGAAATGCAATTACCAAGATTTAAACTCGGGGCGACGAGTCCATTTCCCTTGTCTTTAACCATTACACCACGCGCTTCCTTATACTAAGGTATAATATAAACTTTTTTTAAAATAAAATATAATAGGATTTAATGACGTGATTTACCATGTTTCTCCAAAAATAAGACCCTCCCGCAAAACAAGACCTAGTGTGATTTTTTTTTCAGGATGATTCTGATATAAGCCCCCCTCCCTTAAAATAAGCTCTAATTGAAAGAAATGAACATTCTTCTTAATTACATGATGCAACACAAACACTCGACACCCATCCCCGAAAATAAGCCCTAATGTTATATTTCGGAGTGAAAAGTGATATAAGACTTGTCTTATTTTCGGGAAAACACGGTAGGTATATGTATCACTCCATGTGTGATTTGAGAGATGAACGTGCAACTTCGTGATAATTGGTCATGTTTAAATTTCAGTATACTAGTATTGTAAGAAATTATTGTAAGAAATTATTGTAAGAAGTTATTGTAAGAAATTATTGTAAGAAATTATTGTAAGAAATTATTATAAGAAATTATTGTAAGAAATTATTGTAAGAAATTACAGAAAGAAACCGATTCCATGAATCATTAATACGTAATATCCAGCATATCCCTCAAGTCCCTGAAAGAGTTTTAAATATCAATACCCCTTTCTTTTTTCAAAAGTCATCTTGTCATCTCTTCTTCTCTTTCTTTCTTTCTTTTACATACTTTCTGTACATCTACTTTACTTTTCTTTCCTTTCGTCTTTCTTCCTTTCTTTTTTCTTTCTTCTTTATTTACACGTAGGGAATATTAATATTTTCCATAATGATATTATTCGAAGTGAACGGACGTCTTTATCATCGCTCAAAGAAAGCGATGCCTTTTAAAGTAAAAATTATTATTTTATTTATCTTTCTATTCATTATTGTATGATATT
>CM042179.1:9119703-9122203 GCA_023376005.1 Doryteuthis pealeii | reverse complement strand
AATTAACGGACTGAGTGAATTATTGAAATATGGTACATCTAGTGGCAAAAACAATAGATCATCAGGAATTGATTATTCCTTTACACAATTGGGAACATATATAATATAAATATGAAGCGCGTGGTGTAATGGTTAAAGTCATGGGAAATGGACACGTCGCCCCAAGTTCAAATCCTGTATGTAGTAATTGCATTTCACTTAGCGCTAATACCCTTGGGAAATGTATGAATCCTACTCTCCCTCCAGCTATGGATAAATGGTAGGACAGACTGGGCTCTTTAACCTTGGGTAGGCAACCCGTCTTGGAGAAGGAAAGCTGTGAATTCAAACCTGTTGAACTCCGCTTAAGAAATTGACCTAGTGTCACATTCTGCTCGTGCGGAGGGGTTGTTAAATATCTATCTATCTATCTATATCTATATCTATATCTATTTATCTATATCAATCAATCTATATATCTATATATCTATATATATATATATATATATATATATATATATATATATATATATATATGCAGGCGCGTTGTGTATTGGTTCGAGTTGTAGGAAATGGACTCGTGGACCCGAGTTCAATTTTTGCTGTTTGCATTTCACATGGTGCTAATACCCCTGGGAAAAAGGTATGAATCCAGATATTCTCCCTCCCAGCTATAAGTAAGTAGAAGGGCAGACTGGGTTCTTTAACTTTAGTTAGGCAACCAGTCTAGGAGAAGGCAAACTGAATTCAAACCTGTAAAACTCCGCTTGATAAATTGACCTTGTGTCACATCCTGCTCGTGCGGAGGGGTTGATAAATATCTATATTATATTGATACAATATCTATATTGAGATCAAACTTATTATCCAATTCAACCCCACTTTTTTACACTATTGCTATTTTTGGTCTTATTAGGCTATTTGCCCTACATTACTTGATAAATAATTGTTTTAATTAACCTTGATTGGTTTCAATCGAACTTTATGAAAACAAGGAAAGAAAAAGAGTGAGAGAGAGTTAAATCAAGATTATCATATTTTTTACATATTGAACTATTTCTCAATAGCTTTTGAGCAAACATATTTAAAGTTGAAATAAGTATATCCACAGGCCCTACTAGTTAATAATACTCATGTTCCTTAATTGTATGACCGTTAACATCTTGCAATAGCCTCTGGTTCGACTTCGAGGAGAAATATCTTTTTTAAAAATGTAAACCATGATTAGAAATTCTATTAATCATTTAGAAAGTTTTAATTAGATCACTTCTCATTCTTTTTTTTTTTAAGTAGACTCAAAATTGACAATAGGCCACTCCCCCACTTTTTTATGCATCATTAGGTATTGAACACTTTTTACTTTTTAGCTTTAGATAATCTTAGCAGTTATATATATATATATATATATATATATATATATATATATATATATAGCTTTTATTCATTTATTTGGGAACGATATTACTACCAATGGTTTCCTGCTAAAAGCATTCATCAGGTAAACGAAATCGTTTTGTTGTTATGTTTTTTGTTTTTTAAAAACATTTCGTTTAGCTGATGAATGCTTTTAGCAGGAAACCATTGGTAGTAATATCGTTTCCAAATAAATGAAAAAAATCTAGAACTTCTATTTGTCATTTCATTCAACTATCAATGCTCTATCACAGATATTGAGCACTCTTCTAATAACACTGTACGTTGGATTACTATTACTTTTTCTTAGTATACCATACACATTAATATATATATATATATATATATATATATATATGTGTGTGTGTGTGTGTGTGTGTGTGTGTATTATCTTTTAGCCAAGTGTTATAGTATTCACCTATCATTTTCGGTCTTTTCTTTTTTTTTTCATTTTTTCTATCTTCTCACCTTTAACAACAAAAAAAGAATCTCTCCACATAACATATACACTATTAATACAATATCTATAAATTCTGTTAAATTCATCCGACTTTTCCCAAAAATAATCTCTTAATTTATTTGTCTTACCATTATTTATGAAATCATCTTATTTACATCTTTTTATACTATTACTGTTTTTGATCTGATTAGGCAATTTGGTCTAAAAAATATATTACTTCCTTAGCAAAATATACAATCGCTTAATACATTTAGTTTTCAAAATCTGCTTTTCCAGTGTGAAGAGAATTTTTCTTTTTTAAGTCTACCATAATTAGAAATTCTATTAATAATTTTGAAAGTTTCTATTAGATTACATCTCATTCTTCTTTCTTTTAAATTGGACTCAATCATAGAAATTGTTTGCTTATTAATTTAAGGGCATATCAACCTACGCGGGTTATTTAATGACAAAGCAATATATATATATATATATATATATATATATATATATATATTTCTAGCAGAGTAGTTAATTATAATTTCTCCAAGATCCCCCTTTAACTGTAATCTAATTGTAAATATGGTCACAGAGTATCTCAGTGAATTCGTTTACTGTAAAACATTTTTTAAACCAATAAATCGATACGGATGTCCAATTTACGTTCAA
>CM042179.1:9112203-9114703 GCA_023376005.1 Doryteuthis pealeii | reverse complement strand
TAGATATGAACAGACTAAGCATATTTAGTGTGAAACTAATACACTTTGTTAAAATCTCAATTGCACAAATGCAGACATACTGTAAGATTAAGGGTTAATTGTAAAATTACTGATCTTAATGGAAATGTTTATTTCATTCTTCTTAAATAATATCAATCATCATTATCATCATCATCATCATCATCATTAGTTTGCGCTGTTAGCACAGACTCCCGTGACTCTTTCTTGCCAACCGTCCCTATCGGTCATCGCTGCCGACAGATCTTCCCACACAGTATCCAGAATCCGCACAGAAGTGATTGATGTAAGTTTTTGCTGGTTGGTCTACTCTAGTGTGTTCCATGTGTAGATGTTCATTAGAGAACGTCACTTATGAGTTCGTCCTTGCTTCTCCAACAGGTAAATGTCTTGTTGGTCACAATCGGATGGTCTGTGTAATAGGAGGCAGGTTACCGTACAGCTATTTTCTTGTGGGGTGATGTTTTCGAGATTTGTTCAAGACAGCACACAGCATCCTTGTTTAGCGTTTCATGTGGTGCAGCCGTACAGTAGCACTGATACGGCTACGGCTTGGAAGAATTTTCGCTTTATCTTATCTGTGAGATCAGATTTCCGTACGATGGATAATCTGTCTATAGCAGTTCATGCCTTTCATATGCGTATATGGACATCGCTTTCTATAGATGAGACGTTACTACCTAGGTATGTGAACTGGTTTACTAATTTTAGAGGCTTACCATCCAGTGTGTAGATACCTCCATCTTTGTTTAATACAGTGTTACCATTATTTCATAGTTGCTGTGTTACTACGAAATTCATTGTTATTGATGCAAATAAAACTATTAAAGGAAACGTCTTCTTTTTTTTTTTTTTTTTTTTTACTAATATTAAAAAATATACCAAAAATAAAAACCTGCCGTGAATAGTATATGTCAATAGAATCTATTATATGGAAAGGTTAGGATACAAATGATTGGGTTGGAAAGGTGATCTACTGGGAATTGTGCAAAAGATTAAAATTTGACCATACTACTAAATGGTATATGCACAAACCACAAAAGGAACTTAAGACTAGACACGATTGGGTGGGAAAGGTGATCTACTGGGAATTGTGCGAGAGATTAAAATTTGTCCATACTACCAAATGGTATATATACAAACCAAAATTCGTCCAAGAAAATGAGACGCATAAAATTCTCTGGTATTTTGAGATACAAACGGATGACCTAATGCCAATCAGAAGACCAAACTTTGTGTTAACTTCTTTTAAATTAACTTGCCATTTAGAGGATTTTGCCGTTCCGGTAAAAATGAAAAAAAGCGAAAAAAAATAGACAAATACTTGAACCTTTCCAATTATGGTTGGTGTGCTAAGAATGGTCCTCAAAGGCTTGGAAAAATGCTAGAGGAATTAGAAATCAAAGGTTGAATCGAGAGCATTCAGACCACAGCACTGTTTAAAAAGGCTATAATACTCAGAAGAGTCATGGAGACCTGAAGAGACTTGTTGTCACTTGTTGTCCAGTGAAAAATCATCAATTAAAACTCATGTAAAAAAATCGCAAGGATAATAATAATAATAATAATAATAATAATAATAATAATAATAATAATAATAATAATAATAATATAACCACATATATAATAAATGCTTAGATATATATTGACTGCAGTATATATATATATATATATATATATATATATATATATAATGTATGTACACAAAGTTAGATGTGAACAGACTGAGATAGACAGATAGGATCATACTGTTATAGATATGAACAGATTGAGATAGATAGATATGATCGTACTGAGATAGATATATACATACATAGATAGATACATAGATAGATATTTTACATTCATTTTTAGGTTTTTGTAAAGATTAACTCACCGGCGATATATAAGTAAATCCACTTCGTTTCGCTATTTGTTTCGCCAAGGGGATTCCACCATTTCCATGAAGTTGGACATACCATGAGTTTGTAATTACTTCATCTGAGCCACGACAGTATATCTCTACTGACGGGTTAAAGATGACCAAAATAATGACAGGCAGAAGGAATCTAAACACCATCTTTCCATTTCCCAAAATGTTTGAACCCGGGATACTCATATTCAAGTTCTTTGCTTTTACTGCTCAGCGGACTGGCTTTTTTCGGCGTCCTCTTCCAACGCTGGTACTGAAAACACTAATACCCAACACACACACGGACAAGATGGGTAGATAGCTAGCTGTATTGACAACAGCCAAAATAGTTTGGGTTTTTTGTTTGTTTTTTTGTTGTTGTTTTTTGTTGTTGTTGTTTTTTTGTTTTTTGTTTTTAAAAAAGAATTGACCTGTCCTTCTATTTCGAGCAATCGTTGTCAGTACTATTTTTTTTTTAATAGCAATCTCTTTATCGTCAGCTTCTCGTCCTATTCTTATTTTAACTTTCGATTGTTCCTTGGATCACTGTGCATTTCAACTCCAAAATATTATGTGGAGCTCGGAAGTGGG